>CM023487.1:89981870-90541054 GCA_013339685.2 Hyalomma asiaticum
CATGCAGAGGCCGCAAATCTTATTTAATTTATTAGGGGGCAGAAAATAATGCCCCTAATAAATTAAATAAGATTTGCGGTATAATTGAAAGGAAACTGGATAAAAAAAGATTAGGAGTAAGTAAAAGTAAAATAGGTTGCAAGGTAAAGAAACACACGCCCTCGTTCGGTGCATGCAAAGTAGGTCTGGTGTATCAGGTGCCGTTTTCCTGTGGTGACATGTATATTGGCCAAACAGGCAGGTGTTTGAATGTAAGATTGGCTGAGCACAAACGCTCTCTCAAAGGGAATGAATACTCGCACATTGCCAGGCACTGTTCAAACCATGATTGCACCCCTTATTTACAGATACAAAAAGTTTGTTCAAGCACAGGGATAAGGCAGTTAGAGAAATTGTTGAAGCTTTTCACATCAGCAAAAACGGTTCCCGCTGCGTCAGCATGCCATCGATAGCCCTACATGAGAGGGAGATTTCATTTTTGAATCAGTACATCACGTAGCTTATGTTGTTTTAGTTCTAACGAGGTTATTCATATTCTGTTGCACACCTGTCCATCTGCGTCATGGGATCACGTGGGTGTGGTCAGTGCTTTAAATATGCGTGTGTTCCTAAATAAAATTTAGTTGTGAGACAGCGCTGTGGTTTGTGACCCTTCCATCTTTATGTCCTCGTGTTTCGCGCTGATCATCAATATGCATAATCAGTTCCAACTCGCCCCCATGACCATCCTTCTATCTCTTGGTAGCTTATGCACGTATTGGTAGCTCTTGGTAGGTTATGCACCCACCAATCGCTCTACTTCTTCTGTGCAGACGACAGGGAAGAATCCATTGGTGTGTGGTCTTTTCGCGTTCCACATTTCGGTAAAGGAAAGGACGTCTCCCTTCGTTAGTATGGGATCTCGTTCGACGTCGTCTGCGTGGGTATTGAGCGAGCGTTCAAGAAAACAATGGCAGGACTCTGTCGTGGAATCTTCAAAGGCTGTGAGGTACCGTTGTGTCTGTCAGTGTCGGTTATCTGGGTTGCTCCAGACGTTTAACTCATCCACCACGTTCTTTTCCACGTTCCTGTCTTTGTGGTAAAAGCGATGATTCCCTTCGGAATTGGCAAGGTAGAGGCTGTTTGCATCAGTGCAACGACCTCCGGAGTAGCAGCTTGTTGGCGTCGGCGTTGCCTCTCGTGGGCGAGAGCGCTTTCACGTTCCTTTTCATCCATGGCAGAAAGAGAATGTGTGGTCTGGAACGCGCTTTTATACGCATTTGCACCGCAGTGCCCTCTCGAGTACTTTCACTGCCGCATAAATTGTGCGGTCATGTCACTGAAATGCCGGTTTCTGTTTCGATTTTGATGTGCCTTGTTATCGTAATGGGCACTGGGTTCGTCTACATATACCCTACATATTGCACTGCATCCAGGATGGACACACATGGGCCCACCTCCACAAGCTGTAGCAACGGTGATGTGCCGTCACGGACGCACAACGGAGAAGCCTCGGCCCTAAGGCGGTTCGCCCCTATAAGAGATAAAGCATCCCGCTTTCTCGTGATTGGTATACATAAATGTGCCATTGTAATCATCAGTCCATCGACATTCTTTGTTTTTTCCATTCTCCTTTTTTTAAACTTTCCTCAGTTCTTTAGCGCGATCTTTTCCAGTGTTTCAAAGTCATTGGCCTTCTTATTTTTATTGTGTCATTATTGTCGCCGTAAATATTCACAATTATTTGCTTTTCCATCCGGTTTCTTTTTAAATTTATTGTATGCACTGTGCCGCTTGTGAGTTAATCCTTGTTCATGTCCTGTAAACCAGGGTTTGCATTTTGCTGCGGCGCGATGTCATCAGCGGTGAGGGTACGGGCTGCTGACCCAATTCAGACAGTTTACAATTAAATTCATCCCACATATCTTCTGCATCAGACATATCTGACAATGTTTCGAAGATGTCGTAGTGACGGTCAAGTGCTTCACCTATCCTTTCAGGGTTCGTTCTTGTAGCGACATATTCGTCTTCCTCCGGCATCCGTAACTTTAGCATTAGGCAAGTTGAACAAAGAAAGCACAGCTCCGTAATCATTAATACCTGGTAACACTAACACTAGCTGGTCCTCACAGTGTAAATAAGTAATAAATCAAGCACATTATTTCCTCTTGTAGGATGCTCTACAAGGGTATCAATTTGGGCTTGTCGGTTCATGATACAGGCTTATAGCGTAGCGTAAAACCTGACGCGAACAAAGGATCAAGAAAAGGACGAACACAAGTGCTACCTTCCAGCAACGAAATTTTACTTCCAGCACGGTCAATATATGCTTAAAGGTCATGTGTACAGAACACAAGCACTTTTCTTAACATACAATCTAATCAGAAGAAAACGCAATAACGATACAACTTTTACACTTCAAGCACATTCCCTTGTTAGGGCATGCGTTAATATTCAATTTCTTTAAACGACAATGACAATGATGCCTTGCTAATACAATGGTCTACAGCAGGAAGAATGCGGTTTGTTTCTATTATGAATCTTACAGACTCGAGCTTACTCCTTGCAAGAACGGCACTGCTTTTCAGCTTTGGTCGGCATTTACATGCTTTGCAACTAAAAAATCGTCACCCGACACACTTTTGACATCGTTCCTGTGCTCACACAGGTGTTCCTTTATGCACCTTCCCGACTGGCCAATATAACACTTTCCACACGAGAGCGGAATACGATAGACAACCCCCACAGCACATGCAACGAACTGGTTCTCCTTCTTATGGTTTTTATCACAGCCTAAAGTTCCCTTCCCGATGGGATTTGTGGTTCTACAAAGGCTGCTTAACTTGTTCGGTGCTGGAAAGATAACTCTAAGGTTCTGTCGGCCTCCTATTTTCTTTAACCTGCGCGACAACTCATGGATGTACAGTATCACTGCAATCTTCATGTGGCCACAGCCATACACATCACAACTTGTCTGGCGGAGCCTCTTCGAGCGTTCTTCTATTTCTTCTAGCCGTTCTTCTAGCCGAAGAAGTAAAGGAAATGATGGACAAGGGCGTCGTTCAGGAATCTTCTAGCCCATGAGCGCTCCGGTAATCCTGGTTGGAAAGAAGGATGGCTCATGGAGGTTCTGCATAGATTATAGGCGTTTGAATGCAGTAACAAAGAAGGATGTGTATCCACTACCACGAATCGACGACGTTATCGATTGCCTACACTCTGCATCGTATTTCTGGAGACTTGATTTGCGATCAGGCTATTGGAAAATACCTATGGAACCTAAACACAAAGAAACGACCGCCTTGGTGACCCCGGATGGTCTATACGAATTAAATGTTATGCCTTTTGGTCTTTGTAATGCCCCTGCCACGTTTGAGAGGTTCATGGATACGATATTACGTGGTTTAAAGCGGGAGGTATGCATGTGCTACCTAGATGATGTTGTGATTTTCGGCCGTACCTTTGAAGAGCATAACACTCGCCTCAACCTTGTTCTGGATTGCATCGAAAAGGCTGGACTGGTTTTAAGTGCAAAGAAATGTCGGTTTGGCGAACGTCAAACATTGGTTCTGGGGCACTTAGTCGACAGAGGGGGCGTCAGACCCGATCCTCGTAAAATTGAAGCAGTCAGCTTCTTCAAACCACTGCAGTCAGCACGAGAACTTCGCTCATTCATTGGCCTATGCTCATATTTTCGCTGTTTTGTACCCCGATTCGCCGACATCGTTTATCCGTTGACATGTATGCTGCGGCAAGACACGGCCTTCAAATGGACACCAGAATGTGACGCTTCATTTTGGCAACTAGAGTTTATACTGACATCAGCACCCCTCTTGCGTCACTTTGACCCGTCTCGACCCACTGAAGTCCACACTGATGCTAGCGGAATTGGAATAGGGGCAGTGCTTGTACAACGTCACAACAACGCAGAACATGTAGTTGCATATGCGAGTCGCTGTCTGAGCAAATCGGAGCGCAATTACACGGTCACGAGCAAGAATGCCTAGCAGCTGTGTTCGCCGTCCAGAAATTCTGATGTTATCTTTACGGAAGGCCATTCAAGATAGTCAACGACCACCATTCCTTGTGCTGGCTGGTAGGTTTGCGGGATCCATCTGGTCGCCTCGTACGCTGGGCGCTGCGCCTTCAGGAATTCGACTTTGTGGTGTCGTACAAGAGTGGCCGTCGTCACGCCGACGCGGACCGCCTTTCCGGCATCCCTCTACCAACTACCGGGAGCGATGATGATAGTTTTGATGACTGCAATGCGGCTACTACTTGTACATTCCCTGACACGGCAGACTTTCAACGTGAGAAACGCAACGATCTCACCCTAGATCCACTCTTTGCCGCCGCCCGTACTTCTCAAGGCAGCGGTCGTTTCACTATTCGTGATGACTTGCTATACAAGAACAAATACACTGGGAGTGGAGCACGTTTCCTCCTAGTTGTCCCCGAGAACCTTCGTTCCGACGTCCTACGCGCCATGCATGACGATGCGACATCAGACCATTTTGGATTCGTACGAACGCTACACGGCACGCAGGAACGCTTTTACTGGCCTAACATGTACCAAACAACCAAGCGCTATGTCGCTAGTTGTGAAACGCGCCAGCGTCACAAGCGACCGACCTCTGCTGCACCGGGCCCTCTCCGGCCTTTAACCCCTCCAAGTACGGCTTTCGAGCAAGTAGGCATTGATCTAATGAGTCCATTTCCCCTATCTACAAACAAGAACCGTTGGATAATCGTCTGCGTGGACCATCTTACAAGGTAAGCTGAAACCGCCGCCATACCCTCAGCCACCGCTGCTTTCGTGGCGGTCTTCCTGCTGCGTTCCGTCGTCCTTCGTCACGGCCCACCACGTGTTATCATCAGCGACCGTGGTCGGCAGTTCACCGCTGACGCCGTTGAAGAGCTCCTTCGCCTGTGCACTTCAGAGTTTCGCCACTCCACGCCGTATCATCCACAGACCAATGGTCTCGTTGAGAGGACAAACCAAACTCTGACGAACATGCTTGCCATGTACGTTTCCTCAAATCATAAGAACTGGACGAAGTGGTGCCCTTCATAACATACGCATACAATACGGCGAAACACGAAACCACGAACTACAGCCCATTCTACCTCTTGTACGTAAGGTTACCACGCAGCCCCCTGGATACTTTCTTGCCATTTGTCCTGCACAACGACAATTCTGTGTGTACGACTGTGTGTCTCGCGGAAGAAGCTCGTCGAATAGCCCGTCTGCGTACTTTGGCCTCGCAGAGTCGTTCAAAAGAGCGATACGACGAGTGTCACAAGAATGTTTTTTTCGCCAAAGGTGATTTGGCGCTTCTCTGGACGCCTCAACGCAAGCGTGGAATGTGCCAAAAGTTCCTTTCGCAGTATTCAGGCCCATTCGTTGTCCTGGATCGTCTGAGCGAACTTACGTATCTAGTAGCTCGCATCAAAGGGAGCAGTGAACAACACGAACGTCGACTATCAACTGAAGCACAGCACAGAGGCGAAAAAGAAAGAAGACACACAGCTTATCTGCGCATGCTCGGAATGGTAGCGCCACCTGTCAATCGGTTACGCGTGCCGGTCTTCGCGATAGACAACTCCTAAGGCTTTCTTAGGAGTTGTCTATCGCGAAGACCGGCACGCGTAACCGATTGACAGGTGGCGCTACCATTCCGAGCATGCGCAGATAAGCTGAGTGTCTTCTTCTTTTTCGCCTCTGTGCTGTGCTTCAGTTGTTAGTCGGCGTTCGTGTTGTTCACTGCTCTCCTTGTGTCCGTGTCCTGCACGCCTCTTCTTTTGATTATGGACTGTTACCAACTCGCTCAACTTTCTGTCCTTAGTAGCTCGCCTTTTGTGCAATGGTCGGCGATCAAGCAAAACGCAGGGGACACATGTTGCTCGCTTGAAACGTTTCTACCCCATTGCTTCCTCCTGACTCGCCCTACTGTCTTCGTCTGCTTGCGTGGAGTGTAACGCACTAATGGCAGAAAGGTAGAAGAAGAGGACGAATAGCTTGGAGACCGAACTGCGACATCACCAGCATCCATCTCCTGATCTCCTGTCAATAAAACCATCCTTTCGCAGCCCTTCGTAACAATATGTAGCAAACATATCAATTGTGCATACTAATCCGCATACTAATCCGTTGAAGAACGTGTTCTCAATGTCGACGGCTTGCCAGAGAGTAGTAGCCAAATACGCACAAGTAAGACAGAGTGCGAGGTAAGAAGCTAGAAATCCAAGCCTGAAGGTGAAAAAAGGAGGGACACCACCCAAATTATAATCAAACGAATTGGCTGCCTCCTCGGCAGCCAATTGATAATGTAGAAGTTAGTGAGGAAGGCGTTCTTAATCTTTTACTTAATTTGAACATAAGCAAAAGCCCTGGCCCTGATGGTGTACCGAGAGAGTTCTTGTACAGATACGCAGAATGGACTTCCCGTTTTCTTACTAAAATATTCCAGTCATCAGTACGTAACGGCTCATTCGCAACTGCATGGAAGTGCGCTAAAATCACGCCTGTGCACAAAAGTGGCTCTCATTTAGAAGTGAAGAATTACCGTCCAATCTCGCTCATTAGCACATGCTCAAAATTACTGGAACACATCATTAACAAACATCTGTTGGCCTATCTCGATAGCCATAACATATTGTTTCCAAATCAGCATGGTTTCCGCGAAGGCTTATCAAGGACAATCCAACTACTTGAATTTGTCCACCTTTCCAAAGCAGTAAATTCGCGTAGTCAAACTGACGTGATTTAAAGGTGAACATTTGACAGAGATCTGTCTGGTTGGGACGAAATTAAAGGTGAAAACAGGGGGACACCAACCAAATTATAATCATTTAAAAGTAAAATTTACTTCTAAAGATGAAAAAACCCGATGTTTCGGGTCCCACTCGGACCCTTCTTCAGGGTTGACTGGAGGGCACCAGACAGCAGCAGTGCTTATAAGGCCTTCTTTCTTCTCTCTTCCTTCCTTTCTCACTTTCTCTTTTTTTCCAGGTGTCGCCTGAATGTGCCATGATTCCACAAAGAGCCGCTTGTGAAAACTGGTTTCCAAGTCGAGGACGCGGGAGTTGTCAAAATCGATGCGGTGGTTGTGCACCTCGCTGTGTTCAGCTAATGCACTCCTTTGTCTGTCGAACTTGCGGACATCGTTCCTGTGCTGTCGTAGCCTCCCTGGGAATTCTTGGTCTCTCCCACGTACAACGCGCCGCAATCTGAACAAGGAATGGAGTAAATCACACCTTGCGCTCTCTCCCTCGGCAGCCTGTCTTTCGGGCGCGGAAAGAAACGGCCAAGCGTGGAAATTGGCTTGTGTGCTACTCTTATTCCCTGCTCAGACAGCACACGTGCGAGCGCTTCGCTGGTACCCTGAACGTAGGAATACACACGCGTATGGGCTTGGAATGCGGCGGGTCAGTGTCCTTTCGAAGGGGTCAGCGGGGATTAGTCTGGCGGCGAGCAACCTTTCCAACGAAGGCTGTCGTGTAGCCGTTCTTCAGAAGGTCGCTTTTGACCACCTGTTCTTCTTCTATCCGCTTATTCTCCGAAGAGCAAACCCTCCGTGCACGGGTCAGCAGAGCCGAAACCACCGCCGTTTTATGGTGGAAAGGGTGGTTAGAGCTGGCGTCGAGATAGCGACCGGTTTGAGTCGGCTTTCGGTACACCGAGAACTGCAGCATGCCATCCACCTTTGTCACAAGGACATCAAGGAACGGCAAGCAGTTGTTCTTTTCCCGTTCCACGGTGAACTGAATAGCCGGCTTTATCGAGTTTAGGTGGGCCGTGAATGCGTCTACGGCAGAAGTTTTAAGAATGCAGAAGCAGTCGTCGACATACCGCAAAAATATCTTCGGAGTGATGTCGGCCGACTGCATGCTCTTCCTTCCACCGCTTCCATCACGAGGTTCGCTGTTGTGACAGACACAGACGCACCCATTGCCGTCCCAATTCGCTGCTTGTAGTACTCTCCGTTGACAGAGAAGTACGTGCTGCTGAGACAAAAGTTCAGCAGGCGGCTCAGCTCGTCGACGGTCAGGCTTGTTCTTTCCCCGAGGTTCTTGTCACGCTCTAGTGCCTCCCGCGCTGTGGTCGCCCGCTGAACGGGAACGCTTGTGAACAGGGAGACCACGTCGAAGGACACGAGGCATTCATCTTCGCAAACAGACGCAGGGGACAGGAGTTCAACAAAATGGCTGCTGTTCTTTACGTAGGTCGGCGTGTTTCCCACCTTGATGCGGAGACTCCGGGACCGGATCCTAGTCCCTCGGAGTCTCCGCATCAAGCCTCTCGTACACACCAGTGAGGGGCAGAGAGTATTGGGCCCAGCCCGAACGCCGCTTGGTGATCGCCCGTGTCCACGAATGCAGAGCAACGGTGAGAAAGTTGGATTTGGACTTATTCTTCCTTCGTCGGCAGCTGGAGCACCGCCTGGGTGGACTCTTTCCCGCTGTGAACTCCTTCGCGTGCTCTGTCGCCTCGAGTGCAGCGGAAAAACAACGCGTCTCCCAAAGTAGCAAGCTCTCAGCACTTTTGCGGCAAAAACAGCCCCCCGAACTCCAAAGCTTCGAAGTGTGTTTTCAACCTCTCGTCCAAGAAGTTGTCACTACCTGAGACCAGCGTCCTTGCCAAAGGCCACAGCTTCAATGTGTCGGGCAGTCGACCGCCCCTGGTAAAGATTGCGGCAGCTGTGGAGGACGGGGTCCGTCGTCTTGACTCCAAGGTCCAGGAATCAGTGAGGCTGAAGGCGATTGGCATCCTGGCACATGGCCTAAATAAAAACTGCCATCGAGCCCTACGAGAGCTGCACGATGACCCCGCCATTGTCATCTTGCCTGCAGACAAAGGGAATGCCACCGTCGTCCTTGACCGGCAAGACTACGACCGCAAGTGCAAGACCACCTTGAGAGTGACACTTACGTCAAATTAAAGAAGGACCCCACAGCACAGGTACAAAGAGACCTCAACAAGCTGCTAGGAGACGTGTTTGCGAAACAGCCAGATGCCAGAGCTCTACACCTGCGTTTGATGTGCAGAAACGGTAGTGCTCCTGGCTCCTACGGGCTCCCCAAGATCCATATGCCCGGTGTTCCCTTGAGGCCGATTGTGGATTTCACATCTTCTCCACTTCGCGCCCTGTCAAGTTTTCTACACAACTTTGGCTCTTCTCGTGGGAACGCGCCGACCTACGTAAAGAAGCAGCCATTTTGCTGAACTCCTGTCCCCTGTGTCTGTTTGCGAAGATGAATGCCTCGTGTCCTTCGACGTGGTCTCCCTGTTCACAAGCGTTCCCGTTCAGCTGGCGACGACCACAGAGCGGGAGGCACTAAAGCGTGACAAGAACCTCGGGGAAAAACACAGCCTGAGCGTCGACGAGCTGAGCCGCCTGCTGAACTTTTGTCTCAGCAGCACGTACTTCTCTGTCAACGGAGAGTACTACAAGCAGCGAACTGGGACGGCAATGGGTGCGTCTGTGTCTGTCACAACAGCGAACCTCGTGATGGAAGCGGTGGAAGGAAGAGCATTGCAGTCGGCCGACATCACTCCGAGATATTTTTGCGGTATGTCGACGACTGCTTCTGCATTCTTAAAACTTCTGCCGTAGACGCATTCACGGCCCACCTAAACTCGATAAAGCCGGCTATTTAGTTCACCGTGGAACGGGAAAAGAACAACTGCTTGCCGTTCCTTGATGTCCTTGTGACAAAGGTGGATGGCATGCTCCAGTTCTCGGTGTACCGAAAGCCGACTCACACCGGTCGCTATCTCGACGCCAGCTCTAACCACACTTTCCACCATAAAACGGCGATGGTTTCGGCTCTGCTGACCCGTGCACGGAGGGTTTGCTCTTCGGAGAATAAGCGGATAGAAGAAGAACAGGTGGTCAAAAGCGACCTTCTGAAGAACGGCTACACGACAGCCTTCGTTGGAAAGGTTGCTCGCCGCCAGACTAATCCCCGCCGACCCCTTCGAAAGGACCCTGACCCGCCGCATTCCAAGCCCATACGCGTGTGTATTCCCTACGTTCAGGGTACCAGCGAAGCGCTCGCACGTGTGCTGTCTGAGCAGGGAATAAGAGTAGCACACAAGCCAATTTCCACGCTTGGCCGTTTCTTTCCGCGCCCGAAAGACAGGCTGCCGAGGGAGAGAGCGCAAGGTGTGATTTACTCCATTCCTTGTTCAGATTGCGGCGCGTCGTACGTGGAGAGACCAAGAATTTCCCAGAGAGGCTACGACAGCACAGGAACGATGTCCGCAAGTTCGACAGACAAAGGAGTGCATTAGCTGAACACAGCGAGGTGCACACCACCGCATCGATTTTGACAACTCCCGCGTCCTCGACTTGGAAACCAGTTTTCAGAAGCGGCTTTTTGTGAATCATGGCACATTCAGGCGACACCTGGAAACGTGAACCGGTCGGCAGGTGCAATGCCAAGTGTCTATTTTAGCGGACTCCGGCGCCTGGTTCAACACTAACATGACCCCCCTCGCTTGAAGAACCGGAAAAAAGAGAAAGTGAAAAGGAAGGAAGAGAGAAGAAAGAAGGCCTTATAGGCACTGCTGCTGTCTGGTGCCCTCCAGTCACCCCTGAAGAAGGGTCCGAGTGGCACCGAAACGTCGGGTTTTTTCATCTTTAGAAAAACATTTTACTTTTAAATGATTATAATTTGGTTGGTGTCCCCCTGTTTTCACCTCAAACTGACGTGGTGTTGTGGATTTCGCGAAGCATTTGATAAGGTGTCCATGCAAAATTGTTATTTAAGATTGATAACACGTTTGCTCACGACATATTTTGGATCTTATGTTACGTCTCGGCAGAAGTTTCTTCAAAAAAGATAAGAAGTCTAGTCTGTTTGTAGTAAATTCAGGAGTTCCGCAGGTAGTGTACTGGGCCCTCCTTTATTTTTATTGTTCATAAACGATCTACCAAACGATGTCAGTGTCGCGATTAGGTTGTTCGCTGATGATTGTGTTGTTTATAGCACATTGAGACTCAACAAGATCAAATTATTTGAACCGCAACCTTCGAAAAATTCGTAATTGGTGTGAAGACTGGCAAATGACCTTAAGCCCAGAAAAAACATTTTTTATGTCCATAACTAGAAAGAAAAAGCCGCTGAATTATGACTACCCGATTGACGACATTAAGCTCAAGCGTGTAGAGAAATACAAATATCTTGGAATACTGTTTACGCCTGATTTGCGATCGAATTGGCATATTGACCATGTCTGCTCGAAGACTACTAAGGCACTGTAGAGTCTCAGGCGTAACCTTTATCGGGGCCCCCCTGATATAAAGTGCCTTGCTTACAAGACCTTAGTCAGGCCTATTGTTGAGTATTCTAAAATTGTATGGGACCTTTATACACAGTCGTACTCCAACAAAATAGCAAGGGTACAAAGACTTAGCGCTACATTCATATGTAATAAATATCGTCGGCAATATTCTCCTTCCGAGTTCTTTGCGCAAGCGGGTCTAGAAATTTTGGAAATTAGGACGAAGATTGAGAGACTAAAATTCATTTTCGATCTAATTCATAATCAGTTTAAACTTACCCATGCAGATTTTTTTCAGGTTAGCGCGCATGAACATTCCAGACATCGCCATTGTAATGTACTACATGGTACCCCCTTGCCTCTCGTAATGACTGTTTTAGGTTCAGTTACTTCCCCTGTGCTATCGATGAATGAATATGTTACCCGAATCCACTATCAGATGTTCTTCGCTGACGTCATTTGAAGAAAGCGTAAAACGGCCTTTCAATGTATAACACTGTGGCTACACAAAAATTTTATTCTCCATATATGCTTTGAACAGTCCCGCGATGCTGCCTACGCTTGTCCTTTGCTTTTGAACAGGATGCATTGTACACTGCGCTCTGTTTGTGCTCTTCGGTATGCTTATGTCATTTCTTTTTGTAGATTTTCGCTGCTGTTCGTAACAACCTTGCAAAATGTCACTAGAATTCTATTGCAAATTTTGCCCGAAAACTACGTGTACCTTCCGCCCTGTAACAGCCCTCTTCAGGGCTAACAGTATTAATAAATGAAATGAAATGAAAAAGCCCGAAGTTTCGGGTCCCACTCGGACCCGAAACGGGTGACTTCAGGGGTGACTGGAGGGGCACCAGACAGCAGCAGTGCTTATAAAGCCTTCTTTTTGTTTATTTTCTCTCTCTTTCTTCCTTTCTCTTCTTTTTCAGGTTCTTCAAGCCGAGGGGGGTCACGCTAGTGATGAACCAGGTGCCGGAGTGCGCTAAATAGACACTCTGCATTGTACCTGCACACCGATTCACGTTACCAGGTGTCGCCTGTATAGTACCACGATTCCACAAAAAGCCGCCTATGAAAACTGGTTTCCAAGTCGAGGACGCGGGAGTTGACAGAGGCGATGCGGTGGTCGTTCACCTTGCTGTGCTCAGCTAACGCACTCCTTTTTTTTTATTGATATCATATTAGGAGATGTTGGCGCACAAATAAGGCGTTGGCTACTCCTCGGCTCCTGGGTTGGTCCGTACAACATGCATGGTTGCTAAGCAGTATGCGAAGCAATCTGGCATAATTACAAGAACAGCGGTTCCGTCAGAACAGTAACGAAGAAACACTCTCAACGTATTCGTATATATGTTCAAACACATGACAGTACTTTCGAGTAAAAGTCTCTAATAAATAAATAAGAATGTCACTGGCACAAAAACGTCCATAGTCAGTCACAGGCAGTGGTCGTGTAAAGGAATCACCAGATATTGAATAAAATACCAATACAGTACCTTGTTAAATTGCGCTAATAACGTCCAGCAATGCCGCTTTCTTCTAAAAACGTTTTGAGTGCTTTTAACGCGTTTTTTTGCAAGGCCGTCGTCGGCCATCGGCCCAGAAGTTTCCTTAAACTGAATGGCCGACGGTCCAGTGTCATCAGAGATGCTTTAAGTCGATGCCTTGGTTCATCGTGATTTGGGCAATCTAGGAGCAGGTGACTTATATCGTCGTCTTGAAACCCACAATCACATTCGGGAGTTCTAGCACGGCCAATTTTGTGTAGAAAATGCTTTGTGTAGCAGTACCTACTCTTAACCAATGAATGAGGGTTTCCATACTTCTTTCTAAAGATAATGATATTCTGAGTTCAATAAACGGATCGATATAAGTCACAACTTTTGTAATTTTGATCAAACCACGTGCTTCTGCTCATTTTGAAAGATGTCTTTAGAACGCAGCGCAATTCATTTTTCGATAGTGGGAGGGAAGCCGTGGCCTCCTTGTGATGTGCTTGTCGTGCTGCGTCATCGGCTGCTGTGTTACCGGGAATGTTGCAGTGGCCTGGTATCCACTGAAATACTATGTCGTGTTTCGCTTGGTTTGCTCTTGAGAGTTCTTTAAGTGTCTCATATATTATACTCCCGCTGGTCGTGTGTGCTTTTGTGCTGCGCAGGGATGTTAGGGCTGCCTGTGAATCACTAAATATTACCCATCTTTGCGAATCTCTCACAGATGTTATAAATTTGATGGCACACAGGATACCAAATAGCTCAGCCGTTGTGGATGATGTAGCACGACACAGCTTATAGGACTCTTGCTTTTTGAATTGCGGAACAACGAATGCAGAAGTAGAGGAGGTTGCTACACAAGAGCCGTCCGTATAAACATGCACGTATCCTGGATACAGCATATATATTTGATTCAGCGCCAGTTGTTGAGCGGCCGGTATAAACATGTCTCTTTTTCTTATTATTCCCTCTACCGACAATTCAATGTTTGGTAGTGCTAGCTTCCATGGAGGATAATCAACGTCACAATGCCAAAATGTGTTGCTTGGTAATATATGAATATTTTCTTGAACTGCCTTATGCATATAACTTCTGTCTCTTCTCCAAATGTCTAGTCCTAGTGGGTGATTCTTATGTTGTGTTTGAAGACGAAAGAAATGCCGGCATGTTTCTATTGGTCTCATAACTGGAAACGGAGTTTGGCGGGACTCAGCTATTACAAGCCGGCTAGACGTCGCTTTTGGAACTCCTAGACATATGCGCAGTCCTCTTGCTATAAGTCTTTGAAGCCGCTCTTCTGACGTGCGAGATATGTTATGTAAGATAGCCGCAGAGTACGCAATTTGTCTTATTAAAGCATTGTGAACAGTGAGCATGCACGACACCGATCCACCCCATGATGTGCCAGCAAGTCTGCGAAGTATATTTATTATAACGTTGACGTCGCTTCCCAGCTTTCTAATGTGAGGTGCCCAGGATGTTTGCCGATCTAGTAGTATTCCAAGGAATCTATGATGTGTAACTATCGCCAGCGGTTGTCGCTCGAGATTAAGGCTAAATTTTGTTAACTTCCTCCGAGTGAAGGCCATTACGGCCGTCTTTGCGTGTCACAAAACCATCCCTGTTTCTCGTAAGAAGTTATTGATGATGTTTATTCCTTCTTGTAGTAATTTCTGAAGTAACTGGACGTTACTACCAGATGCCCAAATGGACACATCTGCGTAAATTGAGAATTTTAACTCAGCTGGTAGCATTTTAGTTAAATCAGCCATGACACAATTAAAGAGAAATGGACTGAGTACACTCCCCTGTGGCACACCCTGCGTGACATCATATTCACTACTGTTGCCTTCGTTTGTCTGTACAAATACCTTGCGACCTGACAAAAACTTAGAGATCCATCTCAATGTTCTGCCGGAGATTCCAAGTTCTACATACTTAGCATAACATGAACGTGACTGACGGTGTCAAATGCCCTCTTGATGTCTAAGAATACCGATATCGTCAAGTTACCACAAGCTCGTTTATGTTCCACAGATGAGACGATATCTATTACGGCGTCCATTGTAGATTTGTGTTTTCTAAAACCTACTAAGTTGTTAGACAGCACATCTGTTTCATTACACCACCACTGAAGCCGTGCGTCGATCATCTTTTCCATGACTTTGCATAAACAACTTGCCAAACTAACTGGGCGGAAGGATTCAAGGCACAGGGCCGTCTTGCCCGGTTTTAAAATAGGGATTACACGAGCAACTTTCCAAGAATCATGTACAGTTTCTTCAATCCAGAGATCATTGAATATGTCTAAGAGAGCATTTGTGGCTGTTGGCCCGAGGTTTCTAAGCATATTATACGTAATGCCGTCCGGTCCAGCAGCAGACTTCTGACGACATGACGCTATCGCACATTGCAGTTCTCTTAATGTAAATGCTGGGTCTAAGCGAGAATGTTCTGCCCAACAGCAAGCATTGATCTCCTGCTTAGCAAATGCAACTGAGTTTTCAAAATCTATACACTGTGATGAAAAACCAGGCCTGCAGATATGGGCACAAAATTCGTCGGCTATTGCTAGCTCCTCTGTGTTCCGAGCAACAGCGAGAGCGCGGAATGGAAAGCTCTGGGTCACAGGGCCGCTAAATGCACGGACTACGAACCAAATTCTTGGGACAGGTGTGTGAGGAGACAGCGTGCGGCACAAATTGCGCCAGCGCCGTTTGCCTAAATTTTCTAAACGTCTACGCATAACATTGTGAATTTTTTGAGCATCTTTGAATTCCTCTAAGCTTCCGCTTCTTCGGTACGCTCTTTCGGCCCGGCATCTGATGGCTCTTAGGTGTTCGTACTCCCCGTCAACTGGCGCATAATCTTTTGGTATGGGGACATGCTTTGTACATATGTTAATATTATCCAGCAAACATTCAGCAAACTCTGCAAGTCACACGTTCACTGATTTGATTTGTTAGACGGTACCTAAAAGCTCTCCAGTTCGTTAGTCTGCTATAACGCAATCTGTCATTATTGTGCATACGAGGGTAACTTACAAGGATAGGAAAATGATCGTTCCCGCGCGTTGCCACATCCGTTGTCCAGCCCACACCATTCACTAAGTATTCAGAACATAGGGTGACATCGATGCAGCTCGAGTAAGTGTGTCCAGGAAGAAATGTTGGCGATCCATCATTTAAAACTGTCAAGTTGCACGTGTCAATGGCGTTCTCAATAACGTTACCGCACGCATCACAGCGATCACTTTCCCAGATTACGTTGTGGGCATTGAAGTCTCCACATATGAATGCATTAGAACCAGCTATTTTGAAAATATCTACTAGCTCTTCCACTGATATGCGGTCTGAAGGTTGTAAATAGATATTAAGTACTGTTATACACAGTTTGCCAAAGGATACTTTACAGGCGATGAATTCCGGAAAGTCTGAATCACTTGACTGGACTTGACAAGATGGTAAGTCCTTTCTGACGCACAGGAGCGCTCTACTAAGGCCACCTTGGCGGGAAGACTTGTACATGACATAATTAGACGCACTCCTTTGTCTATCGAGCTTGCGGACATCGTTCGTGTGCTGTCGTAGCCTCTCTGCAAGGTTCTTTGTCTCACCCACGTTCAAAGCGCCACTATCTTAACAAGGAATGGAGTAAATAACACCTTGCGCTCTCTCCCTGGGCAGCCTGTCCTTCGGGCGCGGAAAGAAATGGCCAAGCGTGGAAATTGGCTTGTGTGCTACTCTTATTCCCTGCTCCGATAGCACACATGGGAGCGCTTCGCTGGTATACCTGAACGTAGGGAATGCACACACGTATGGGCTTAGAAGGCGGCGGGTCAGTGTCCTTTCGAAGGGGTCGGCGGGGATGAGTCTGGCGGCGAGCAACCTTTTCAACGAAGTCTTTCGAGTAGCCGTTCTTTAGAAGGTCGCTTCTGAGCACCTGTTCTTCCTCTTTGTGCTTATTCTTTGAAGAACAAACCCTCCGTGCACGGGTCAGCAGAGCCGAAACCACCGCCGCTTTATGGTGCAAAGGGTGGTTCGAGCTGGCGTCGAGACAGCGACCGGTGTGAGTCGGCTTTCGGTGTACCGAGAACTGGAGCATACCATCCACCTTTGTTGCGTGGCATCAAGGATCGGCAGGCAGTTGTTCTTTTCCCGTTCCTCGGTGAACTGAATGGCCGGCTCCATCGAGTTCATGTGCGCAGTGAATGCGTCTATGGTAGAAGTTTTCAGAATGCAGAAGCAGTCATCAACATACCGCAAAGATATTGTGACGGAGACGCAAGAGTGATGCAATGATTATTTAGAGGGTTGGCGGAACCGACAAAAATGGCTGAAGGCACACACGCGCGCAAGCGTCAAGAACACTCGTCGTCGTTCTCACTTCGTATCGTTCGACGCTTGTCCTCACTGCACCGCTTCGTAACATCACCCTCCCGCGGCGGAAGCGCCATCACGGCGCTTGCTAAGACGACGAGAAACTAGCAGAGCAGTACGGCTTGAGTTGTGAAACATGAACAACCTCGGTCCGCTGCGAGGTGGTCGAAGAGGCGGGGGCGAGTGGCGCTTTCTCGTAGTTGACGTCACTAAGCTGGCGCAGAACTTCGTAGGGCCCTCTATAACGGGAGAGTAGCTTTTCGGACAACCCGACGTGGCGGCGTGGTGACCAGAGGAGAACGAGAGAGCCCGGCGTGAACTGGACACTCCTGTGCTGGCTGTCGTAAGGAACTTTTTGGTGTTGCTGTGACGAGGAAAGGCGATGGTGGGCAAGTTGACGAGCGGCACGGGCTTGAGTAATGGCGCCGCTGGCGTACTCAGTCAACAATGGTGCAGGTGAAGGAAGGATTGTGTCAAATGGTAACTTTGGGTGCCTGCCGAATAGTAGGTAAAACGGTGAAAAACCGGCGGTATCATGTCGGGACGAATTGTACGCAAAGGTAATGAATGGGAGTGCTTTGTCCCAGTCGCGGTGGTCAGGTGAAACGTACATTGATAACATATCAGTGAGCGTTCGGTTCAGGCGCTCGGTCAATCCGTTCGTCTGCGGATGATAAGCGGTGGCAAGCTGGTGTTCAGTGGAGCACGCACGGAGGATGTCATCGACGACACGTGAAAGAAAATATCTCCCTCAATCGGTAAGTAGCTGCCGAGGAGCGCCATGCTGAAGAATGATGTCATACAAGAGAAAGTCGGCGACATCAGTAGAACTTGTTGGCAACGCCCGGGTGATGGCAAAGCGGGTGGCATAATCTGTTGCGACGGCAACCCATTTGTTTCCTGAAAGGGACGTAGGAAATGGGCCTAACAGGTCCAGGCCAACACGCGAGAATGGTTCTAGAGGTATGTCGATAGGATGTAGTAGGCCCGACGGAAGGGCAGGAGGGCGCTTACGGCGTTGGCACTGGTCACAAGCAGCAACATAACGTACCACAGAGCGATACATGCCAGGCCAGAAAAAACGACACCGCACACGATCGTACGTGCGGGAGACACCTAGGTGGCCAGCTGTGGGTACGTCGTGAAGTTGGTGAAGAACACTGGATCGTAGATGTTGAGGTAAGACAAGCAGAAGTTCCGGGCCATTGGGGCTGAAGCTACGACGATACAGGATGTTGTCGTGCAATTTGAAGAGGCGAAGAGAAGGGTCTGGTGCTGAAGACGTTAGACTGTCGATGATGGATCGTAACGAGGCGTCTCGTTGCTGTTCGGTGCGGATGTCGCCCAAAGCACGAATGGAGAGTACGCAGGTGTCTGAGTCAGGGTCAACAACGTCGGGACCATCAACTGGGTGACGTGATAAACAGTCTGCATCTTGGTGCAGGCATCCCGACTTGTGATGCACAGTAAACGAGTATTCCTATAGTCGAAGTGCCCATCGAGCGAGGCGGCCAGTCGGGTCCTTGAGTGAGGAGAGCCAGCAAAGGGCGTGGTGGTCGGTAACGACGGTAAATGTGCGACCATACACATAAGGTCTAAATTTGGTCACTGCCCACACCAAAGCCAGGCATTCATGTTCAATTATTGAGAACTTCTGTTCCGAGGTCGAAAGAAGACGGCTGGCATAGGCGATTACCCTGTCCTTGCCGTGCTGGTTTTGGCCAAGGACAGCGCCTATTCCATGGCCACTAGCATCAGTTCGAAGTTCTGTGGGCGACGAGGGATCGAAATGGGCCAGTATTGGTGGCGTAATGAGCAAATGAATGAGGGCAGAAAAAGAGTCTGCCTGCTCTAGGCCCCATACGAAGGGAACGTCCTTTTTCAAAAGATCAGTAAGCGGTAGGGCTATGTCCGCGAAGTTTCGAACAAAGCGACGGAAGTATGAACATAGCCCCACGAAACTTCGGACGTCCTTGGTTGAGCACGGCACCGGAAATTCCCTCACAGCCCGCACCTTATCGGGATCCGGTTGAACACACGCAGGACTCACAAGTCTTCCAAGTATAGTGAGCTGGCGCCGTCCGAAGCGACACTTGGCGGAGTTGAGGTGGAGACCGGCTCTGCGAAAGACATCAAGAATGGCCGACAAACGTCGGAGGTGGCTGTCAAACGTAGGTGAGTAGACGATGACGTCATCTAGGTAACACAAGCAGATGGACCACTTATATCCTCGAAGCAAGGAGTCCATCATGCGTTCGAAAGTTGCTGGGGCGTTACAAAGTCCAAACGGCATGACCTTGAACTGGTAAAGACCATCGGGCGTGACGAATGCGTTTTCTCGCGGTCCATGGGGTCGACTGAGATTTGCCAGTAGCCGGACCGAAGGTCGATGGATGAAAAGTATTGGGCTCCGTGAAGGCAATCGAGGGCGTCATCGATGCGAGGTAGAGGATAGACGTCTTTATGGGTCACTTTGTTTAAACTGCGATAATCGACGCAGAAGCGCCATGTGCCATCCTTCTTTTTAACAAGGACAGCCGGGGAGGCCCACGGACTAGATGAAGGCTCTATGACGTCTTTAACAAGCATTTTATCTACTTCGCCCTGGATAACTTGACGTTCCTCTTGAGAGACGCGGTAAGGACGTCGGCGTACAGGATGAGCGTCACCAGTGTGGATGCGGTGAGCTACAACAGATGTTTGGCCTAGGGAGCGGCCATCAAAGTCAAAGATGTCACGATAGGACACAAGCACGCGATGGAGATCAGTAGCTTGCGTTGGGGTGAGATCAGGAGCGATCATCTTGGAAATGCCGTCGACTGGCGAAGGAGCGACGGGGTTGTCATCCGGGGAACGTAACATAACAGCGGCGTCCAAGATCGCAACCTCGCAATTCTCCAGCGCAGAGATGGTGGACAACGCTATGCCTTGCGGAATAACTTGGGTCAGCAGACTCACGTTGAGTATGGGAACAATCGCTTGATTGTTAGTCACGGAAACAATGGTGTGTGCAAAAGCGACGTCGCGGTCCAACAGTACGCCCACAATAGGCGACAAGAGGTAGTCACCATCGGTCACGTCGCGTGAGGAAGTCAAACTGACGTATTTAACGGCTTGAGGCGGCAAACGGACGTGATGGCGAGAGCACAAACGCGGAGGTAGGTCGGCCGGAAGGTCAGAAAGCTGTGGCAACTCAAGTTGAAGAGCGCCGGTTGAACAATCAATGAGCGCAGAGTGAGCCGACAGAAAATCCAAGCCGGGGATCAGATCATGTGGGCACTGCTCTATGACGGCAAATTCTACGGAAGTAGGACGACTAGCAATACAAACACGGGTGGTGCACATCCCAAGAACGGCAGGAGTACCTCCATCAGCGACACGGAGTGTGCGAGAAGAGGCAGGCGTGAGCACTTTATGCAAGCAGCGGCGAAGGTTGGCACTCATTACGGAAATTTGCGCTCCAGTATCTATAAGGGCACAAACAGTCACACCATCCACAACAACTTCTAACAAGCTTCGGTTAGAAGGCAGCGTGAAGAGAGGATTTGCGGAGGAAGTCGTCAATGCAGCGTCACCTCCCGGCGCTGCACTGTTTAGTTTTCCGGATAAGCGGTAGCGAGGTTAAACGGGGACGACGGTCGGCGACCCTGCGGCGATCGAGACGACTGGCGACGGCCTGGGGGCGAGCGTGACCGGTGACCAAGTGGCGACGGTGAGCGGTTATTTAGGCTTCTGTACGAATCGGGATTGGACGACTGGGCAGGAGGGGCAGAGCAGTAGCCGGCCTGTCGGTAGTGGTCGCCCTGTCGGTAGTAAGGAGCGTACGAAGCCCGAGGCGGCGAGGACCAGCGGTGTTGCAATAACGGGCTACATGGCCGGTACGACGACAACGGAAGCAAACAGGTCGGTTGTCAGTGGTTCGCTACACGGCAGGGTCGCGATACTGTGTAGGAAACCGCTGCTCGTAATAGGACGACTGCTGACGCCACGATGTCGGCTGTGGACTAGCTACGGCGCACACAGAATGGATGCCTAGGTTGGCCAGCTCCTGCCGGACAATGGCTTGAACGATCGGAGCGGTGATAGCCGCCGAATCGCCAGAACCGGCATAAGCTGGAGCAGGGGCCATAGCTTCAAGTTCACGGCGCACAATCTGAGTCACCTGGTCCAATGAAACTGAAGCTTGCGGTTGTGTCAATGTGCATTCTTCGCAGGAGGAAGTTGCAGCCGTATTGGGAAGCCTGGCGAACACGGTGTTAATGCGCCGACTTTTAGCCTGCTCAAAGCGTCGACACTCTTTGATGATGGCGTCTACGGTCGAGTAGTTCTTACACATTAAAAGGTTGAAGGCGTCGTCTGCAATCCCCTTTAGAATGTGGCCAACTTTATCGGTCTCCGGCATATCGGCGTCGGCTTTACGACACAGTGCTAACACGTCTTCTATGTACGAGATGTAAGACTCCGTAGACGTTTGCGCACGAGACGCGAGAGCTTTCATCGCTGCTAACCTACGCCCGACGGGCTTCCCGAACAAGTCTAGCATCTTTTCTTTGCAGATGTCCCAGCTTCCGAGTTCGGCTTGGTGGTTCTCAAACCACACTTTCGCAGTTCCTTTCAGGTAGAAAATCACATTGGCCAGCATGAGAGTAGGGCCCCATCGGTTGAGCGTACTCACGAGTTCGTAATCTGCCACCCAGTCCTCGACGTCCACTTCATCAGAACCACCAGAACCGCTGAACGTGCGCGGCTCCCGAGGATGCGTAAGTACGAGCGTTGAAGCCGCGGGGGCGGACTCAGGCGCTGTTTCTTCCGCCATGTTATAGGGACCCTCCAAACGACAACCGCTGCGAAGTTCCGTTGCGAGGCGTGTCCTACCCAGCACCTTCCACCAAATGTGACGGAGACGCAAGAGTGATGCAATGATTATTTACAGGGTTGGCGGAA
The DNA here is from genome assembly GCA_013339685.2 of Hyalomma asiaticum. Lineage (NCBI taxonomy): Eukaryota > Metazoa > Arthropoda > Arachnida > Ixodida > Ixodidae > Hyalomma > Hyalomma asiaticum. Next base: position 90,003,953 of record CM023487.1, read on the forward strand.
CCGACAAAAATGGCTGAAGACACACACGCGCGCAAGCGTCAAGAACACTCGTCGTCGTTCTCACTTCGTATCGTTCGACGCTTGTCCTCACTGCACCGCTTCGTAACAATATCTTCGGAGTGATGTCAGCCGACTTCAATTCTCATCCTTCAAATCTGTCCGAACCAGACAGATCTCTTTCAAATGTTCACCTTTAAATCCAAGCGTACGTCGCACTCCCTGATCTATCGAGCATACAAAGCCGAGCCGCCTCAGGAGATCCTGCCGGAGATCAGGCGGTCCAACCCACTTGCGCCCATCGTGCAGGCACGGGAGATGGGCCGCACCTCAATGTCCGTACTTATTCATTTTATGTCTGACAGGCTACCAAGTTTTTTGGCTCAGTCTTTGGAGTCTACCCTTTCAGGGCCAAGGTGGAGGCCTGTGCGAACTGCCGACGGACTGGGCATCTACGAGATGCGTGCCCTGAACCAACACGTTCTCATTGCAGACAGCAGGACCGGTTGATAAATAGTTCTCTCCTACTTGCATCGTGTGCGGTGTGGACCACCGAACGGGTGACAGACTTTGCCGACGGAAATACCAACGTGGTTCGGCCCTAGAGCACTGCACGGGCCCGGGCCGGCCCGAAAGCCCGGGCCCGGCCCGGCCCGCGGGCCGGGCCGGGCTGTCTGAAGCGTTTTCGAGCTGGCCGGGCCCGGGCCGGGCTCGAAAGTGCGGGCCTGGGCCGGGCCCGGGCTTGAAGCTACGGGCCGGGGCCGGGCCTGGGCTTCAGGCTGCGGGAGCAATAAAGATTTCGTTTTTTTTATTTGTGGTTGACACATACGGTACAATCTGTAAGTAAACAGATATTTGTTGCTCGCGTCCTTCGTTGCGCCTATAAAGGTGTAGGCCGAATTGTATGTGGCTATCCTTCTGGTCAAATTGTAAGCCGTACATCACCTTCAAAGCGTCATATTAATTTTCGCTTGGGCAGTGAGGGAATTAAGGGGATATAACTTGTCACAGACATCGCAAGCTCGTAACTGTCTTGACGAGGCGCAGACCTGAAGCATCTTAAGGTGCAGGCGCGTGTAATTCGCGCCATCCGGAAAATGAAGGCCCTACCGCCTTGCAGCGACCACTGCGAGATTTGATAACTCCTCATGCGTGAGCAGAAATAAGAGGCACGCGTGGGAAGAAGCGCGTAAGAATAAGAGAGTAAAGACGGCCTCCGTTGCTAGGCGACACCCGGCTAGGCGGAGCATGCGCAGACCGCAGCCCACCCATAAGGAACCTCATGCAAGGAACTGTTGCATGTGTAGCGTGGGACCCATGTCGCCATCTACTGAAAAAGGGAGAAAAAAAAAGAGAAAGCTTTGGATGTTGTGTCGTAGCTCGGCAGAGCGCGCTGATGCTTTTATTGTGTTGGTTACTGGCGTTCTATAGTTCGTAATTTGTCTCCTCTACACGTGGCGCTATGAATGCAGCTGTATTGCGAGACAAGCTCGCTGCCGGCGAGCTTAAGCTCGTCTCCAAGCAAGCTAAGAAAAGCCAGGTTCGGAAACAATTCCTGCAAGTTGTCGACGTGCACACCTTATCACCAGTAGCACATGTGCAGTGCAAAAGCAGCAAAGCTTTCTTCGCATATGATGGTGGGAAGACAGGAACGTCGCATCTGAACCGCCACAAGTGCAAGGCTGCTGGTGACACCACTGCCATTTCTTCGTTCTTCACTGAGAAGAAACCCCAGGTTTCATCTACCGTTAAGGGGAATCTGACGACTGCTTGCGTGAAGTGGTGCGCTAAAGATATGCGGCCATTTGACGTTGTTTGCGATGATGGATTCCTAAATGTTGCCGACGAACTGATTGCTATCGGTGCCAAGTACGGGAGCATATCCGCGAGGACCGTGATTCCGCATCCTACGACGGTGTCTCGCAGGGTGGTGATGCCTGAGATTCAGTCAGCGATGAAGGAAGGTCGCTGCTCGATGACACTTGACATGTGGACCGACGACCACAAGAAAATTGCCTGTATCACTGCAACGGCGCATTACGTAAGTGTGAAATGGGAACTGAGGAGCCTTGTTCTGTTCACTAGTGACTTTCCCCCCGAGAGAAAAACGGGAGAGAACATCCGTAAGGAGATTGTACGAAGGAGCGCTAAGTTGGGGATTGATGAAGGCATGTTGAGCAATGTGGTGTTCGTGACAGACCAGGGTGCCAACATAATTAGCGCGCTGCGTCCATATGCGAGGATGAACTGCTGTGCGCACGTCCTCAATTTGAGACTACGAAGAATGGGTCGCTCAGCTAGGGAGGCCATCTCCAGCAGGCGGAGAACGTGACGTCCTCCCGCACCTCCCATTGTGTAACTAATGCATCCCTCATATCGATATGTGGTGTAGCTGTCGTGACTTTTGAAAACAGAGCGGACTGACGAGCCAGCTACCACACGGTGTGTGCCAGGAGATATGCACGCGGTGGAATTCAAAGCTCGCCATGATCAAGTCCGTGCTAAGTCAGTACGATGTGATAGAGAACCTCCTAGATTCAAGGGGAAATCTACTCTTGGAAGACGTCAATAAGACTTTGTTGACGGAGGTTGTCGAATTCTTGGAGCCCTTCAAAGAGGCTAGCGAAAAGCTTGAGCAGGATAAAGTGGTAACGCTGCCCCTTGTACTGATGTACTACACAAAACTGAAGAAGCACCTTACTGCTGATTCGACAGACTCACCAGAAGTGTGCCAGCTCAAGTCGAGGACACTAGAATTCCTTCAAATAAAACTGCCCATAGAAGAGCTTCACAAAGTGGCAACGTTCTTGTGGCCGCCTTTCCGCCATCTCCGCGTTCTTGATGAGCAGGAGAGGAAAAGTGTACATCTGCGTTTGCCACAAGGAGAAACGAGCACAGATCATCCTGATTAAGAACCCCCAGAGAAGCGTACGTCCCTTGACGAATTTAAGGAGTGGCGCGATGCTGCGGAAACTCAACCAGCCGACAGTGAGCTTGACAGTTACCTTCGGGACAGTGACTCGTGTGAGGACATTGAAAAACTGCTTGAATGGTGGGAAGCCCATGGGCTTCCCACCATTCCCACCATACAGTGGGCTTTCATTTCTTGCAAAAAAAGTACTTTGCATCCCATCCACGAGCGCCAGCAGCGAACGCAATTTTAGTGCAGCTGGGTACGTACTCCAAGACAGGAGGACCTGCTTGAAGCCGGAGAGCCTGGACAACTTGCTGTTTTTGCACAAGAACATGTAGATTTTTGCCTTTTTCTGGCCTTTTCGCACTCGTATTCCTGTGGCATCGTTTTCAAGTGCGGTGTTTTTGTGTCATTGAGTGTTATTTTAAGCGTATTTTCTATCTTTATTTCACAAAGAAGGGTGAAACCTTTTATCTGAAATAGCACCAAGCATGGTGTGTAGCAGCTTGATTATATAATTATATTGTAAATGGCGATTACGTTTCCGTGACGGCGTTAGAATACGAAAAATATATATTTCATCTGCTTTTGGTGGCTGTCCACAATATATAACGTTAAAGTTTTTTTTATCTTGCTGCAAGAAATTATTAATCAGGATCATCTTAAAAAATTGTGTAAATAATGTTTCTAACGCGAGTGTAGAAAAGAGAATCAACGAAAATGTCCCGGGTTTGATTCTATCCGCTTTTTCATGTTAGTTGTACACTTTTCAATAAATTTTGTTGCTATGTTTTATTTCCCCTATACTGCTATTTTAATGACTTGCCATGTGACATATAGGCAACATTTCATCTATATTCCTTGCTCCCAAACCACGATATGATTACGAGGCACGCTGTAGTGGAGACCGGATTAATTCTGACCACCTGGAGTTCTTTAACGTGCACCTAAAGATAAGTACAAGGGCGTTCTTGCCTTTCGCCCCGTCAAAATGCGGCCGCCGTGGCCGCGGTAATCGCACCCACGTCCTACTACTCAACAGCAAGACAGCTTAACCACTGAGTTATCACCACAGGCAAAGCAACATTTCAACGCATGTGCACACTGAATTTTCCCTCTGATTCCCTGCTGCAAAGCGCAAAGCATCATTAATAATCATAGTCAACAACTAATGTTCTCTAGTGGGCCCGGGCCGGGCCTATCATGAGTTTAGCAAGTTTAGCAATGAACACCCGAGCCTGGGCCGGGCCCGGGCTTGGAACGTCGGGCCCGGGCCGGACTCGGGCTGGGGTCGGTCATGTACGGCCGGGCCCGGGCCGGGCCCGGTCTTAGAACCTCGGGCCCGGGCCGGGCTCGGGCTGGGGTCGGTCATGTACGGCCGGGCCCGGGCTGGGCCCGGGCTTAGAACCACGGGTCCGGGCTGGGCTCGGGCTTCATAAAGCGGGCCCGGGCTGGGCTCGGGCCGAAAAATCTGGCCCGTGCAGTGCTCTATGAATCAGCCCAACGGACCAGAACGCCAAGGCCACCTCAGCGCCATATGATGTCGGAGTTACTAGACCAGGCCTCCTTTGCCCCCTTGACGTCAGAAGCCGGAAATGACCAGAGCGTAAGCAAGAATCCACGACGCGACGTACCCACCAGGTGGCCCACGGGGAGACAGGGCTTGCAACAGGTGAGCTGGGCAGATAGCGTCTCCCATTGCTCCAGTAGTAGTCGCTCAGACCCCAGGGAACTGTACTACCTGGGCACTATAGAACATCTTACCAAAAAAAACCAGGACCTTAAACAGCAAATGTCCTTAATTCTCGAGCGCATAAATGCACTCGCACGTTCTAAATCCCACCCTCCCGCTTTACGCGACGATCCAACAGAAAATGCTGACCCCGTCACCGCGAATGCTTTCGACCATTCAGAACCCGACTACCCCCGGCAGAGGACTGTCCACCGAGAAGAAAACGAGCCCTTGGCAACAGCAGCGATGTTTCAGCCACATCAGTCCAAGCTCTCGCAGAGCACATCAACCAAGTAGAACAGAGAGTGGGCCTCCTCCGCATCATGTCATGGAACTATAGAGGGCTACATGGCAATGGAACTACATGGCCATGGAACTTCCATGGCAATGGAACTATAGAGGGCTACAATGCAAAAAAGACGACGTATTCCTCCATCTCCAGCAGGCAACGCCCGCACCAGGTGTCATCGCCGTACAGGAAGCAAAGAAACAATGGAAATTAACCGGCTATCAGACTATGCAACCTCAAAACTCTTCCAGCCCTTGGGCCACAACGTATTTTCATCGGAACATTGTGTACGTGAACCATGGCTTATCAGATTCGAACTGCGTCTTTCTTGAACTTTTTCCGCGCAATTAATGCTCCGAAACTTTCTTTGTCCTAAACATCTATATTCACCGCAGTGAAAAATCAGCAGATCTCCATGCTCTCGCGTGCCTCGCAGGTAAATTACCGGTTGTCATAGTAGGTGATTTTGATGCTCCGCATGTCGAGTGGGGATACAGGGCCTCCTGCGTGAAAGGAAGACAACTTTGCAATTATATTCAGCAGCATCGGTTATGCCTTGCGACGCACACCATGCAAGCTACCCGCATAGGAAATCGCCTTAGCAGGGACACGTGCCCGGACTTAACACTGACCAAGAACATCAATGAGCTACACTGGTATAACAGGGGCCTAACTCTACGTAGCGATCATTATATAATTGACATCAGCATCCAGGCAGGTAATATCAGACCGCGGTTCCACTTTAAGCCCGTTGTAGATTGGGACAAATTTAGAAGACAGCGTGCAAAGACAAGCTACCTCAATTTGAGACTACGAAGAATGGGTCGCTCAGCTAGGCGAGGATATGAAATCGGTGACGAAACAACCCCCTGCTGTGCAGACAAACGAACCGGCAAACAGTTGTTTGCTGCACCTATGGGAGGTCTATGAAAGCATGGAAAGATGCTGACTTAGACAAAAGCACAACTAGGCATTGCAGCATCACATGTCTGCCACTCTCGGGCTCATCACGGCACATGCCACCAATCTCGAATAGCAGCAATGGACGCAAAGATGTGACAGGCTCGATGGAGGCCTTCAATTAGGAAAAAACGTGGTCCTTCTTACGTCCCCTGTTAGAACCATCTAAAGCCAAAATGGACACTAGTAAGCTCATCACACGTCTGCTCCGCCTAACGCACCAGTAAGGTCAGGACATAGTAAAAACCCCAAGGAAAACCTACTTCCCACAGTACGAGACCAAGACCATGTCAGACTACAGTGGACGGAGGCGGAGGGGCATCCAGCGTTATATCAGTTACACCCTACCTCAGCACCCCGGCCAGATCACGTCAACAACAAATCTCTACGTAACCTGCATGTAGGATGCATTAAGGTACTAACCTAATGTATTACCAACCATTGGGGAACAGCGCACAGTGCCACTGCAGTGGAAACATGCAAAGCTTACTTTCATCGTAAAACCAGGCAAACCGCTCGACCTAGACAATATGCGCCGAATCTCCCTTACTTCGCGTACAGGCAAACTCATGGAGCACGTAATCATCAACGCGCCTAAACAGATTCATGGAGAAAAACTAACTGTTCCCTCCCAGTACGTTCGGATGCAGAGCGGCCCAATCTACGCAAGACATAATGCGCCAACTGAAGCAGCAGGTAATAACTCGTAAATTCCCACACCTGACAAAAGCAATATTGGCAATCGACCTGACTAAAGCCTTTGATAACGTGCGACACGCAGCTGTCCTCCAAAATCTCGAGCAACTCAACGTGGGCTCATGCACATATCAATATGTTGCTGCTTTTCTAAAGAATAGAACCGGGGAGATACACCTCGGTTCGGTGAAATCCCCGACATTCACTCTCGGCTGTAGGGCACCCCACAAGGGGCCGTCCTATCTCCTTTTCTCTTTAATATAACCATGATCCTTTAAGCGCAGAAATTATCCACCATAGCAACTTTGTAGCATTCCCTGTACGCCGATGACATCACTCCCTGGACCACCACACATAATTATGGTGAAATTGAATACACGTTCGAAAACGCAGCAGAAACGATTCAAGAACATGCGCGGCATATTTGCCTCAGCTGCTCAGCACTTAAGTCAGAACTACTTCTCATTCGTCCCAAAGACCGTTCACTTCCGGAAATTTCAGTGTGTATAGATGGTAAACTCATCCGAGAGGTAAAAAACATCAAAATTCTAGGCCTCGACATTTCCAAAGACAGCTCCAATGTCATTGCAATAGGTGCTATACGAAAGTCAATGCGGAATATCTCTGCCCTGAGCAAGTGAATTTCTAATCGGCACAGGGGCATGTGCGAAACGGACATGCGCCGCTTGATCCAAGCATTCTGCCTATGTAAGGTAACTTACTTGCTTGCCTATTTAGACCTCCTACCCCTCGAGAGGGACCAGGTAGATCGCCTTATCCGCTGAGCACGCAAAACCGCATGGCACCTCCCTAACAGCACTCCTACGAGCAAGCTTCTTCAGTTGGGGGTGCACAACACGATTAATGAACTGGTCCAAGCTCACCTTATTAGCCAGTACCACGCCTCTCCCATTCTGAAACAGGCAGGCAGCTACTTCCGCGCCTCCAACTCAGTCTTATAGAACGCACCTCCCCCATAATTTCTTCCGACAGCGTCAGCGACAGTCTTTACATTCCTTCACTACCAAAAAATACCATCCCGTTTACAATCATGACCAGAGGGTAGCCAGGACGGGGGCAGTGCATAAACGGTATCCACCTTCGCCCTGAGCAGTTTATGTAGATGCGGCGGAATACCCCCATCGTCCTGCCAGTGGCAGTCATACATAATGACCATAAACTCCTTAGTTGCGCCACTTTTGACCGTATCGCTCAACCTATTGAGGCTGAAGAAGCCGCTACTGCCCTTGCGATTGCTCAGCTCAGGCTCAATATATATTTTCAGACTAAAAAACGCCAATTCACAGCTTTACTATGCGCCGCATTCACGCACCCGCTTACCGTCTTCTGCAATCAATTCCTCTTCCTCAACGTTTAATCGCCCTCGAACGGGTTCTAGCGCACCGTGGACATCCAGGGAATGCGGCCGCTCACGAACAAGCCAGAGCGATCGTCAAACGGACCGTAGGCGGCCTACCTTCCTTTCACAATGCGCGCAAAGACCTAGTCGCCAATCACGACATTACTCTACATTATCGCAATTCGCGCTTGCAATATCCGTCGCCTCATAAGTGTCTGAACCAGACCGAGCAAGCAGCTTGGCGCCAACTGCGAACCAGCACTTTGCAGTCTCATTTAATCAACGCAAAAATTCATTCTAGTGACAGCTCGCCAAACTGCCGTCTCTGCCCAACTGCGCGAGCTGACTTCGACCAGATTTATCGAAATCGTCCTAACAAGCCAACTCCTCTTTTTGAAGGGGCTGAGCGACAGGAGCGATGGGAGGCTGCTCTCCGCAGCTCACGTCCGGATGACCCATTCCGGATTGTGTGCTGGGCCAGAGAGGTCGCCGAGGCTTAAGGACTTTTGGACACTTAGGCCGGCCTGAGAGCTCATCGTTTTCCTTTTCCTGTTACCCTTCCCTATCCCATCCTCACTTGACCTAGTGTCAAGAAAGTTGTTTCCTCCTCCTTCCCCTCGCGGGCGAGAGCGCGTTATCGTTCCTTGCGAGCTGGTAAAGCGTTCATCGCAGAAAGAGCGTTTCCATAGTCAACGCACGCCGTTTGCTCTCCCCCATGAAAGCGATGCGCCCCTACCGGACTCCATCCAAACCACAGCTACGGACCAAGAGCGAGGGACAAGGCTCGGCCCTAAGGTGCTTCGCACCTAAAAAACACATAGCTCACTACCGAGGGGAATGAGAGGTTTGAGTACGGGCGCGCACTGCTTGATATCGCGTGCCGCGATCTGCCTCACAGGAGACAGAAACCCCAGCTATCTTCACTGCTAGGTATAGCAAAAAATAGAGGGGGTCCCGGTGAACCCGCCTAGCTGTTCACCGGAGCCGTCGGCTGATCGTCACTTTCCTTCTCACCCTAGTCCCGGCCTCTCCCGTTCCTTTCTCGTGACATAAACACTAGTCCACGCCTGTCAACCGTGTTACTGAGTGGAAGAAATTAAAAGAAAAGGACAAAAGAAAAAAATGTGGTTGATCACTCTGTAATAGGAATCTGTATAACGCGGAAGTGAAACCTGTCTTCGCGAAGTTGTGGAATGCATCAGTGGCAATCTGGCGATTCGTGGAGCGAGAGATGGCTTAGGTACTTTGAACATGTGAACACGTTCAATCGACCAATCGACCATCACATGCACCTCGACATGGCACAGGAATTTCAGACATCTTTACACGAGAGAAATTTTTCGAGGGACTCGCATTGCTCTGGAAACAATGAACTGCACGCGCCAGAGCCCTCGCGAGCCTGCCACATGCGAGCATCGTCCGGAAATGGTGACGCCTTGAAAGAGAAATCGAACGGGTAGTCAGCGGATCGCTTTGTGAAAACACAGCCTACTGCAAAGAATGACCAATGGTTCGCTTGGCTACATCAGAGTTTGCGATCATGGATCAGTGCGCATCGCAACTCAACAGACCTGGCCACACAAGACAAATTTTGTAGCGGCGGTGTTTGTGCTTTGCCCCTGGCACGCGCCATCACGACTCCACCACGGCCCTTACTTCCTCGGCGGTCGAGGTGCGTACACTACCGAAGCACTGACAGTCGGCGCGCAATTCGCTCTATCTATCGTTCCTAGATGGCGGTACCACAGCGAACCTAAGTGAACCAGGAGTGCAATATAGGGGAAAAGATGTTAATTGAAGGGTAATTTTGCTTGTTAAACACTGCAGTTCGCTGTACTTGGCGGCTTCAACTATCCCGACATTGACAAACAAACAAACAAACATTTAGTAGCCCTCTCATGTTCACTATTACCTTCAACACCATAGAAGACTAGATTGCGTGTTCGTGCTGGCGTGTGCGTGTGTTGATGTGTGCGCATATGTTTGTGTTCCTGGTTTTTTTCACTACCTTTTTCTGCACGGTAAATCCGACATAGGAAATTATAGATATTGCTATGAACCGCTGATGTAGAAAACGCTGGAGACACCACTGATGAAGACGACGTTCGCACGGACTGGGATCCGTCTCGTACGCCTTCATTCTGCCCTTTGTACAAGGCCTGCAAAATATATTCAGCAGAGTCTTTCCTACCCATAACATTTTGGTGGAAAGTGCGGGTTCGCCCATACTCAAAACGGATATACGCAGTGGACGTTCACTGGCTGCACCTGCCATGCCGACGTCAGGCCAAGACGAGGATGTTTCGGGCATATTAACAACCGTGGTTCTCCCAGCCGTCCTCAATCGCCCCGTCGTCGTCACACACCCGCGTGACCCGCATATATATTCCGGCTAAAACGGCACAGACGTTACAAATTGGCCTCAACTCTACGAACCGGTGAGCTCAAACAACGATTCGTGCCAGGCCCTAATGCTGGAAAACATTATATATGACCTAACGGGCGCGGCACAAGTATCGCTTTTGAACCAATAGCAGGAAATCACCATCAGGAACGTATGTAAACAAAAGCTCATTGACCCGTTCGGCAAGCCCATCGAATGCCGTTGTGCTGCGCAGAAAGGACGTGCATGCCGAGCTCAAAATTGCATAGAGTCCTATGTGACATACACCAAAGACGTGCTCACGCTCTGTCGCAAAGTCGATGACATTATGCCAGAAGCGGAAAAAGGTTGCGCACACCTTCAAAGGTATCGCCGATGGCGCATTTACACGTGTGGTCTTTAATAGCTCATCTATGGTGCAAGACGCCATGAGTCAATGACGAAGCTCTGAAGAAGCAAAAAGCCACCGCATTATTCCGAGCTTTACCCGTCTTGCTAACACGGCTGCGACATCAACCTGTGAGGACCTTCATCCTCCACGAGTTCCCTCAACTTCCGGCAATCTCGTGCACATTGTGCGCCGCGAGATCGCAGCGGCCTCCCCAGTTCCCCTTCAAGTGCGTTCCTCTGTTCACTCGCATGCGACTGTTTCGCTTATTCAGACTGTTAAGTGTGATTCAGTAACTAGCAAACGCAGGATTACTGACTCTTTGTTGAGTCAGCAGGCCCGACTACCGTCCACCCCGAGTGCCTGAGCTGTCTAGTGGCCCATTCATTTGTCCTCTTTATCAGAACGCCGCAGAATGGGGCACCTCTGATGATAGGCCCATCTGCTTCTTTTGTTGACGCGTGGGTCACATATCCCGCCATTGTGGAAATGTTTCGAAATGGCCGCCTTGGCCAAGTTATAGCCGCTCTTCGGAAACTGTAACTCATCTTACAAACTTGGTGTCGAAGTTAGACAGCCGTTCTGACGAACTTGAAAATAGGTCTCGTAGAAATAATATTGTTGTCTATGGACTGCCTGAACCCCACTCCGAGTCCCCTGAGCAACTTCTGGATTCGTTCAAGTATCTAATGTCTGATAAACTTGGTCTATAGTGCACCGACATCGAACGGTGGCACAGGTTGAGGTGACAAGCCGCGCCCTGCTATTTTTAAATTTTTGAGCTACAGATCTAAGCTTGTCATATTAAGCCCCCGCCACGGTGGTCTAGTGGTTATGGCACTCGGCTGCAGATTCGAAGGTCGCGGGATCGAATCCCGGCCGCGGCGGCTGCATTTCTATGGAAGCGAAATGTTGAGGCCCGTGTGCTGTGCGATGTCAGTGCACGTTAAAGAACCCCAGGTGGTCGAAATTTCCGGAGACCTCCACTACGGCGTCTCTCATAATCAGAGCTGGTTTTGGGACGTTAAACCCCATAAATCAATCAAGCTTGTCATATTAAAGAACGCCCGAAAGCTAAAAGGAACATATGTAAATGAGGACTTCGCAGAGCGCGTTCGAAAGGTAGGCAGCGCCCTTTGGAAACTTTCAGCCAGTCAAAGAAAAAACGCCACCACATCTCGTCTTCACTCATCTCTTCATTCACTGTTGATTGACAATGTACACTATGTGCTACATGAAACGGGCGACTCTCTCATTAAAGTCAAGAAGCAATTTCTCAGCCTCATGGAACTTGACTCCACTCTGATAATAACTTTTCGTTAGGAAACGTTAACGCCCGCGGTATTGTCAACAAGGTTCACGACCTTCATCACTTCGTTACATGCTATAATCCATCTGATATATGCGTTACAACAACGTAGCTTAGTGAGCATATCTTAGACTTTGAAATTGTACCGCCAGGTTACAGTGTCCTCCGGAAAGATAGATATGGCCGACGTGGTGGCGGAGTCGCGCTCTTTGTGAAACAAGACTGAATTTACTGTGCTTCCCGATATGACCGCATGTGCATCTATATGGTGTAAAATTAGGACTTGTAGTCTCACGTTAGCTATTGGGGCAGTTTACCGCCCACCTTATGCGGGTTTTCATGTCTTTTCTGACCTTACAGATTATATAACCAAGCATAAACTAGACTGTGGCAAACTGGTAATCACTGGTGACTTCAATGCCCCCGCCGTGGACTGGCAGACACTATGAGCACATGGCCATCACAAGGTTACCTTTGATTAACTTGATCGACATGGCTATTTCATCTGATCTAACGCTAATTGTCCCTTCTGTAACCCGTGAAAATACAATTCTTGAGCTTGTTTTCGTTGATGAGCAGCTTAGACTGTATGGTTATCGTTGTGATATTGTTGAGGGCCTGTGGGATCACAAGGGTGTCATACTTGATTTCAGTTTAGCGATAGTACCTACGCTTCCATTACATCAAACTGTTTTGAACTTCCAGCATGCTGATGATAATTCCATAATCGAAGTGCTTGCATTCTCTTTTGATGAGCTTTCAAACAATCCCAGCCATTGCCATGTCGATGAATTACTGAGCCATTTTAATACAATTGTTCATCGATGTATTACCGATTTCATCCCAACTAAATGTATAAAGCGCAATCCCAAGTATCCTTGGTACACCCGAGAAATCATACACTTCATTCGTCGTATCAGGCGTCACCGCAAGGCTGTCAATCCAACAAAATCTTCTTTGTTAGCTACACTAAAAGGTAGTTTAAAATCCGCTATGTCGAGTGCAAGAAGTTTCTATTTTAATAATACTTTGTCGTCGTTCATAAAAGATAAGCCATCACAGTTCTGGAAAACCATCAGTCCACAAAGTCAGAGCAGTCCTTCCTCATTCATTATTTCTGACAAACCACGCTCTAATAATCTTAGCATTACTGAAGCATTTATTCACTACTTTCAGTCGGTTTTCACTTGTGATGATGGGCTCACCCGCACATTTCACCCTAACTATTCACCACCTGCTTTTCCTAGCATGCAAACCACTTCTGCTGGTGTATGTAACCTCATTCTCAAAATTTATACACAGAAAAGTATTGGGCCAGATAATATGCCTAATATGTTTTTGATGCGTTACTCTGAATGGATATCTCGGTACTTATCAGTCATTTTTTTTTTCAGTCTATAGAGTCATCTACAGTGCCATTACTCTGGAAATGTGCCAAGGTTGTTCCCATACACAAGGATGGCAACAAAGAGGTGGTGGCTAAATCTCGGCCACTTTGGTTAATATCAACACCTTGCAAATTATTCGAGCACATCCTCCATAAACGTTTATAGAGTACTTGTCCCAACACAATATTCTCTCGTATGCTCAACATGGTTTCCATTCTGGCTTTTCGACGGTAACTCAACTCCTAGAGTTCTCCCATGATATCGCATCCACACTTTATGTTAGATGACAGCTTGATGCCATTTCCATTGACTATAGCAAGGCTTTTGACACAGTGTGTCATAATAAACTTCTCACTAAACTCAGGGTATTAATTCCCGGCCCTAAGCTCATAGGCTGGATACAAGACTACCTAAGCTCAAGAACACAATATGTTGCATTTAACCACGTTCACTCATCCCAGGTCAGCGTTGCGTCCGGCGTGCCACAAGGATCCGTACTGGGTCTTTTACTCTTCATCATGTGCATAAATGACGTCGTTGAGGTAATTGCAGGGACTTCTGTTAAACAACGACTCTATGCCGATGACTGCGTTATTTATTCCGCTGTCGCTAGCCCTCACGATCAGTTAGAGTTAAGCAAAGTTTTTGTCCGTTATTGTGATTGGAGTAAAACGTGGCAAATGTCACTGAATTTCAAGAAAGCAGTCTCAATGACTTTCTCAAATAAAAAACAACCGTTAAAATTTACTTATTTTATTCAGGACCAGAAGCTTGCAAGTGTAGACACGTTCAAATATCTTGGTGTTACTTTCTCCCCTGATCTTAGATGGCATGGTCACATTAATGAACAAATCGCAAGGTACAATTTAAAACAGGGATTGTCGCAGGAGCCAACATTTCGACAAGCGGACTTGTCTTCGTCAGGGCGGCAACTGCATTCTCCAGCGTTCGTTTATGTACGCCTTTGCACACTCCCCCCGTGGTCAGAAAGAGAGGAGGAGAAGAGCAGCACGTGCGAACACACACACACAAAAGAAAAAAAATGAAAAAAAGGGGGGAGGGGTTGGATGCTGGGGTATTTGGGTGACAGGTGTTAGCGTGAATAGTATAAATGGCAAGAGCGAGAGCTTCCAAAGAATCCGCTCCTTGTACATATCTTGCAAATGCATTGTGTGCACAGGGCTAGAACGCAGGATGAAAAAAGGAACACACGCTCGGAACAGAAGTTACTCCTATGGCATGTGTTCCCCCCTCCGCCCCGCACCACCTGCCCCGCACCAACAATGCACTTCACCCAAAGCTCGGGGCTAAAAAAAAGTAACTACACTGTTTAACCTCCTTGTTCTCCTGGAACTGGATGGGGGCTCAGCACCTGAAAGTAGATTTTCTGGGAGAAACATTGTTAGCTTGTGCATACCTCAACCTTTTGTTGTATTTCTTAACGCTCTACCGTATCTAATGGACTCAAGAGTTCCCTTTGAAATACTTATGCCTCTAGGTTGGAGAGTATCGAACCTGTATATGAGATAGGATTCCCTGTATTTTCTGTCCCTCGGCGAGCGGAAGTTTCCTTGGAGTATGTAGAGTTTCAGTTCATCGAAATTATGACCTGTCATATTAAAATGCTGCGCCACTGCCTTCGGCAGGTTATTCGTGGTGTCCGCGCGGTGCCCGTTTAATCTAACATTAATTGGTTGACCAGTTTCGCCGACATACTGCTTGTGACAGAGTGAACATTCCAACATGTAAATAACGTTCGAACTAGTGCAAGTTGTGGGGCCGCGTCCCGCTCGACGCCATGTTTTGCACGAAATGCCTCGCATCCCACTCCCCCAGCTGGACGGAGCGGCGGTCCACCACTGCGACGGGGCCGCCCGCTCCGCCACATGTGGTCATTAGTTTCCCAATGGTCAGTTACTAATTTCGAGCGTTTGCGTGTTTCGGGTTTTGGCGATGCTCAGGAGAACTTGCTGTGGCTTGGAGAGGTGCGCACGTACTTTTGTGACCCTCCGGCCGACCAGGCCTTCGGTCGGATGGCGTGCCTCTGCAAGCACCAGCGACCACGGTGGCGACCTGCGACCGACGCCCATGTCTGCATGTTCTTCTTCTATTTTCCTTTTCGGAGGGCTCGCGGTCGCGGGTGCGCTAGCCGGGGTTAGGCTCTCCCTCCTTGCATGGTTAATTTTGTGTGTTATTCCGTGTTCGTGTTGTTCAGTGTAATTGTCCTTTGTTTGTGTTCGTGTGGGTTCGCGTGTTGTTAATCGTTATCGTTGTTGTACTTCATATTCAATTCGACTTTAGATTCGGCCTTGTATTGTTTGTATTATTTTAATGTTTATTAAATCACCATCAATCACCATTAAATCACCAGAGTTGCGCCTAATGTTCTCCTCTTTCGCCGCGTGCGACGGTTCGTGCTGTCCCGCCGCGAGACGGGCCGCGGGCCGAAGCGCGCGGCAGCGCGGCAGTGCATGGCTGAGATAGCTAGCGCGCGAACGCGACGACCTCGTTCTCTGCTCGTTGAGTGCTCGAACCCACTGCAAGGGGTTGCTAGTGGCGATGCCGCTGCTAGCAGTAGTTATTAGTAGAAGGAACCCCCTACATTTTGGCGCCCAACTAAGTGGGGCCAGGGGCCTAGCCCTCGGTCGCTCGGACGACGAGCAGGTGTCGGCAGAGTGGGGAAGTTGCGTTCAGGTCCCAGCGTCAAATGCGCTTTGGTTGAGCGTGGCCGTCTCTGCCGTGTATCGCGCGTATCTCTTTCTTTGTCTGTCCTTTCTTTTTCTGTGTCGATGTATCGTGGTGTGAGGAGAGGCAAATGTCACTCCTCAAACGGATTGGTAACCCGCTTCGAAGTTGTGTGAGGCGAAGCGTGAACGAGGAAAGGCCTGATGCAAGTTGCCACCGAGTTGCAGCAGTTCGTTCTTGGTGGCGGAAACTCGTTGGACTGACTAAGGCTTTCATCATGCCATGGCCGGGAGATTGACCATCTTGTCTCCCATCGAACGTTCAAGTCGGTGAGTCCAACGGCTTTCTTTAGAGTTCGCGTCGTGCGCGTCCTTCCTCACTAAATTCAGAACCAGTGAAAGAGTAGTTGACGCGCTATTTCTTGCCCGGGTCGCCGAAAGTCTCTTTTCTTTAAAAATTGACGGCGCTGTTCGGTTGCGCAAGGCCGACTTGCACCGAGGGAGGCAAAGATGGCGGAAAGGCCGCTGAGAGGAACAAAGAAGTAGAAGGAGACCCTTCTTCCTTGAACAGCCTTCGGGCACCCGTTTCTTCGCGCACGCAGAAGGGGAGAGCGTTGTAGCGTCCCCGCGGCGGGAGAGAAGGAGGCCATTGTGGCGATAATCAGCCGGCCGTTCGGGGGGAAAGGATGAGAGAGAGGGTCCACCCTCACTGGGCTCTCCTCAGGAATCTGGTTTTTCTTGTTTGTTGTTCTTTTTCTTTTTCCGTTGGCCCGAAGAGCGACGTAGTTGACGGCAGAGTGACCCATGTGTACATAGTGTAAATAGTTTCTTTCGCGGTTTTGTTTTTCGCCTCCGGGAGGCGAGGCGCCTGAATGTGTTGGTACTGCACACGGCGCGCGCGCGGTATCGTTGTCTGGTTTTGGGACGAGCGCGAGTTGAGGGCCCGAAGCGGCTTGTGTAGCCGTGGCCTGGGAGAGAAAGGGGTTCACTCTGCGCGGTCCGTACAAGCTCGGCCAGAGTATCATGCCACCTTCGCGGTTAGCGCCGTGTTTACGCGCGTCGGCAGTGGCACCCCCCCCCCCCCCCCACAGCAGAGGAGAGCGATTGCGCGCCCCTGCAGTAATTCTAGCCAGTCGTCAGAGCGGAAAGCTTTAGTTAAGTTGCTGTGCTCGGCGATTTGGCACGGTGCAGTGTGAATGCTCAGCTGTCGCCGTCCCTTCCGCGTCTGTTCATTCCGTAGGAAACACGTAGTGGATCTCCCGTTTCGTTTGGTGTCACGGATGGGCAGAGTGCGTTCGTGGAAGGATTGTTCGCTAGTGTAAGGTCATGCGGCATCGCACTAGTGAAGACCACGTTTACATTCGTTACTGTCCGACTGAGTTCAGACGGAGACATAACCTGACAGAGAAGTCTTTATCTTTTTCTCTCTCTACACATTCGCTAGCTTCTCTTCGCTGTATAGGTTCTGTAGTAAGTGTTCCTTCCTATTTTTTTCGTACCGTTTCTTTCTTTTTGGGATTTTGTTTTCGCTACCTGAGAATTGTAGCATCGTGGTTTTCTTTTTCGTTAGTTCAACTGAGTTTGGTTCTTGTGCTCCGCGACTGTTTTTGTTTGTTTGTTTCTTTTGTTGTGTTTTTCTGCCGCGCTGATTTGGCGGTCGAAGTCTGCGTGTCCGGAGCGGGGCGGCGTCGACGGCGAGGCTGCGGACGGAGCCGTGGTCCCGACACTTGCTGCGGCCAGGAAGTCGACAGGGTCGACGGCACGTGAGACCTGCCGCGGCCGGCGTCCAGGGTCCGGGTGAAGATGCCGTGGCGCGCGTCGGCTTCATTGGACACTTGAGAGATATGCCGCGGTTGTATCGTCGCGTTTGTTTCCTTGTTTTGTTTTGGTTTTCGGGGTAGTTAGCGGATTTCGTTGTGTATTGGCACCGTCGGTATTGTTTATTTTTAGGGGGGCTTTTAAGGAGGGAGGGATGGGGGGCCGCGTCCCGCTCGACGCCATGTTTTGCACGAAATGCCTCGCATCCCACTCCCCCAGCTGGACGGAGCGGCGGTCCACCACTGCGACGGGGCCGCCCGCTCCGCCACATGTGGTCATAAGTTTCCCAATGGTAGTTACTAATTTCGAGCGTTTGCGTGTTTCGGGTTTTGGCGATGCTCAGGAGAACTTGCTGTGGCTTGGAGAGGTGCGCACGTACTTTTGTGACCCTCCGGCCGACCAGGCCTTCGGTTGGATGGCGTGCCTCTGCAAGCACCAGCGACCACGGCGGCGACCTGCGACCGACGCCCATGTCTGTATGTTCTTCTTCTATTTTCCTTTTCGGAGGGCTCGCGGTCGCGGGTGCGCTAGCCGGGGTTAGGCTCTCCCTCCTTGCATGGTTAATTTTGTGTGTTATTCCGTGTTCGTGTTGTTCAGTGTAATTGTCCTTTGTTTGTGTTCGTGTGGGTTCGCGTGTTGTTAATCGTTATCGTTGTTGTACTTCATATTCAATTCGACTTTAGATTCGGCCTTGTACTGTTTGTATTGTTTTAATGTTTATTAAATCACCATGCACGGAGAGTTGCGCCTAATGTTCTCCTCTTTCGCCGCGTGCGACGGTTCGTGCTGTCCCGCCGCGAGACGGGCCGCGGGCCGAAGCGCGCGGCAGCGCGGCAGTGCATGGCTGAGATAGCTAGCGCGCGAACGCGACGACCTCGTTCTCTGCTCGTCGAGTGCTCGAACACACTGCAAGGGGTTGCTAGTGGCGATGCCGCTGCTAGCAGTAGTAGTAATTAGTAGAACAACCCCTACAAAGTGAAACTTGATTTTACATGATGGACACAGTCACTTCCCGTGCTTGCAAGTCTTAGATCTGGGACGGGAGCAATTTATTACGCAGGCGGTGCGCTGAGGGTTTACTTTGGCATGTACTAGCAGGTCCTTAAAGTTTCTATTACGGCGGTAGGTGACTCTTGGTATTTCCGGAAACGCTTTTCTAAGGCGATCGTTGCTTGTTAGTATTGGATAATATTTCCGAAGAATATTATTTATGTTTGGAAGCGCATTGGAGTATTTCGTTATGAATGCTAGCGGCTGGTTGGCCTGCGCTTTAGGGGCTCTTTTTTTTCTAGTGCTGGTGTCCTCTCTAGTTTAAGCGCGTCATTGTATGCCTTGTTGAGAGCGTCGTGCGGGTGATTTCGTTCAGCTAAGGTTGCCTTTAAATTGCTTAACTGGTGAACGCTATCCACGTCGTTGCTACAAATCCTTCTTATGCGCCTTGCCTGTCCTATTTGCCTGTGCTACTTGCCTGTCCTTGCCTGTCCTGTTTGCAGTGTCGCGGGTGATGGCTACTATAACCTAGATATTGCTGGCTATCCGTTGGCTTTCTGTAAAGTGTCGTCTTTCGTTTACTAAAGATACTGTCGTGGATACTGTCGTGGATACTGTCGTGTCGAGAAAATCAATTTTACTAGAAGAGTGCTGCATGGAAAACTTAATGCTGGGATGAAAGTTGTTCATCATCATCATCATCATCATCAGCCTATTTAGGTCCACTGCAGGACGAAGGCCTCTCCCATCGATTTCCACTCCACCCTCTCCTGAGCGAGTTGGTTCCACTTTACGCCCGCAAACTTTTTAATTTCATCGCTCCATCTAACCCTTTGCCTGCCTCTGTTGCGTTTTCCCTCTCTTGGTATCCATTCCGTCGCTCTTACCGTCCATCTGTTATCTGTTCTCCTCATGACATATCCTGCCCAGGTCCACTTCTTTCTTTTAATTGATATAATAATATCGGCTACTCCTGACTGTTCTCTGATCCATTCCGCTCGTTTTTTATCTCTTAGCGTTACCCCTATCATTTTTCTTTCCATTGCACGTTGCGCGCTCCTTAGTTTCATCTCTAGTCTTTTAGTTATCCTCCACGTTTCTGCACCGTACGTTAGTACTGGGAGGATACAGTGATTGAATACTTTGCGCTTTAGTGAGAGCGGTAAGTTTCCAGTCATGATTTCGTAATTCCTTCCGAATGCGCTCCAGCCCATCCTTATTCTACGGAGAATTTCTTTTTCGTGATTGGGAGTTCCTGTTATTAACTGTCCCAGGTATACATATTCGTTTACACATTGTAAGGGTTCATTGTCGATTGTAAATTCCTGTTCCTTAGCTAGGCTATTGAGCATAACTTTGGTCTTTTGCCTATTCATTTTTAACCCAATTTTAATACTTTCCCTGTTTAGGTCATTAACCCTTTCGGCCCTGGTGATGTCATTTGACACCACAAGAAAATGTTCGTTAAGGGGCCTTGAAAACAGAACTACAACTGTCGATTTTAGTGACAAGATGACATTTAGGAATCCCTACTGCCATCCACATGATTACCTGATGCGTGTTTTTATGTGGACAGCAAGGAAGAAGAAAATGCCGCCGGGAAACTCTTGCACGCGATGCGCCACGTGAGATCTGAATTTGAATTGTTCTTTCTCAATAAATATAGGGATCTACGCACTCCAATTTTTATATGCTGTTTACTATAACTGCCTTAGTGCACAGCCGCCTGAAGTTTTGTTATGGTTAGCACCAATTTTTGGTAAAGCCTCGTTTTCCATATGTGCGATTTTGACACCGTCAGGGCTCAACGGTTGCGAATGAAACCCATAGAGTTACGAGAAGCGCGCTGTTTTTTGTTCGCTGCGTCTGTTTCATCGCATGTATGTTCGTGCTAATAGTGTTGTTTCACAAAGAACATCAAAATGAAAATATCTCCAGATAAGCCAATGTAGCCGCTAGCGCAGTGCTTCAGAAGGTCAGTAAGGGAAGTATGCTCGATATAAAAGGTGAACGGCATAAAGATAAGGAGGCCACGCGTCTTTGTTTGACCATCACCGTGGAAGAAAGAGCGGGTTGTGATTATAAGCACGGTATTTGACTACAGTGGATGAAAAATATTTATTATACAGTGACAGTTTTCCTAGAGAATGTTTACGAAGTGTTCCATTAGATTTCAATGCGGTGATATGCGGCAAGGGCAACTACAGTTTCAAAGGCGCGCAAGAGGGAAGGATGAATCTTTTTGATGTTTCCTTGCATCCATCCATGTACACTCGGCTTCATGGAACGTGCACACATACACACAGGCATTCATATGCTCATACGCGCTGGTTACCGCCCCCACCCCTTACCTGACCCAGGGTCTGGAACCATGCCTGGGACCCATGGTCCATTTGTGTCCGTAATTACCAAGGAGACGCTTCACAGTGTTAAACGCGTGCATGTAGCAAATATATGGCTCAAATAGGCCCTCATACCACTATGGTCATATAGCACCAACGTGTGTCATTTTACAGCCATTGAGCCCTGATGTACGATTTTGACACCATAGTGCTAACTCGCTCAATATATTGCCCACAAGGTTCATATTTGAAAGGGATGTTATTTAGCCCTTAGACGCACGAAAAATCACATTGAATAAATTCTGCACTGAAAATAAAAAATCCAGGGCTGAAAGGGTTAATCATGTTTTGTAGTTCGTCTCCATCATTGCTAAAGAGTACAATGTCGTCTGCAAATCTTAAATTGCTGAGATATTCTCCATCTATTCGAATGCCCTTTTCTTCCCAGTCTAGACGCTTAAAGATTTCCTCTAAACATGCAGTGAATAGCATCGGGGATATCGTATCTCCCTGTCTCACACCTCTCTCGATCGGGATTTCTCTGCTTTTCTCATGTAGGAGTAGTGTGGCTGTGCAATCTTTGTATATGTTGTTTATGATTTTCACGTATACGCCATCCTTGTTTTGTTTTGGTTTTCGGGGTAGTTAGCGGATTTCGTTGTGTATTGGCACCGTCGGTATTGTTTATTTTTTAGGGGGGCTTTTAAGGAGGGAGGGATGTGGGGCCGCGTCCCGCTCGACGCCATGTTTTGCACCAAATGCCTCGCATCCCCCTCCCTCAGCTGGACGGAGCGGCGGTCCACCACTGCGACGAGGCCGCCCGCTCCGCCACATGTGGTCATTAGTTTCCCATTGGTCAGTTAGTAATTTCGAGCGTTTGCGCGTTTCGGGTTTTGGCGATGCTCAGGAGAACTTGCTGTGGCTTGGAGAGGTGCGCACGTACTTTTGTGACCCTCCGGCCGACCAGGCCTTCGGTGGGATGACGTGCCTCTGCAAGCACCAGCGACCACGGCGGCGACCTGCGACCGACGCCCATGTCTGTATGTTCTTCTTCTATTTTCCTTTTCGGAGGGCTCGCGGTCGCGGGTGCGCTAGCCGGGGTTAGGCTCTCCCTCCTTGCATGGTTAATTTTGTGTGTTATTCCGTGTTCGTGTTGTTCAGTGTAATTGTCCTTTGTTTGTGTTCGTGTGGGTTCGCGTGTTGTTAATCGTTATCGTTGTTGTACTTCATATTCAATTCGACTTTAGATTCGGCCTTGTATTGTTTGTGTTATTGTAATGTTTATTAAATCACCATGCACGGAGAGTTGCGCCTAATGTTCTGCTCTTTCGCCGCGTGCGACGGTTCGTGCTGTCCCGCCGCGAGACGGGCCGCGGGCCGAAGCGCGCGGCAACGCGGCGATGCATGGCTGAGACTAGCTAGCGCGCGAACGCGACTACCACATTCTCTGCTCGTCGAGTGCTCGAACCCACGACAGGGGGTTGCTAGCGGCGATGCCGCTGCTAGCAGTAGTAGTAATTAGTAGAACAACCCCTACTAGTGCCTCCTCTATTTTTTCAGTGCCTGGGCGATGGAGCGCGGAGCAATGGGAACCGGCCGTCGGCGTTAGTACGGCTTTCGGCCGCCACGCGCCGCCACCGGAGTAGAGTTGCCGTCACGCTGTAGCGCACGGAAACGCAGGCCGCGGCTGCATTCGGAGCTGTTATATTTTTTAGTTTTCGGCCGTATTTCACGCTGTTCGAAGTATAATCAACACTTCTGTAAACGGGGATAATGAAGCACTTGTCGCTCATGGAAACAATCCTTGTTTATAGGCCGTTCGCGGCTAGTTGGCGGCGCATCGAGGCCCTTGCGCGTTGTCTGCTTAGCCGATATGACAGCGCGGTAGTGTTGCGCGGAATATTCTTCTTTCACCATCATGTTCGCTAGTCTGAGAGTCGATTTTTCACTGTCTGAGGGTCGATTTTTGAAAGCAGTTTGTCCCATGAATAACAGAGAGCTGAGCTAGTTGGTAAGTATTCATTCTGAAAAGCAGGGCGTGCAAACACGGACACAAGAAGAAATTAGGACACCACAAGCAGGTATTTAGTCGGCGTTTGTCGTGTCGTCACTTCTGGTGCCTGCGTTTGCACTCCCTGTTCTTTAAAATGAAGTTTGTGCCAGTAGCTAATACTGATAGCTTGGGCGCTTCGACAGCCGCGATGAATGCTAACGCCTATTGGTGTAGCTGACTATACACGCAAGCCTGGAGTGCATGCGCTAAGTAGCCTAAAGCTACTTAGCGCATGCACTACTAAACATTTCGTAGCCTAAAGCAGTCTATCGTGATGGTACGAAAAACAAACAAAACAGCCCCTTCTGCAGCGCGCGTCTTGCAACACTGTCCGATGTGTATTTTTGATTGACAAATTATTACGCCTGAGGGCAGACTTTTGAAAAAAGAAGTCTGAAGTCACAGTGTTGAGTCTTGAGATAATGTTACTCGCGTGAAAAATGCGGCCTGCCTTCAGTGCTGTCAGTTGGTAACGAGATGCTTTGCAAACATGCACGCAGATATCGCTGCGAAAATAGAGGTCATTAGATGCCTCATCAAATGCGCGAATTGACCGACCGCGTCGGCGGCGTGAACACGAGCGATAGAAAAAATTATCACGTGTTGACATCACCGTATGACGTCACAGTTTACGAAACTTTGGGACTTCACTATCAGGTCACGTGATGACGTCATCACATGACATCGTCGCTTCGCACTTCCTCCTTGATCGACCGCCCATCGCGGAGGCAGTGCAAAAGCACGTTAGGTCGAGAAAGCTGTCGGAGGGGGTGAGGAACAATACATCAACTATAAAGAAGATGATGGTTTCTTATTCGACTCGTCTTACCGAAAGGCATAAGAGAACCTACTAGTTTCATTTTCAAGACCAAGTTGTAACGATTCATGGCTTACAATGGTTGAATTATTTCAACGTGACGGAATATAACATCATTTATTGCTGAGGCACACTCCCGCATCTCACACAAGCGTATGCCGCTCTCACAGTTGCGCATACTTTCGCGAAAGGGGCTTTTTTTCGCTTAACGTTTAGCTGTATCGTTATCCCGCCTAATCACTGCGAGCCACCTCTCCCCCATACCAATTATTCCGCCTCACCCATTCACCGATTATCCCGCCTTATCACTGCGCGCCACCTCTCCCGTCTACCAGCGTCCGCTGGTATTTCATGGAACGTAAGCCCATCGGAGTTTTTCTTTCCGCTCGATTTCCACAGTGGTACACAGCAATATGACATACCGACGCATACGGAGCATGTGACTGCGAAAGCCTGAAATGGAAAATCAAACACAAATACTATCAAATTTAAATGCAATTTTCGCACCGGCATGACTTCTAGTGAGACTGCATGCGACCTGGGAAATCTTGCACGAAGCACGAAAGCAATGAAACTCGGGTGTAAACACGAATTTGGGAGCTTCTTAATACGCGCGGCCGTTTAGCGCCAGCTTCTCCTAGTCTACTCGCACAGCGCCGCCACGCGGTAGCGGAGAGCGGAGGCGGAGCGCGCGCTCGACGGCCTGAGGAGCGCGTTCGGCCAGGCACTGAAAAAATAGAGGAGGCACTGCCCCTACAAAGTGAAACTTGATTTTACATGATGGACACAGTCACTTCCCGTGCTTGCAAGTCTTACATCTGGGACGGGAGCAATTTATTACGCAGGCGGTGCGCTGAGGGTTTACTTTGGCATGTACTAGCAGGTCCTTAAAGTTTCTATTACGGCGGTAGGTGACTCTTGGTATTTCCGGAAACGCTTTTCTAAGGCGATCGTTGCTTGTTAGTATTGGATAATATTTCCGAAGAATATTATTTATGTTTGGAAGCGCATTGGAGTATTTCGTTATGAATGCTAGCGGCTGGTTGGCCTGCGCTTTAGGGGCTCTTTTTTTTCTAGTGCTGGTGTCCTCTCTAGTTTAAGCGCGTCATTGTATGCCTTGTTGAGAGCGTCGTGCGGGTGATTTCGTTCAGCTAAGGTTGCCTTTAAATTGCTTAACTGGTGAACGCAATCCACGTCGTTGCTACAAATCCTTCTTATGCGCCTTGCCTGTCCTATTTGCCTGTGCTATTGCCTGTCCTTGCCTGTCCTGTTTGCAGTGTCGCGGGTGATGGCTACTATAATCTAGATATTGCTGGCTATCCGTTGGCTTTCTGTAAAGTGTCGTCTTTCGTTTACTAAAGATACTGTCGTGGATACTGTCGTGGATACTGTCGTGTCGAGAAAATCAATTTTACTAGAAGAGTGCTGCATGGAAAACTTAATGCTGGGATGAAAGTTGTTCATCATCATCATCATCATCATCAGCCTATTTAGGTCCACTGCAGGACGAAGGCCTCTCCCATCGATTTCCACTCCACCCTCTCCTGAGCGAGTTGGTTCCACTTTACGCCCGCAAACTTTTTAATT
Source organism: Hyalomma asiaticum (assembly GCA_013339685.2). Taxonomy (NCBI): domain Eukaryota; kingdom Metazoa; phylum Arthropoda; class Arachnida; order Ixodida; family Ixodidae; genus Hyalomma; species Hyalomma asiaticum. The sequence continues at coordinate 90,029,660 of CM023487.1, forward strand.
TCATCGCTCCATCTAACCCTTTGCCTGCCTCTGTTGCGTTTTCCCTCTCTTGGTATCCATTCCGTCGCTCTTACTGTCCATCTGTTATCTGTTCTCCTCATGACATATCCTGCCCAGGTCCACTTCTTTCTTTTAATTGATATAATAATATCGGCTACTCCTGTCTGTTCTCTGATCCATTCCGCTCGTTTTTTATCTCTTAGCGTTACCCCTATCATTTTTCTTTCCATTGCACGTTGCGCGCTCCTTAGTTTCATCTCTAGTCTTTTAGTTATCCTCCACGTTTCTGCACCGTACGTTAGTACTGGGAGGATACAGTGATTGAATACTTTGCGCTTTAGTGAGAGCGGTAAGTTTCCAGTCATGATTTCGTAATTCCTTCCGAATGCGCTCCAGCCCATCCTTATTCTACGGAGAATTTCTTTTTCGTGATTGGGAGTTCCTGTTATTAACTGTCCCAGGTATACATATTCGTTTACACATTGTAAGGGTTCATTGTCGATTGTAAATTCCTGTTCCTTAGCTAGGCTATTGAGCATAACTTTGGTCTTTTGCCTATTCATTTTTAACCCAATTTTAATACTTTCCCTGTTTAGGTCATTAATCATGTTTTGTAGTTCGTCTCCATCATTGCAAAAGAGTACAATGTCGTCTGCAAATCTTAAATTGCTGAGATATTCTCCATCTATTCGAATGCCCTTTTCTTCCCAGTCTAGACGCTTAAAGATTTCCTCTAAACATGCAGTGAATAGCATCGGGGATATCGTATCTCCCTGTCTCACACCTCTCTCGATCGGGATTTCTCTGCTTTTCTCATGTAGGAGTAGTGTGGCTGTGCAATCTTTGTATATGTTGTTTATGATTTTCACGTATACGCCAGGTACCCCTTGTCGTCGTAGAGCTTCTATAACTGCTTGTATTTCTATGGAGTCAAATGCTTTCTGGTAGTCGATAAACGCCATATAAAGAGGTTTGTTATATTCGGCGTACTTCTCAATTACTAGGTTGATAGCGTGGCTGCGGTCCATTGTCGAGTAACCTTTCCTAAAACCAGCTTGTTCTCTCGGTTGGTTAAAGTCGAGGGTTTCTCTTATCCTTGTAGAAATTACTTTTGTAAATAGCTTGCATATTACTGGGAGTAGGCTAATTGGTCTGTAATTCTTTAACTCCTTTATGTCACCTTTCTTGTGGATAAGGATTATACTAGCATTTTTCCAACTGCGCGGTATACTACATGTCTTGACACATTTCGTGAAGAGCGATGCAAGTTTTTCAAGTACAACATCTCCTCCGTCTTTGATCAAGTCGGCTGTTATACCATCTTCACCGGCTGCTTTACCGCGGGCCATGCCTTTAGCAGCTTTTTTCACTTCGTCAGTGGTTATACATGGAATTTCAGTATCTTCCTCTGATTCTATTTCTTTTAAGGTTGTATGGTCTGTCTGAGAGCTGTACAGTTCCGAGTAGAAATCTTCTGCTACCTTTACTATTTCGTTGAAATTATTGATAACGTTACCTTGTTTATCTTTTAGCGCATGCATTTTATTTTGTCCTAAGTGCAGTTTCTTTTTGACCGATTTAATGCTGGTGCCTTTTTCTACTGCTTTCTCTATTTCTCTCGTGTTAAAGTTTCTTATATCTCTTTGCCTGGCTTTACTGATCAACTTTGATAGTTCTGCGAATTCAATCTTATCTATGGGCGAAGTTACTTTCATTTGTTGACGTTTTTTTATTAAGTCCATGGTAGATTGGGACAGCTTATTTGTTGTTTGCTTTGCTGTTTTGCCCCCGAGTTCTATCGCTGTTTCAAGGATTGTTTTCGTTAGAGTTTTGTTTATTTCTTCTACATCGTCACCTTTTTCGCCTAAGGCCTCGAACTTGTTGCTTAGGGCGACTTTAAATTCTTCGTTCTTCGATCTGATTACCTCTAGATTACATTTTGTTCTAGTGAATAATTTAGTTCTTGTTTTCTTTAGGTTGAGTACAATCTTTGCTCTTACTAATCTGTGATCGCTGCATTTTATCTTCCCCACTAGTTCTGTGTCTTGAATTATACCTGGTTGTTCGCACATTATAAAGTCGATTTCATTCTTTGTTTCCCCGTTAGGGCTTTTCCACGTCCACTTCCTATTCTTGTGTTTCTTGAAAAACGTGTTCATTATTCGGAGTCGGTTTCTTTCCGCAAATTGCACGAGCATATCCCCACGGTCATTTCTACAGCCGACTCCGTAGTTGGCAATCGCCTGCTCTCCAATTTGTTTTGTCCCTACTTTAGCGTTGAAATCCCCCATGACTACAGTGTATTGCGTGCGTACTTTCGTTATTGCTAATTCGATATCCTCGTAGAACTGCTCCACTTGTTCGTCGTCGTAGCTCGTTGTTGGCGCATATCCCTGGATTATCTTAAGTTTATACCGCTTATTTAGCTTTACTACGACGCATGCTACCCTTTCGTTAATGCTGTAGAATTCATCCACATTACCCGCTATATCTTTGTGAATTAGGAACCCGACGCCATATTCTCTCTTTTGGGGTAATCCTCTATAGCAGAGGACATGTCCATTGTTTAAGACTATGTAAGCTTCACGTGGTCTCCTAACTTCGCTAAGGCCAATGACGTCCCAACTAACTCCTTCTAGTTCCTCGAGTAGTTCCGCTAATCTAGCTTCGCTGGAGAGGGATCTTGCATTGAACGTTCCAATGTTTAGTTTCCAGTGGCGGCCTGTCCGGGTCCAGTGATTGTTACTGCCCTCTGCTGCTTCACAGAGCTGACCGCCGCCATGGACAGATGTTCTGCAGCTGCTGGACACTGAGGGCGAAGGTTTAATTGTAGACATCGTGTGGGAGGTGGTGGCCAAGTACTTCACCAGGGAGGCCAATTCCTGTTCTGGTGTAGGAGTGAGTCGTAAACGGCAGTTGAACGACTGTAAGCATTTCAGGTACCCAACCGTCGCCAGGCCCCCTGCCGACGTGATTTCGAGTAGTATAATAACAAACCGCAAAAAAAAAAAGGGGGGGGGGGGGCGTCGAACCTGTGACCCGTGGCGGCCCCGGTTTCGGCGCCTCCGCATCGTTAAACGTACATTCTTTCAAGGCCTTTCATGGGCGATAATTTCTATCCGAATTAATATTGCGTACAGTATTTGATCTCAAAATGTCCGCGATCTTCCAGTTTTGCTGATCGCGACATCCAGAACGTCATGGTTCTTAAAACTGCTCTGACAGGTAGACTGACGCGCGTGGAAAATCGTGTTTTAGCGAATCGTTTTAACTTGTCGGTTGTAGCTAAGCAGACCTGTTTTCGCGTGCAGAGTTCTGCGCGTTTGGCGAGCGTAGTCTAAGTTGGGGTAAAAGAAATTTTTGAAAACCTTCCATGTTCTCCCGCATACAGAAATCGTTTTTACTACGTACGTGAACATGAAGGAAAAAAAGAACAACAAACAAATTGCTGGTTGTAACCAATCGCGGTTGCATGATGTGCAATGAGTAATGAGATCTACCATTTAGTATGCCGGAATGGATGTGTGGAGACGAAATGGAAATAGACAGGCATCAGGGAGGTAACAGGCACACAGATACATACATACATGTAGTTAAAATGCTGTTAGGTTGTTAAAATGCTGAAAAAATGTGCTTAGTGCACTTACACCATGTTCCCAAATAATAAAGATATCGTCTATGTAACGGAGCTAGGTGCGAGGTTTTAGCGGCGACAATTCCAAAAGCTGTGCTTCTAGTTGCCCCATGAAGATATTGGCGTAGGTCGGCGCGAAAGGAGTTCCCATGGTGGTGCCAAAAATTTGCAGGTAGTTGGTCGAGTCAAATTTAAAGTAATTAAGTGTAAGTACTAATTTTAGTAACGTGATGCGAACTTCAGCGGCGTGTGCACGTTTGCTATTCTGTATTGCTTTCGAGAGCGCTTCGATTCGTTCTGTGATAGGTATATTCGTTTATAGGGAAATGACATCTAGCGTTACCAGAATATAGCCTGATCTGAAAGTGTTTGTGTTTCGTTAATAGACTCTATAATCCGCAGAAAGTGAGGTGTATCCTGAATAAAGGACGGAAGGTTGGGCGGTATGTCAGATAGATGGTGATTAAGAAACTTCGATAATGGCTCTGTCGGGGTGTTGTTAGACACTATGGGTCTTCCCGGTATTTCAGCAGTAAGTAGTTCATCTGTGCTAACATTATGGATCTTAGGAAGGAGGTAGAAACGGCCTGCTTGTTTGTTATCAGGCATTAGGAACCGGTACTCGGATTGTGTGATTAATTCGCTGGCTAAAAGATCTGTTATCGTACGCCGTTTCCTGTTGCTGTATTCTACAGTTGGGTCGGAATCTAATTTTCGGTAATGTGCATTGTTAGAGAGCTGCTGGATTGCCTCGTTCTTGTACTTTTCTATCGGCCATATTACTATACTACCGCCCTTGTCTGCTGGTTTTATTATGATGTCGTTTCTGTCCGCGAGTTGTTTCAGGGAATCGTGGTCTTCGCGGGATAGCTTCTTTGGTTTGCGACTCTGTCTTGTATTCAGGATGTCTCTTGTGACTAGCTTTATGTACTGATCTAGCTCTTGGCATTGCTCAGAATCCACGTGCTTGGCGGTCGGAGCGCGTCTGTATTTGTGTTTCCTGCCTCTACTTTATCAAAAAAGAATTCTTTGATCAGCAGACGCCTTGAAAACTCTGTTATGTCTTTGTGTAGCTCGAATTCGTTAGCCGCATTATTTGTCGGGCAGAATGTTAGACCGCGTTCTAGAAGACCTATTTCAACTGCACTTAGGCTCTGTGATATATCTACTACCTTGTTAGTGAGCTCTCGGCTCTGCACTGAGGGACATACTGTTTCTATTGCGTTTATAGAATTATTTTGGACGCACTTCGTCGCGTGGGTGCTTTTGCGCTTTTGCATAGCTATTATCTTGGTTTCTTTCCTTTCGACAAATTGGGCTAGTTCTTCTATTTCTTTACCAGTTAGTTTAATGTTATTCAGTTGTTCGGTTATTACAATAAGCTGATTGTGGCAATGCTCTTTTAAAATATCTATTAGCGATAATGAAGCACTTTCTAGGACGCCATTCCATTTTTTCAATAGGCTAGGAGGAAGTACACCAAGCGCACATCTGACCTTAATACTTAAACCTTTCGGAATTTTATTCTCTTTGGTGTAGCTAGAGTATTTAGCTAAATGTAATCTGCAGTTTGTTTGACGGCGAGTTTCGGTGATTGTAGGAAAGAACGACATTTGTGAATATCTAAGCTGAGTTCTCTGTTTGTTAGTCATCTGTGTTTGTTTCGAGCAGACCTCCGGGGGCTAGAGTTTAGGGGTAGTCTTTGCTTGCTGCTTCAAGTTTTGGTGGTGAGGTCTACCACGATGTCTGTCTGTGTATCTGTGTGTTTGCTAACACATGTAGAGGTCTGTGTAAAAATAGTGCGTGTCTTTGTCACCTCTGCTTGTTGTATGTGTTTTGTTGGTGGTGTTGGCTTCACGTCCACCGTCTGGGTAGAGGCATCCTGTGACTTAACTTTGGTGGATCGCGTGTTGTTGCTACTGTTGGCAGAGTGTGTTGCGTCTTGTTCTGTATGGGACGTTTCGTTAGAGCGTGTCCTTGGTTGCGTCTCCTTAAATTCATTCCTGATTCTGTATTTAATATTTTTGCTGATCACTGCGACGCCTGAATAATTCGGGTGTAGTCCGTCCCGAGCTAGGAGAATGTCAGGGTCCTGACGGATTTCAGCGTGATGGATGACGTCAACGTTTTCGTGGCCGTGTTCATTGCGCGTACCCTGTGCGTGAGCTAGGAGTGTGTGTGTTTGTATGATCAGCGGTTTGTGCTTGTTTGCGATCCTTGGGAACACTGTTGTGAGGGTAAGTTTAGTGTTTGGCCTGTTGGTCGGGAAATCGTTTATGAGTGTTTTTATGGCCTGCACAGTGTCGTCACCCGTGTGATGTGTCAAGTCATTAGTTCCGCAGTGAATGATGAAGTGCGTAATGTTCTGTGGTGCAGCAGCAATGAGATCTTTCATGTCGTGAACTGTGGCGCCGCTTTTAGATCTAATGTATGGTGCATGTTTGCCTCTTGGGAAATGTTCATGTATGTACTTGTACTGGCTATCACCTATCAAAGCTATGTGTGCTAGAGAAAGCAGGGGACAATCACCATGTTCCGTCATCTTCCGTTCGTTGAAATCCAAACTAGAAGAGAAGCTCAGGGGAAGACGGGTGTTTGAATCGATGAACAAATCGCAAGGTACTGATTTAAAACAGGGAATGTCGCGGGAGCCAACTTTTCGACAAGCATAATATTCTTCGGAAATACTATCCAATACTAACAAGCAACGATCGCCTTAGAAAAGCGTTTCCGGAAATACCAAGAGTCACCTACCGCCGTAATAGAAACTTTAAGGACCTGCTAGTACATGCCAAAGTAAACCCTCAGCGCACCGCCTGCGTAATAACTTGCTCCTGTCCCAGATGTAAGACTTGCAAGCATATTCAAAATGATCTTAAAGTTAAAAGCACGGGAAGTGACTATGTCCATCATGTAAAATCAAGTTTCACTTGCACTAGTTCGAACGTTATTTACATGTTGGAATGTTCACTCTGTCACAAGCAGTACGTCGGCGAAACTGGTCAACCAATTAATGTTAGATTAAACGGGCACCGCGCGGACACCGCGAATATCCTGCCGAAGGCAGTGGCGCAGCATTTTAATATGACAGGTCATAATTTCGATGAACTGAAACTCTACATACTCCAAGTCTTAGGAGTTGTCTGTCGCGAAGACCGGCACGTGTAACCGATTGACAGGTGGCGCTACCATTCCGAGCATGCGCAGATAAGCTGTGTGTCTTCTTTCTTTTTCGCCTCTGTGCTGTGCATCAGTTGTTAGTCGGCGTTCGTGTTGTTCACTGCTCTCCTTGTGTCCGTGTCCTGCACGCCTCTTCTTTTGATTATGGACTGTTACCAACTCGCTCAACTTTCTGTCCTTTTGAGCTCCAAGGAAACTTCCGCTCGCCGAGGGACAGAAAATACAGGGAATCGTATCTCATATACAGGTTCAATACTCTCCAACCTAGAGGCATAAACCTTTCAAAGCGAACTCTTGAGTCCATTAGATATGGTAGAGCATTAACAAAAGAAACAAAATGTTGAGGTATGCACAAGCTAACAATGTTTCTCCCAGAAAGTCTACTTTCAGGTGCTGAGCCCCGATCCAGTTCCAGGAGAACAAGGACGTTAAACAGTGTAGTTACTTTTTTTTAGCCCCAAGCTTTGGGTGAAGTGCATTGTTGGTGCGGGGCAGGTGGTGCGGGGTGGAAGGGGGGAACACATGCCATAGGAGTAACTTCTGTTCCGAGCGTGTGTTCCTTTTTTCATCCTGCTTTCTAGCCCTGTGCACACAATGCATTTGCAAGATATGTACAAGGAGCGGATTCTTTGGAAGCCCTCGCTCTTGCCATTTATATTAGTCACGCTAACACCTGTCGCCCAAATACCCCAGCATCCGACCCCTCCCCCCTTTTTTTTTTCTTTTGCGTGTGTGTGTTCGCACGTGGTGCTCTTCTCCTCCTCTCTTTCTGAGGACGGGGAGAGTGTGTAAAGGCGTACATAAACGAACGCTGGAGAAGGCAGTTGCCGCCCTGACGAAGACAAGTCCGCTTGTCGGAACGTTGGCTCCCGCGAAATTCCCTGTTTTAAATCATACCTTGCGATTTGTTCATCGATTCAAGCATCCATCTTCCCCCGAGCTTCTCTTCTAGTTTGGATGGTCACGTTAAGCACATAACAAATAAGGTGTTAAGGAAACTGGGTTACCTTAAGAGAAACCTAGGAGAAGCGTCGAAAGACTGTAAACTGGTGGCGTACAGATCACTCATTAGGCCGCTACTTGAGTATGCGTCCATCGTGTGGTCACCACATCATGCCAGACATAAATATGCTGGAGTATATTCAGAAGAAAGCCGTTCGATTCATATGTAATCGCTACGATCGCCATTTTTCACCAACATTACACACTATCAAGCTGCAGTTAAGTTATTTAGCGCACAGACGTACTTGTGACCGTCTTGCCCTGCTGCACAAAATTGCTCACGGGAAAACATTTCTCAATGCACCTATTGCTCTTGTTAACCCTTCCTCTCGAGTCACAAGAAGCCACCACCTTAATATAGTTCCTTTGCAATCATCCATTGATTGTTTTAAGTTTCCTTTTTTCCTCCTACTAATGACATTTTGAATGACTGTGACGGCCCGCTGCGCGAGTTGTCCAATGACGAATTTGTGGAACAATTGCCAACTTTGTTCGCTGATGAACTGTGTATACTTCCTTATGTAATTATCTTTTTTTCAATGTGTACGTTTCTCCATATTGTATTTTTAGTTTATGTATATACTCACTCCTGCAATATCTTGCTGTGCAAGATGGCAGTATATGTAAATAAATAAGTAAATAAACGCGACGTCCAGTTGGTAGTCCCCACAATGAAGGCTCCACAATGAAGATGACAGTGCTCTGCAGTCATGGCGGCTCCGCTCGCCATAGCGCTGTCGCTCTCTTTTTCCTCCTGCGCACGCCACTCTTCCGAAAACTGACGGGCACAGCTCCGAGAGGTGAGCGAGCCACGACGACCCGACCCACTAATTCACCAGCTCACACTTCCTGGACGTCACAACCGTATCAATGTCGACGTAGATGGTACGCCTGATATCGCACTCAGTGACACTGGCGCCTGCATATCGGGCGCCAGTGTCAATGGAGTGGGATGTCCTCCCCCAGTGTCACTGTTGCTGGACATCACACTTCGGTTTTGTTTGACGTCCGGGACCAATTCTCTCATGATATCATCTTGGGCTTGATTTTCTATCAGCACAATCGGCCCTTATTGACTGTTCCGCAGGAGCTTTCCCGCACCACGTCGGCTGCGTTCCGCGGATTACATTCGCCACCCGCAACTAGTCGTGACCTACATCCATGTGTTTTCTGATCTCCCTTTTGATGAAGGCGAATAAATCGTTTCACCCAACTCAACTGTGCTCTGCTTGCAGAGTGCGATTATGTCCCTCCACTTTGTAATGAACATAAAAGACATTGCGGCATCTCCCTATTGTGAATTTCGCACTATTCCCTCAAGTACTACCCCCGGCTATCTCTGTTGCAACACTAGCTCCACCTTGCGATCCCAATATTCATGTGTTAACTGATCCTTCAGTGTCTCCTGCCGCTACTGATTCAAACTCCACAATAACGAATTGCTTGACGCCCCTGGCCTTCCTGCCCAACAAAAAGGAGCACAACAGCGGGTGCTTGTGCACTGACTACCGAAATCTTAACCTTGTAACCAAGAAGGATGCGTAAGCTTTGCCTCGGCTAGATGAAACCCTTCACTGTATCAGTAGTGCTAAATATCTTTCCTCAATCGACCTTCGTTTCGGTCGATTGAGGAATTATATTTAGCACTACTGAGACAGTCAAGGGACGTCATCTTGCAGTTGAGGAAATGGATCCTGAATAGGATGCATTCATCATGCCCCATTGACTCAGTTTAAAGTCATGCCATTCGGACTATGCAATTCTGCCGCCACATTAGAACGAATGATGGACGCGGTTCTTCACGGCTTAATATGGTCAATCTGCTTTTGCTACCTGGATGAAGTGATTGTCCTTTCACCGAGTTTTCCCACAGACCTCGACCGTTTCTCGGCAATTCTTTCAGTGTTCCGGAAGGCGGGGCTTTCGCTCAATTAAAGAAACTTTCTGTTCGGCCGCCGCAAGCTTACTGTGCACGGACACCTTGGCGATTCGTCATGTGTTCGTCCCGATATGCAAACCTTCGCGCAGTCAAGGACTTTCCTGTGTCCACCTGCGCAGACGATATTCAAACCTTTGCCGGCCTCTGCTCCTACTTGTGCAGATTCCTGCGCGATTTCGCTCACATAGTGCACCCTCTCACGGAACTTGTGAAGAAAGACGTTACTTTTATCTAGGGCCCTGCACAATCACTGAGCTGACGGGCCCTGCATACACTGAGCTGACGATGTGCCTCACCTCCGCCAGTTCTTGGACACATTAACGTATCGGCTCCAACATAGGTGTGCACCGACGCCAGCGGCCATGGTATCGGTGCTGCTTGGGTGCAATGACAACATGGATATAGCCGTGTCACTCCGTACGCTAGCCGTCTTCTGTCACCAGCGCAATTATTCGATCACAGAACGCTAATGCGTCGCCCTCGTTTAGGCAGTGGGTAAATTTCGCCCCTACCTCTATGGGCGGCCTCAATGGGCGGGTAATCACCGATCATCGTACCTTATGCTGGCTTTCGTGCTTAACAGATCCAGCTGGACGTCGTGGTTCGTGCACAGCTAGCACACAATACCAAAAAGACGTCTTAATGGGGGATTGACGTCTCCGTTCGCCTGGTTGAAGTCTCCAAGTCGTCGCCAGCACGAACGATAATAAACGGGCGATGAAGGCGTCTCCGACACGTTTTTGCGAGACCGAACGTAAACGTTTATGCCCGAAGATGCCACAGTCCGGGCGACGTCGTTTTCCGCGGGAATTTCCCGTCGAAATAATACTGTATCTGCTACAGACGCCGGCGAGTGTGCCTTGCCGTTGCCGCTTGAAAATGTATATCACCGTGTGCATCCATACGCGCGTATGTACTTTGTACACAAAATATTGTGGAATTCAAGAGGAACTAACGGCTCGAAATGTAGGTAGCTTTTTAAACGGGGCATTTAATTGAAACAGTCAATTTGCGGTTAATCTACAAGGCGGGACATCCTTTCTATGTCCCGCTCGCCTGTACTAAGGACGCTAAAGAGCGCGGAATATGGTTATAAAGAGATCGGATTGCATCGGCGAGCAAATCTAAAAAGTCTCTGTGGGCCGCCGTGTAGAAGGCGGACGCAATATATCCGAGTCAATGTGAAATATTTGAAAACTTATATGGCCAATTCACGCGCAGCGATGCACAATTAAAATTTCACATTTCGTGCAAATGATTCGGGGATATATGTATGCAAATCCAGTCGGTGCTGCTTAAAAACTGCATTTGAGGTTGCGAAAAATCAGACACACATGTTACAGAAATGCGTGCAGTGGGCCCTAGTTTTCATTTCTCGCGTTTGACTTGCTGACACATAGACGTCTTGCCACAGGGAAAAACATAGACTGTCGCTGTAAATTCAGAGCTGATTTTCATCCACCGCGGTTATGATAAGTTATCGTGCTGCTTTTACCACCGCAAGAAAGTACAAAGACACAATAGACATATGCTTACGAAGAATTGTTGAGTCCTTTGTAGCATAAATGTTGAAGTGCTATTTCACTCAGCGTGAAATCTGAAGCATGTGCGGAGCAGTGATTCGCTGGGGTTCGCCTTGTGTTTTTTATATTTATCTGCTGTTTTCCTAACGATGCTTGAGAACGAGGGCTACTGTATGGGCGGAGAGAAGATAAGTACTATTTGTTGTGGCTTGTAAGCACAACTTACGAAGTCATTCTATCACATTTTGTGGTAGTGGTATGAATTCCCGCAGCTGTGCATTCAGATGAGCTTTAGTGTCGTGTGCGCATTCGCGCTCTCATTTAAATTTTGTCAGAGGCATGTGACTCTTTTCAGAACGTTCATTATTATTACTCATTGGCCACACTGTAGCGGTTTTCTGCATTAAGGGACTTCGGTGTTCGTCATTTTTGCAGGCCGTGAAAGGGCAATAAAAATATACGACCTGTTTTGTGACAGAGGCACGCTGTTGAGCACAGCGGATTCATGCTATGCCATAAGCTGTCCTGTGTTTCATGTGGCACGGGCTGGGGAGTGAATGCTTTAACCAGGTTGCTGGGCGGGTAGTGCAGGACAGAGACGATGAGTTGAAGAACAACGAATTAAATACTTCGGGCTATGGATGAGCGGTGTGTTACGAGCACCTTTGAAGGTACAGTAAACCCTCGTTATAACGAAGTCGCTTTATTCGAATTATCGCTTTTATCGTAGTGCCACGCAGTCCCGACCCAAATGCGTGTATTTTAGACCGGATTACTCGAAGCATGTCGATAGCTTGCTCCGCTTAGAGCGAAGTAACAAGTTGCGGATGCGTATTCACGGCGGGCGCAAACTGCTTTGCACATGCCGGATTTTCCCGGTCGCACGCAGAAGACGTTGATGATGACTGCGAGGACTGCCACGATCTCTACGAAGCTGTGAACAGCATCGTTGGCGGAGATATCGAAGGCAACTTCGAATCGTTCACGATGGCTGACGCAGATGTACCCGTCGTTGCCCCAGCTACGGATGCCGAAATAGTCGACTTGCTTGGAGGCCCCGATGAGGAAGATGAGCCGCTAAACGAGCAGCCTCACGAAATTACCAACAGTGGCACAAACGCAGGAGTGCCTCCGTCTGTTGCGAAATACAGTGGAGTGCCCGGGCTGCGACCACGATCTCATAATTTGCCTGAACAAACCGGAGCAGGCACTCTTCGCGCCCAACCGAAGCAACCGACAAAGCTAGCTGACTGACTTTTTGTGTGTGGATAAAAGTTTGTTTCACTGAATACCACTTTTGCGAAGTTGTCATGGCTAATTTAGCTGTGCTTGCTGAGCTCTTATGGGGCAGTCGCGTGTATCGAATTACCGCTTATATCGAATTTTTTTGCAGTCTCGTTGACTTCGTTATAACGAGGGTTTACTGTATGTTGTTTATCTTTTATTATATATTACGGGCGCCGCCAGCTTGTGCGGTGCCGGGATCCAGCAGCGCATGCCTATGCCGGCTCTCGCCACTCAGGCACCACCAGTCCTATCACAAAGTGCTACACTTGTTTCATTATGCTGGTGCCTGCGGAGAGACTCCCGCGATTATTCATCTGTTTCGGTGTTATTTTCAGATCTTTGATATGTCGCTCCACTGAAAACCGTAACGACCGCGCGCTTAGTCCTAAACGTACGAGTTTAATTCTGCAGGAGTCTATTATCCTTCGCAGATATAATTATGCTGTCGTTTGATTGCAGGATCCTTACGTTATCCATTGTGTCGAAGAATCGGCGTGCAACGGTTGCGCCTCTCATTGTATAGTGAGATCGTTTACACGTAGCTGAATGCACTCTTTTCTTTAGTTTTAAGATGACGAGACTTCTCGTTGACAATTAGTTTTTTATTTGCCTCGGTGATCCATGGTTTGCTCATTAGCATGTTCAAAATATTTCCCATCGAGGTATGCTTGTGAGCGAAAGTGTTGGTGTAGTGACTTCGCTGTTCTTGGTAGTGAACACAACTTTTGACACTGGGGTCTCGATCGTTGGAAACGAAATGACAAAGAGTTTTGGCAAAGGTATATTGCTGAATGCTCAAGGCGAAGATAAGGTGGCTAGGTACACCATGTTGTTGCGGTTCACTAAGAGTAGGACTTTTATTGCTCGAAGAGCAAGAAGCACTGCATCGGATTCGGGAGCACCAGCAGCAGAGATCGCAAGAACGTTGTCTTTCTCTCTCTAGAGCGGTCCCTCATTCACGACCAGGTCACTGAGCCCGTTATTGTCCTCCTCGTCACCAGTGGATACCATAGTGGGAACGTGGCATTATCCACCCTCCAGAATAAGCATCGTCCTGATGCTCACTGAACGAGAAACAGTCGATCTGATTCTGCAGTTCACTCGGAAACGTATGGCTCCATATGCACAGAGTGTACTGTCTCAACCAGATCTTTACGGCATTTGGAAGAAGACGGGCTGTCAGCAACGACCTCGTAGGTGACATAGTTAAGACGGCGAAGCACCTCGTACGGGCCAAAGTAACGGCGTAGGAGCTTCTCCGCGAGCCCCCGGCGTCTTACGGGAGATCAAACCCAGTCTCTTTCGCCTGGGGTGCTACCGCGTAACGATTCCATTCCAAAATCTATGCTTTTTGACGTCACTTTATGCTTTTAGGCGCCTGCCATTCGTCGAAGCAAATTTCCCGCCTCATGACGTCGCCTGACGTCGCGTGACGTCCGCGAGAGCGCAGAATCACGGGATGCTTGCCGCCTAACGATTATATTTATTTTTTCATGCCTCTTCTCGTCCTGGCCACCTGCCATTGGTCGAAACAAATTTCGCGCCGCAAACGCCATCGGGGGCGGAGAATCCGTGACGTCAAAATGACGTTTACGCACTCATTATGCTCGGCCGAAAGGAACATTTTTTAGAATCGCCGGAGAGCGATGCGTTTTGAAAGGAATGGAAAAAGGCATCGAACATGGCGGTGGCTGCTAGGTTCGGGGCGGCGGTGGGCTTAACGGCGGCGGCTTTTCTGTTGCGGCGGGCGCCGGCGAGCCTCGACTACGTCGACGGAGGGTATCGGACGGCGCGTTTGACCTGCCGGGTGATGAATTTCGATGGCATTTTCGTCCGTGCTGTGCTTGAGCGGTGAAGTCGCGTAGCAACTCGAAACGAAGCGACCGACGGGTCGGTCGGTCCAGTGCTGGGCAGTATCGAAGATACATGTATCTTAGATACTATCTTAGATACTCCTTCAGTATCTTGTATCTGTATCGCGATACATCTTGAAAGACGTGTATCAGTATCTGTATTTTCAATACATTGAAGAATGTATCGAGTATCTTAAGATACAAGATACTGATGTCGGAACATCACCGCGCGACACTAGAAATACTGGCAGAAGTCCGCTGCTCTAGCAGGTACTGCCGCCACTAAGCTTATAACACTTATAACCACCCGCCACGGCGGCCTAGTGGTTAATGCGCTCGACTGCTGGCCTGAAGGTTGCGGGATCGAATCCCGGCCGTAAAGGCTGAAATCCGATAGCGGCGTTATACTTGAGTCCCGTGCAGTACTGTACTTAGATTTAGGAGCATCTTAAGGAACACCAGATGGTCTAAACTTTCAGAGCCCTCCCGTACGGCATCCCTCATAATTATATTGTGGCTTGGAGATGTAAACCTCAACAATTATTATTGTGACCGTCCCCACGAGCTCTTTCATGACATTTTCCACAAGCAGTGAAATTTCCAGTGTGTGATCTTACTTGGTAGGCTGACGACACCTTTTGCTGAGAAACATCGTAACTAATAATGTATATATATATATCCATCCTTTCTGAGTCATTGTTTTTTTCGCTGTCACAAATCACAAGGTAATTCGCGCAATCAATGTCAAGAGTATGAGTAGCGGAGGTATCCTGCGACACTGTACCGCTACGATATCTGGAATTCTCTCGTAGAGAGAAATTATTACAACAATTGCACATTCGTGAATCCGTCGATGACGAGCGCTTTACGCAAGCACATAACTAGAATTTAGGAAGTCATTGCGGTTTTATGTCCTTTCTGTATAGAAGATCCGTCACAAAATATGTCGCTACGAGCGTTGTTACTCCTGTACACTTGTCCCGTGGTCCGGTACTGCGTAAAAAGTATACGCGTACGGACCAGGTTAAACTTAAAGTCGTAATTGCGGCATCGTGCCGAGGTTTTGCATCGCCATTTTTGTTATTAGGTGGGAAACCACTACCTGGTTGGCAAGTAGAGCATCGACTTCCATGAATTACAAAAACCACAAAAAACCATCGACAGCGTAGCTTACACATAGCTGTCATGTTTAGCAGCCAAAAGAGCCCCAATAAGTTGTTTGCGAATGAAAACAATATAATTATAGCCAGAAAACAACAGTTGTTGAGATACCAACACATGTTTCATTCAAGTTAAACTTGGTTGGTCGCAGTTCTGAAATTCTAAAGCAAACACTCCTGTTCATAGGCGTTTTCTGCTGCATTATATATGTCTATAATATGAAATTTATAAATGTATCGAAGTATCTTAAGATACAAATGGCAAGTATCGTATCGGATACAATTATTAAGGTGGTATCTTGTATCTGTATCCGAAATACTTCTTGCCCGAGTATCTTGTATCGTATCGCGATACAATTTCCTTCCGTTCGACCTGGGTCGGTCGAACGGAAGGCGTTGTGCGCGCCGCGTTTTTATGCTACCGGGAGCTCTCACGAGGTTCTATAGGATGTGAGGAGACGATTCGGGTGTTGCACGCGACGGTGAGCGAGTGCGTCTGGTGCGTTTCGCTTGTTTTTGTGAACGCCGGCGGGACACGAACCACTGGGGCTACATGGCAAAAACGACCGATCAAAAACGCGGCCGTGAAGGAGTGCTTTCTTCGTCGCGACGTCATTCCCGGCGTGGTCGGATGTGTGGACAGCGCTGTCATCCGCGTCGATGTGCCCAAGGGATACAGGAAGATTTCTTTCATGTGTAGACACCACTCCGGCCTCAACGCCATGTCCGTGAGTACTTTGCCTTGTGTGGTTTGTTTAGTACGCTTGCACCAGATTCATACACCGGTGGCACACGAGCACACTCAACCGCGGCAAACAGGGCTGGATTTCTTGATCGGAATCAACGCTGCCGCTGCTACATGGCCTAAAGTAATGCGGATCAAGTCTGGCGCTGATGGGAGCGAAGTGCGATGGAGATCGAGATGCGCACATCGCGATCGTGATTTCCATCGGACCTGACGGCGATTGGAGGTGATCGTATGAGATATGAGGGTTGGCCGGTTTATTGGATTTGCTAACAATGCGTTGTCACCGCGCACATTTTCCTATATCTACGATGCGGATGTGCGCACTCTCGCTGTGGACTGCATACGACCGGAATTCGGCTACGACGTCGGAGCGCACTGTAGAGCTAGGCGAATGCCTCCTTAAATGAGAGAAAACCGGTTTTGTTGCGAAGTTACGACTGTAGTGGCAAATTGCAGAGCATACCTTGTGCAACAGTGCTTTTAACAAAATTACGAGTGCACTATTGCATGGCTGCTGTAAGATGAACAAGCAGCCCCCGTCAGTGCAGTCACTGGACTTTTTTTAATGGAGGTTGCTACTAAGTTGATGGGAGAAGTAAATATAAATATATAGATCACATCATTAAGGCAGGTTCAGCGCAGCTTTTGCAGTGAAGTAGCATTATTCCTTGTGGTACTAACTTTCTTGTAAATCGATGGCACACAGCTTGGTGCACTACTCCCATAAGAATAAGTAGGAGAGGGGTCCATGGACAACCCGCCCCCGAAATTGTTCCAATTCTAATGTGTATATTTTTCACTTTCACAAACAAATGCCTGTGCATATATATTCCAGGTGTGTGTGTGTGTGTGTGCATGCGTGTGTCCCCTTGAAAAAAAAATGCTGCCAGCTGACTATGGTACTGATTATATTTTCATGCAGGTGACTGGCTACCCACTGCAGCCATGGCTTCTGAGCCCAATCCCTGGCCATCTTTCTAAGCACTCCTACGAGCCAGACATCACTGCCAATATTCACTGCAGCATGTGCTACATTGGGCAAGCTCAGATTTAATGAGGGCTTTCTCAAGTTGGATGTAGGTGATATCAGCAGCAACAGCCAGGAGTAGATTCCCGTAGGGCTTGCCCCAAAGCAGAGGATCGAGACCACTGTATTTATATGAGAACACTGTGCAGTGTGGGACACCGTTGTTGCAAAGTGTGGCACTGCATGCACATTATTTGTGGAGAGTACAGATAAAAGTGCAACAACTGCGACATCGTTAAGCACAACAAAGCATAGCTGCAATATTGTGGCCATTTTACTGGCATCGAAGAATCAATTCATATCATTTCTGCTGACCATACACCACGTTCTTCAAATGTGCTACCAGATGTTTGACAAAAAGGAAACTTACCTTGTTCAAGTAATTCCACCACAAGACTAAATTACAGAATACATGCTGCGTACTGGAGCGTGGTCACAACCATGCACCATTTAGTGTGTTTACACGCTGTCATTAAAGATTTATAAAGCCACCTCTAGAATGTTCGATGTGAAACAATATGGTATTTAATGAGTACTTTGCATTATAGTACAGCACAAATGTGGCTTTTTGTTGCATGATTTTCACTAGAATGGAGAGGATTGTTCTTGAATTTCAAGCTTCTTTTATGGTGTATTCCACTACATAAGCTGGAACGCTTGGACGGCTATGCATGCAGTCCAGCTTGCCCTTGCAACTTTCAAGCACGATGTTTCTTTGCAAGCTTGTATCTCGTCTAACTCATCTGACGTTTGTCGAGTTTCAAGGGTGCAGTCATCACTGCCAGCCTCTTCAAAAATGAAGTCATCGTCCTCCTCATCTTCAGTATCCCCGACTACCGCTGGGTTGCCATTGTCCAATTGGACGAACATTTCATCCGCGTCTTTGAGCGCCACCAATCGGTGCCTACAGGCTCTCGTCGCAGAGTAGAATAATTCAGGTTTCACTCCGGCACCTGAAAAATAAGCAAAAACAGCGGTACTGCCTCGAGACGCCACACCGTCACTCGCGAAATGCGGCAACCACCGAGCCCTCATGTCCTCAAATGAGGACAGACGCTTTGATGCACGCAGTCACTGAAATGCGCATTCCCCGAGAATGCCTTTAGTGGTTATATCTTCTATATGGGGTTAAAAATATACTGCTAAATTCTCACCGCAATAGTAACAGCGGCTCGTGAGTAAAATAAAAGAAAGCAGGGGTATATTGCTCTGACAAACGAACATCTAACATAAAATAGAAAATAATGCATTTTGATTTTTTCACCAACAATGCAAGCTTTTTTGTGATGGTGATGGCTGCCAGCAAAGCATTTGTTGTTTCTCGATCTATTCAATCAATGTACTACTTTTTGGTTGTGGAAGTACACAGCACAAAGAGCACCAACTTAGAGAGCATTGCACGTGATGCATGAAACAGTGTGCTTCAGTTCAGCGTGTCATGCACAGCAACACAATGTGAAAGCCCCTTGAATGCTTGTTGCAGCTGTCATCATGTGCATGCAAACTGTCCAGTATCTCCCGCGAAATTGCAACTGTTTTCGTTTTTTTTTCAAACTCTCATTTGTCTGGGAATGAAGTTCACTGCTCAAGCTGTTGTTACACAGATGGCAAACATACTGTTGTGGCTTTGATTTTTAGGTTTGGTAAGACAGGATAATGTTCTGCATAGCTTCCTGCTCATCTTATAACTTCCAACGGAAGCTTGCAAGCCACCAGCTGCAGAAAAGTGCGACCAGCACAACACCTTGTGCTCGACCAAGAGTCTCATTCACTGCGCTTCTGCTTTCCCCACCAGTCTGCCACATAACCATCACGCAACTCGCTTCAGAGGGTGAACATGCCACCGAAATTCATTACCCGGCATGCCAAATACTATGCTGGCTACCTTTGAAGTGCGATTACATTACAAAAAATAGAAAGGCTGATTGATCATTAGCAAAACCACCTGCATTTGCAAAAAAAAAGTGGTAGTCAGTAACCAGGATATTCCAAAATTTTATTTCTGTGCTGTACAAGTTACCGCTGCCAGTGGAAATGTGTACATGCCAAGGTACCTCTAATGTAAACATTTGCAACAGCACTCATTATTTAGCACCCATAATTTTATTCTGTCCTCGCATGCCCTACGAATGAGAATAGTGAAGGGGGGGGGGGGGACTGCACCATGCTGTGAGAAACGCAAATAGTTCATTGTAGACCAATGTACATGAAGAGCAGCTGTATGTGTAAATGGGACTGTAACGTGTGTCAAGTTCAATGTTTACGAAGCAAGCCTGCAACATAAATGTAGAAATGACAAGTAAATAAATTGCTGAATGTTACTAACATCATTGCGCTTTCTTCCAGCATACATCTACAGTTCTTGTTTTTGTGTAAGTAGAACACTCCTGCAAATGTTGATACAGTAATTACTGTGTAGACTACCACGTTACACATCATGAACTGTGCATTGCAAAAAAAAACTGTTGTAGACCAATACAGTGGGATTTCTTGCAATGTTGCACAATTTTCCATTAATTCTCAGCAACTAACTGGCTCCATAATGTGTGCTGTAGGAGATTATGAAACACTCTAAGCTATTAATTGACAGCATACAAAGAAAGCAGCTACTTGCTTTCTATGAAACACAGCATCGAAAGAATTGAAATGAATATGTTTAAAATCAAGCACCACATTGCCTATGCAACACAAGGTGTGTTCTAAGCGTGTGTAATTTCTGCAGTGCACAGACATAACATTGCTGTGACCTTCCACTCTGATGAAAAATTGTGGATGTATGCATCAAAAGATATCACAGGTAACACCACGAAACCTCTGATAAGCTGCATAGCATCAAAACAAAAAAGGATTGCTCACCAGCAAAACTAAGTATGCATCCACATATTGAACTGCGCAGTGATTGTACAAATAAACCAGAAAGGAAAATACTGCACCTAAGAAAACCTTGCAGCATACAAAATGCCTTCAAACAGGATCAAAAATAAGTAATCACAGCTCGCATTGAATTCATAAAATACAAGAACATCTCTTGCTTTTTGGCATCAGAATACACAAACCACAAGAGAGTACAAGGGATAAGCGCCACACATGAGACAGGTCACTGATACTCTCTTGTGGTTTGTATTTTTCAGTGCCACAAAACAAATGATTGCATACCAATTAGTCCAACAAAGTATTCCGCTAATCTTGTGATAAAAATGGACCTACATGCACATGAGTGTTATGTTGTAAATCAATATATTATCGTATGAATCCTATAAACATAAAATGGTAGAGAGGAACAAGAAATTGTCCGTAGTTCAACAAAGAACTTTTAGCATAAACCTAAACATATAAATCAAAGTAGAAAGATACAGGAGTAAAAAAACACATATGAAAGACTAAATACAGGCAACTACACCACAGAGACACGTGCATAGGCAAGAAAGTTTTCTCAGCTAGTTTTGTTTTGTAAAATGATTCTTGTGCATGTAAGTCGGGACAACATAACCAGAGGTTATCGCAACCTACAGCTTTCTTACAATGAACATGCAGATTTGCAGTGTGCCGTCGTGTCTGATGTTACATGACAATGATGGGATGCCTGGAAGTAGGAAGTTTACGCTTCCACAGTGAGCTTTTGGCACAGCCTAGTGTTTTGGACACTCCTACCCTATTGTTGTATAATTGAAACAGTGAATTAATGCTTCACTTAAACACTGTCAAAAGCACTTCCTGTCATAAGTTGCATCACCAGCACATGAAGTAGATTTAAGAAAAAAAAGAGTATCATAATGAAAATTTTCGCTCTTATGCATGCATACTCTAATGAGGCAGGTCAACGAGGGGGAGTGGGGTTGAGCTGGGGCAGTAAACTTGGTGAGGGCATAGACAAGCTGCTGCAGCAGGCACTCGATGTCATCTGGCACCCTGAACTCCTGCACCAGGCGCTGTGCGCCCAGCTACTGCTGGCTCGGCCTCTCGGATTCCTTGTGCTGGTTGAAAAAAAGATCAAAATCAATTTATGCGCAAGGCGATGCTAACGAGGCCTCACGGCATTACTGTTTTGATCTCAATTTACAGAATTGTAAGCTCATGCACAAATGCTGTGTGAGTCTGTACTGAAGCACCACAAATTTACATGCACACTAACATACAGAAATAAAAGCATGCCTACCTTTAGCCAACATATACACTTGCATTTTTCAGAACATTCACATCTTGTTTTCATATACAGAGGTTATGTGAAAATGAGTAAGCAACTGTACCTCTATGTATCTGCACTTATACACGTACTGACCGACTTTAGCGAGCAATGCTGGAAGGGGGGTCTATGCTAATTCGGTATTGCACAGAGCACAAACAAAAGCCATGCGTGCAAAGCAAATGCGAACACTTCACGTGGAAAGCTCAACATCGAAGCTCTGGCTGTTTCCTTTCTTGACGTTCACAGCTTTAAACAAAACGACTAAGTTCCGATTTCACAAGGTAGACAATAGTTAAATGAGTAAATCGCACATGGGTGCGAAGAAGGCAAATATCCTACTTGGCAAGCTGCATATCATGAGCATAGCAGATACGCGTGACAACCATTACTTCCCAAAGAACTCGAGAAATAGCGCCCCTTATTGTGCAGGACCTATATATAAAAAAGAGAAATGGCACCATTTGTATATTCCGAGTTGTACTTTTTACAGACATTAACACGAGCCACCATTTCATACGTTCGCACGTCTGTGAGGCGCATAAAACAAATCACTGAACATCACAACACGTTAGTTAAGCAGTGCTGAAAAATTGATGTTAAAATCTTATGGCACACACCCCAGTGCACTTCATTTTCGTGCTCTCATTCCTAGCTTCGCAATCTCTGTCATTTAAACAAGGTAATGTAGTGCGTGTGCTTACTTTTGCGAATGCAGCAGCCGCTTTCTCGGATCGACGACGACAGTGGCTGGTAGCTTGCGCAACGTACTGCAGCTGATCACAGATTTCATGAAATTACGCTGTGCCGTAGGGGTGCCCCGTCAAACGGCGCTCGCTACCTTGCGAGTTCTTGATCGCCGCCAGTTCACGATGCTCCACTTTACTGTCCGATAATATGACGAGCTGTCTTCCGAACAGCTTCCTGTTGCAGGAAAACAAAGCGCGCACATGAAACAATGCACGTAGCGGCAACAGACCACGGCAGTAGCAGTTTGTGCTCACCTCAGTTCAGTGTTCCGTCACTCCCGGAAAAATGAGGAGTGTAGAATTTCTTCCCAGGCGAAAGTACTACGCTTCTGCGCCAAAGTTGCAAATGATACGGACGAATAACCGATGAAAACACAGTCAGCTGTTTCCCACAACGGTTGCCATTTTGTTCGCGCTCAGCGATATGGCTTGGATTCACGTACGGCTCAAATGTGGCTACGACTAGAAATACACGTGTGTTTGCGTTTTGTTTGCCTCATATTTCCTTCGCTCTTGCATTTTAATGCTACTAAGCCATTTTCATCTAATAAGCGCGCAACCGCTATTTTATTAACTACTTCCTTACCAAACATAATTACTATGCGAGCCCGCGAACGGCGGAGAAAGAGGAGAAAAAGCGGCCGCTTACGATTGGGCAATTTGAAATACGTAAGCGTCGCCGCCCACCGATGACGACAACAGTGACGTAACGCCGAAAGGCATTGGAACGAAAAAAGGAATCGCTACGCGGTAGCACCCCTGGTTGATAAACGACCAATCGACGCGGAAGGTTGTATCATCGGGTGTCACGTTCCTGCTCGTTAATTACTCTGACGCGAGCTACCCAGGCAGCACAACAACATTGGACAGGCCTTCGCGCAACGTTGGAAAACATTGGATACAATATTGGAACTACATTGGATTTCCGGGCCCGTGCTTCACTTAACACTAGCTAGATTGGTCCAATGTTGGTTACCAATCGTCTAACACTGGAGAAAGTTGGGGAAAAATGGCCTTAGACAACATTGTCCATCATTCGGGCCTTTCAGGGCTCGGAAACTGAAGCACCGTAGCAATCTTGTCAGGGTCCGTTTGAATTATTTCCTTGCTTACCACTTGGCCCAGGATCCAAATGGCTTAGCTCAAGACCTGCGCGGGCCAGGCATGTCAGAACTTCATCTAAGCGTCGGAAATGCTGAGAAAACGGTGATGAAAAAAAATGCCGCCCGCATCTTCCCACGGGGGGAACTCGAGTAAATGCATCGCAGAGTGGTGGGGTATCGCATCAAGCAAGGCAAAGCAAAGCAAAGCAAAGCAAAGCGTCAAGCGAAAGCCAAGTAAAGACGCCCTTGACTGAATTCCGAATGCGCGCTCCGCAGCTTATATACACACCGCCCGCGTTCGAGGGAGAGGAGTACGGGGGAGAGGTCCGACCCCCACTGCGCATGCTCGGCTTGCTCAACGCCCGGTGGGCCGGCACGAGACGAGCCGAGCATGCGCAGTGGGGGTGTGGGCGGCGGCGCCGCCGACGCCGCAGCGCGACATCGTGCGACTAAGAAATGCTCCGCATTTAAAATGACAATGTCGTCCAAGTAGCAAAGGCAGGTCTTCCATTTCAGGCTATGCAGCACAGTGTCGATCATGTGCTCAAAAGTTGGAGACGCGTTGCAGAGGCCAAAAGGCATTACGTTAAACTCATATAGTCCATCTGGTGTTGCGAGTTCCATTTTTTCCTTTATCATCCGCGTGCACGGGGATCTGCCAGAGAGGAGGTCGAGGCTCGAAAAGTATTCCGCGCCTTGGAGAGAATCAAGGGCGTCATCAATGCGCGGTATGGGATATATGGTCGAAGCAAAAGCGTACGGAACCGTCTTTTTTGCGGACCAAAACAATAGGAGACGAGCACGAACTGGACGAAGGCCAATTTTCTTGCGTTCTCAGCGACGTTGTCTTCGATGATTTTCAGCTTGGCTAGAGAGACACGGTACGGGCGGCGCTGCACGATACATGTGTCGTCTGTTATAATGCGGTGCTCGGCGGCAGTAGTTTGGCCCAGTGTTGTGGAGTAGACTTCTTTAACAAATCAAGCAGCTGCTGTGTCTACGCAACCGTCAGATCAGTGCTGATGACTGCTTTGAGGGCAGTGGTAGAAGAAGATTCGTCAGAAGGATCCCCGGGAGAGACTTGTCAAGCGGTAAGACGTATACAGTCTCCATATCAACAACGAGCGCTACTGTTGTGTCTTGCGGAAGTGACAACAGAAGATCTACGGTGAAACAGAAGAACACCTGGCGGCAATTTTATGCCTTTCTTAATGCAGTAGGACGACGGCAACACCAGCACATCGCCATGGTCGATGTCAATGGACTTGAGGGCAACAATGTGGTGTCATCCTGGGGTTAGTTCTGTTTCCCACCGCATGGCTGAGTGGGAAACCCGGAAGGCGACTGCAAGCCCATCGTGTGCAGCTCTTCGCGTATGAACGTGCGTACGAGTACCCGTAGATCCTGGTCCAATGCAGGACGAACTTCGTCAATGTCAGGCGGCAGGCGAAGAGCTCGTCCAGCTCGTCGAGGCGCTGGCAAGTGGCAACGACGTCAGTGACGGTAGTTAAATTTCGGGGCGGCGAGGGAATTGAAGGTGACAGGTCCGATGCCTGTTAGAATGTGGCGCACCCTGGCCGACTCCAACATTGAGCAATTGACACGCCGGCAAAGTGCAAGGACATGCTCGATGGATGAGGTATACGACTCGCCCAGGTGCTGTTTGCGAAGCTTCGAGACTTTTCTTGCCTACAGTTGACCGAACGGCCGGTGCGCCGAACACTTGGCGCAGCTGCTGTTTGAAGTGTTCCCAGTCAGTGAAATCCACCTCGTGGTTGAAAAACAGCGTCTCCGCCACACAGGCGAGGTTAGAATGAGACATGGCCGAGCTTGATAGGATTATCCCACCGATTTGCGAACTCACTCTCTCGTGATCGTCGAGCCTTTCTTCTACATCCTCGCCTCGCAGACAAGCGAAGAGATGGGGGTCGCGGTTGCGGCTGTTGATAATCAAGAAAGGAAGGATCTGCGATGTGGGGGCGGCGGCCGGAAAGGCGCCGGGCTGCTGGTCCTGCGGCATGATGACTGATAGCAGGCGCAACCAGCGACCGGAATGAAGCTCCAGTGAGAAGACTGCGGGTAGAAGACTGGGGATCGTAGATACACCTCCACGACGTATGAGGCCTCTGTTTGGAGGACGTTTATTCCCCTGAGTAGCTCGGCAGGCTGTTGCCAAGTGGATGGGCACAAAAAAGATGATGATCATCACACATCAGTGATGAAGATAAGCAAAATGCATGGTGATGATGGTGAAATACAGATGATGACGTGCTTAATAAACGCCAACGCTATTTACAATATTTGTAAGCTTGTAGAAACAATGGCCGCTTTAACCGTTTCGCCAGCCTTTATTGATGGCTGTTCCATCATTTTTGGCAGCATTCCTCGCTGGATGATCCAGCATTTACTGCCAGCCTTTTTTATTGGCTGATCCGAATATTTCCGACACCTTTTTGATTGGCTGTTATTTAAACTTCCAGCGTTATCATGCACGCACTTAAATGTGGTTTGCTGAGGCTTCTGCCTCTAGGCAAAAGCAAGAATTACCAGTAAATTATGAGTAAGAATATCTTTTAGTTTGTATTTAGTATGCATGTACATATTGCCAGCTTGGAAAATTAACTTTGTTATGTTCCCGCTTCGTCTTAATGACAATAGCATAAAACAGACGTAAATGGTCAATGAACTCGTATGTTAGCGCCGAAACGTGTCTTTCGAACACATACAAATATGCAAAATGTCTTCGTTATGACACATTTTATTTGTGAGTTTACAGAGACATGAGAAGGGATTGAAAAGGAATTGCTGATAAAATCAAGAAATAAATATTTGCTCCAAGTTTCAAGCTCACTGTGTACGACCAGAGTCGAGAAAATAAATTCATGCGAACTATAAGCAGGAAGAGGCACAATAATACACGCTTAAAACTATGCGACACGTTATCGTTTACTTACTTACTTA
Source organism: Hyalomma asiaticum (assembly GCA_013339685.2). Taxonomy (NCBI): domain Eukaryota; kingdom Metazoa; phylum Arthropoda; class Arachnida; order Ixodida; family Ixodidae; genus Hyalomma; species Hyalomma asiaticum. The sequence continues at coordinate 90,056,009 of CM023487.1, forward strand.
AAGAACTTCGGTTCTTTAGAAGCCGTCGGGGACCTGAAATGACCGTTAAAGAGCAAAAGGAAAACATGCGTGTCACGCAAGACAAAAAGAACAAAACATGCAAGTCACACAAACAAAAAGAACTTTTGAACTTGTCTTGTTTTTTCCGCTCATCTTCTGAGTGGAACGGCCTGCCCGGTTCTAATGTTGATATCACCTGCCCATCCTCATTTGCTGAAAAACTCACCTAACCTATTCCTATGTTTTGGCTGCTAGCTATATGCTTAAGTGGCTATTGTGTTGTATATTGTATAAATTATTGTATAAATACATATACTATTTTATGTATAATTCTTGTGTATGTATATTTGTGTATATATATTATTGGCTACAAATGTAACCCACCCATTATGTAATACCCCCCTTGAGGGGGCCTTTAAGGAAATAAAAGTGAAGTGAAGCTAGGGGCGATTACTCAACCTCCCCGAAGTATACAACAAAGCTCACCACATGCGTATGCACAAATGGATAAATCTAAAGGAAATAAAAAAGATCGCTTTTGGCATCAGAGTACTAATTTTAACACGCTTGTTTTTCCCACAGCATATCAGAACTTCACTTTATTGCGCATTTATACATTGCCACCTTGAATACTGCATTTCTGTCTGGTGAAGCACATACACCACGCATTTAACTCATCTACAACATTTACAGAATCAGGCCTTGCGGATCATAAGTTTTTCTAGCTACATGTCTCATTCGGTACTAAATTACACTTCATTAAGCATACTACCACTACGCTACATGGTTCAGCTCAAACTGGTTTTAGTAAAATATCGCACACTTAACTATGAGATCGCCATCGACACATTTCATGCATCTATTCTAACTAATAGTAACAACACTAGATTTTCATCTAACAGCAACATTTTACTTCCCCGAATAAACACTAATTATGGGAAATTCACAGCTTTTTTCACTGCCATTCAATACTGGAATACATTTTCATTAGATATTAAAGCATGCCGCACAACAATAATATTCAAAAAAATCGCAGCATATCCACGGGGTGAATGATGATGAGTGGGCGAAGCTCCGGAGGGAATTATCGGTAAACCGTGAATCTTCCGTGCAATTCGCCAAGTCGATCATCGTGTAAAGACGTCTCACGCAGCCCCTTGCACAGGCCGGAACGTTTGCCGACGCCATCACATGACTGCTGAGAGAGTAAAAGGCGGAGAGGCCTCAGCGTCTCACACCAGCTTATTACGCGGGTCGTAACGCGCTAGCACAGACGCGTTAGAAACGCGCAGTCTTTCGTTAATATTGGGTGTTTACTATCATCGTGGCGCATGTGTCCATGTGCGCTTCGTGGCGTAGTGGCTAGCGCCGCGCGTTCGGAAGCGAGGGGTCCCTGGTTCGATTCCGCGCTTCGGACACAACGTTCGGAATTTTTTTCTCTTCGTCCATGGTCCATGAAGCGCGATCTGACGCGTATGGCGACGATCTCGGAGAATGAGAGGAGCGCTCCCGGCGCAGCCCCGCGCAGCAGCTAATCGGAGAGCAGCGGCACATCCAGCGCTCATATACAAGTACCGCCATCTAGCGGACATTCCAAGAACTAAACGAGAAGTGGCTACATACTACATACATCGGGGACGCACGACCCACGCCTTAAGGAGCTTCGCCCCTAAAAACACATGAAGACACCCCTACTAACAACATTGCTCGCTACCGATTCATTGTGATTATATACCTAAACGTAAACCATTTCATTCGTTTAGTTATAATACCACTTCTATAATATGTATCACAGAATGGTGTTGAACTTTTTTCTCCAATTTTTTAGTTTCTTGTTTCTAGAAATTTAAGATTTCATGTCGTTAAAATCAGTTGCAAGCATGTTTCATTTATTTATATATCAATTGTACACCGTATTCATTGATAAACCCTTATGTTCTGATAAGTTACGTTGATTGCAATTTTTATCGTTTATAATGAGTTCTGTACTGTTTGTTCGTAAATTACGTTTCTTGTAAACACTTACCTTTTGTTGGTTCTTTACATTATTGTTCTTTTTTCCTATATGCCCTGCTTTATTATTTTCGGACATCTCTTTTTTTCTTCTACTCATTAACTGCTTTCTGCCATTTTACGCAATTTATTGATATTGACAAATGACTAATAGGAGGTCCCCCTGACAGTTTTGTAACTCCGGGACCTCCTTCTGTACTAATGATGAATAAAGAATTGAATTGAATAAGTAATACGTGCTGTAATAAACCCGCCACACACCAAAATGAGGTAATGGGCACCATGGTACGTACAACGAATAAAATAAATGAATGGCTAAGTACTATAAAAACCTTAAACGAAAACCTTTAGAACTCTCGGAACACGTTGAGGCTCATCTGTTGATTTCACGTAAAATCTCCGGTCCAGAGAATTGCAGGGCTTCCACTTTCTCACTACGAAAAAATTTGCAGTTGCAAGTTCCGTGTCCGTAGTCTACTCAGGCGTTCTGAATTGGTAAACTTGCTGGTTTCAGCAGGTATATGATCACCGTGAGACACAACCTGTACGTCCGGAAAACCTCTGCTGAGCCACTTCGCCTGCCCCCCCCCCCCCCCCTAGCTCGCTATAGAGAAACATGTCAAAACAGGTATGCGAAGCAAAACGGATTGTCTTTTCCTTCCAACCTTTTGCATATACTGTATTTGATCATGCATAACTTATACCGTACCTAGGCGCGCATACCACGTAACTCGTGTTTTTTTGTCCATGAATCTAGGCGTTCGGGAAGGTGCATAAATGACATGGTAATTTCGCAAACGCTCCCGAAATAATGTGCAAAAGATCCTGTCGCGGGCTGAGCTGAGATGTATCCAATGAGATGTACCACAAAAACGAAGGTAGCTTTACTCAATAGAACGCGTACTTTAACAGCCACACTCATTCGCGGGCTACACTAAAGCAATAGCAGAAAGCTAGATATGCGACTCGTAATCGTCACTGGTGCTGTCAACGGCGTCTCCAAACTCCAGTATCAAGCGTGACTCATACTCAAGTGTCGAAAGCTTCGTGGTGGCACGGTTCTCAGTAAATCGGCCAATGCTATGCTCACTTTTTTGTAGGTATAGCCAACATGTCGCTACTAAACAACGAAAATGCGAGCGGCTATGGCGTAGCCTGTACTAGCGAACACATAATACTGAAAAAGCACAGCGCTATGTTGCGCCACGTGGCCCTGGCTGTTACGGGGAGAGCAAGTAATATTTCTGCACAAACCCTACATAAAGTTGGGAACGCAGAAATTACGCATGGGCGCTAATTATGCGTGTGAATACGCTGTTTGAACATTGTTTCAACTGAAAAATGAACTATTGCTTTGAATATGTCGGTTGTATTTCCCAATGTGAACAACATACGCATGACGTTGTGAGGAAAGTCGCTGTAGTACCATATATCTATTGCTTCGCTCACAACCTAAAGAAAATAGCACAGCAAGCTGATCCCAGGCAGCACGCCAACACAGGACTTATGTAGGCGTGAAGTCGGCCAAAGTCGGCAGCGATATCGGGCCTAAGTCGGCAAATCGAGCTCGCGCTACTTTCACCCACATCTGCCCGATGACGGCCAGCCAGAATGGCGCCACTGTGGCGAAGCCACCATGGGTCGAACTTGGCCAGCCAGAGTGGGCGAAATTTGGCCAGCCAGCGTGGGCGAAATTTGGCCAGCCAGAATGGGTCAAATTTGGCCAGCCAGAATGGGTCAAATTTGGCCAGCCAGAATGGGTCGGATTTGGCTAGGTAGCATTGGCCGATGTTGCGGGCATTCAGGCTTTTTTGGCCTGTTGTTTTTTGTTTTTGTGGGGTTTTACGTCCCAAAACCAGTTCTGATTATGAGAGACGCCGTAGTGGAGGGCTCCGGAAATTTCGACCACCTGGGGTTCTTTAACGTGCACTGACACGGGCCTCACGCACAGCACACGGGCCTCAACATTTCGCCTCCATCGAAATGCAGCCGCCGCGGCCGGGATTCGATCCCGCGACCCTCGGATCAGCAGCCGAGTACCTTAGCCACTAGACCACCGTGGCGGGGCAGGCGTGTTGTCGGCCCCGCCGACATCGGGAAACCCCTTGCGCGACCGTTCACAGCCACTATGGTGTTTGTAGTTTACCCCACGTGTGTCGCGCCGTTTGGATTGCGTTAATTTTATTTTTTGTTTTCACATTTTCGAAGGACCAACAGTAGTTTGTGTAAATGTGCCTCTCATGCATACGCGAAAGCTTTATTAACACAGTAATAAGTGGGGCTAAGTGGATCCTGTGTAGTTTCTATTAATGCGTTCTCACCAAAACAAATAACACAAGAGAGGTTTATAGGGAAAAGCACTATTTCATTTATTTTGTGAACTCTGCATTGATAATATGCTATTCTCGTGTTGCACCGTCGTAGTGGAAAAGCTTCGGCAAGGGTGGAACCTGCGGGAAAAGGCGTGAAAATTAGCACAGCTGTGGAGCAAATCAGCACTATACTATAATTCCATGCAACTTATGTGCGACTCATGAACAAACGCGGAAATACAAGAAATGTCAGAAACATTCATAATCGGGCACTACTTTGGAAAATAACAAAACAAAGTCGTCCTTTTAAATATAATGAATCTATGTTCAATATCCAACCCCGAGATCTTGGTGTCGTGTCGCTTTAGATATCCAAGGGTGAAAAAACGTGAGTAAAGGATCTGTTGCAAAGCAACTTTAAAAGCGGCACATTACTTGAAATAGGTGCATGTTGCATTATAATAAATTTAATATTTTTGGCATACATCGTAAAGGAAAACATGTAGACGTGAGCTAACATGACACACCCCAGGGATGGGGTCGTTAGGCAAAAAATGTTCTTAAATGACAGGTGTAAGGTGCATTATAAGCAGATATTAGAGAAGGAACCTCTTTTCAAGGCTACTTTAAAAATGCCATCGCGTGCCGAACTGCCGCACATGTCTTGCACCAAGGAGCGCGTGTTCGGTATCACATTACCTTTAAAAATACGGGCAAGAAAAGAAAATGTTACGAGACGAGAACTGCAAGTCACCACACAAAGGGTGTTTGATACAAGCACAGGATTAACTACATGAAGTAAAACTGCTTTGGGACAATGTACGTAGGCTCTTTATTCGAAAATAAAGAGCCTACGCACCTCACGACACAAATAATATATAAAGTGGAACCGGTGCTTCCACATGACAACAATATGTGCCACATCCCATTTTGAAAACTGGCCAGCAACTTACCGAATTTTGGCATCCGCTCTGCACTCTTCAGCTGTGAGTCCGCAATACAAATTCGGCGACGACACTGTAGTCTCACCAAAAGGCACAGGCTTGTGTTCATATACAACCGACGTCACAGTTGGGATGGGCATTGTCTTAGGAGGTACACTCGCCAAGGAATCGCGCAATCAACTTGAATGATCGATAAATGCGGTACATGATAAACGATAAACGCGTGGACAGACTGCGTGCAGCCGCTGAAACTCGTTCTTACACCTTGCACGTTGGTAGCGATGCAGCCGCGACGAGAGAGCGCGGAGAGAGTTCCTCGTGGTTTCCCCCTTGGAAGGCAGCGAACGCCAGCAAAAGCAGGTTCAGAACGACATTCTTTGCAAACTGCAGATGAGCACAATGGATGTTCACGGAGGGGGCCGTAACAAAGGTGGCCAGTTCGGGAGGGGACGCGCGCCCCCCTCCCCACACACTTTTTTTTTATGTTTAGTTGCTGCTGGCTTAGCACGTGCTAGGTTGCTTCTCGGCAGAGCACGCTCGTTTTACTTGCTTTCTTTTTTTTTTTTTGTAGCTGTCTCAAAACGTGGAAGACAGCATGTCTGTGGGGCAAACATTTTTGCACAATGGCGGGGACACCCGCCGGGACTGCATTTGTTAAGTGCAGCTCAGTGCAGCCTGTGGCGTATGCTGGCACGCATGTGTTCTCTTGCCAGCTACTTGTAACACAGGATTTCGCAGAGACTGAACCACCCACTATAGCTAAAAACGAGAGCGAAATGCTGCACTGCACGCAACAAACGTAGCGAGGACGCACGGCGCCGCCATTCTGTTTGAATTCCTGCCATTTTCTTCAGGGCACGAAAGACATGCACGTTCTGCCTTTCCGCACGACAAGAAATACTTCGATGACTCTGTCTCTACGCGCCCTTCGTTTGCCCTTATTGGTTATAAATAAATGAGTTGTTAAATATCAGAATACGCACATGTGTGCTTATATCAACGCCATAGTCTCATACGAACGCCAGTGATAAATCCGACACACTGCACAGAGCATGCACTCAAGCTCGATATATTCTGCTCATTTAACCAGTACAACGTAACCGATGGCCGATGTGTAAACGAATTGGATATGTATGGAAAGAACGCAAAAACGGACGTTACACAAAAAAGCAAAAAAAGCATGAATTATACGCAATGGCGTGGACATATTAAGGAATAATTAGCCTATTGTATCTGCGTGGTAGTAGAGAGCATGGAGGTGCATTGTCTACCCGACCAGTAGACAATTATTTTCTTTTGCTGAGCTTATGCGAGCTGCGATACATGCGTTGCGCTGTACAGGAGCTGTTTTTGAAAGGATTGCACTAGTTTCGCGAACGCACTGATGAAATGTAGTGGAGGGCCACGTGGTCAACAACAGCTTGACTTAGGACGGCTGGTTTATGCTGTAACCCTGCTCAAACGTATGAAGAAACCAGGGAACAGAAGAGAGCTTTGATTTTCAACTCATTTTTTTTTTCAGTGCATGCTTGCTGTTTTTATATAACATAAGATACGCAGATCGCCTGCACAAGAACACTCTGTGATCAGATACACTCTAGTAGAACTCACCAGAAAAGCTCTCTCTATATCAATTATAGGTGTGTGCATTTGTTTGCCACCTTTGAGATGAAAAATGCTTGCCATATCACTGCTTGGTATTTTTCGTTTTTGCTTTTTTCGTAAATGTCGTGGTCTTGACAAGAGTACTTCATTTGAATTTGCAATACAAATGGATCTATGTATTTCATGGTCCTCTCATTATAGAGCTAGCACTAGATCAGTATTGTCTCCTCGCTGTCGCAATGTTAGCTCTGTATACCGTTCTTTTGCATAAGTTGCTAAATGTCAGTAGTGTAACGCCGGTGGCGAGTTTATCTCCGCTTCAGCGCACCATAAAGTCGGCGCTAGACCTTTTTCTTGTCCACGCGCTGTTACCTCCATATGCCTTTTCCTTCCATAGGTTGCTAAATGTCAGTAGTATAGCGCCGCTTGCAACTGTTTATCTTTGTTTGAACATATGAGTGCTGGTTATGCACATCGATGTATGCACGAACTAGTTCAATTTCTATGAATCTAAATTTTCTGACATGCGCGCTGTCAGATAATTTTCCACCATGCTTGTCGATCCTTCTGGCTAATGTTAACTGTTGCGCCAGCCTGTTTCGCTAAGTTCCCGCAAAACAGCCTATAGATGTATATATGAATAGTTTATATGCATGTTTTTTGTGTGCCCTGCTTATTAAAAACAATGCGCGCGAACATAATGTCATATATGCTGCTCAAAACGCACGTGCGCTATGTTCCGGCACTGAAACGCGTATACATGAATATATGAAGCTCAACATCTTATTCTTACGTCGAATCTCTCAAGTGAATTTCGGTCATCCTTGTGTCGATCGGATCTCTATTGTTATATACAGCAGGCTTCCAAAGAGGCCCGGCCGATATCAACCATGAAAGGCTGCGGCGTAGTCGACGTTTTCTCCAGGACAACAGAAATGACTCAATGTCTCCTGTGAAATAATCTTCCTGGGCAAATATCGCGCCAAATTCGCCATTCCTCAGGTGATTCTGATGAGCGGCAAAATCGGCGCCACATTTGCCGGAGAAAGTTATCGGCTAGCCGACGGGGGCTTTAAGGTGGCATACTTGGCACAGTGTTGCCGATAAATGGCGTCGGCCAGCCCATATTGTCTGTAGAAAGGCAAAATCGGCGCCATAGTTGCCGTTGAAAGCCATCGCCTCAGCCGATGTCGGCAGTAACGCGGCATAAGCGGCCCCATGTTGCCGATTACAGCAGACGGCCTGCCGATATCGGCGGGGCAGCGGCTATAGTAGCCCGACGTTGCCAGTCATTGACGGCGGCGTGGCCGATACTGGCTCGCTGTCGGCAACATTAGGCCGTGGATGGGCCGAACTTTGCCGCCACAAAACCAATATCGGCCCTACGTTGCGTGCTGCCTGGGATATCGATGTGGTTTCTTCGGCGCCGAGTAAACTAGGCAGCCTGTGCCGGAAAACCAATACAAATGGTGTTACGAAACATAAATGTGCAAAATATCCCACCCACAGATATGTGGATTGTTATAAAGGTACTGTGTACTGGACTCCGTTATGTTGTGGAACGAGTGACATCGGGTGGACGAGTAGGTGCCTGCCCGATGTACCGGGTAGGTGTCTGCAAAAATATAAAGGCAATAGGACAGGGTTCCTATCCCTGCACGGCAAGAAATGCAAACGGTATCCTTAGTTTCAAGATACCGCCACCTTAGGTAGGAGTGGGTGTGAACTAACACGCCTAATTGTAGAAGCTGCAAGGATAGATAGTGCTGGTAGAGAATGTGTCAGCAGTCCGTCGATTGCGCTCTCAAGAAACGAGCTGGAATACCTGCGCGTGAGCTGAAAGGTGCGATAAAGGAATTTTGTTTCCGTGCGCGATATGAAGAAAGCCGTGTGCAAAAAATTTTACAAGAACCAAGTGGTGCCCAAAAATAAATCATTTGTTGGAAGTTTAGCGCTGTGTGTGTCTCAGTGTTCTTGTGTCCCGTTACTTAGTGCTACCATAGTTATTCAAAATACTTCCATTATTTTACAAATAAAGTTGCCTGCTATGCATTGCGCGTGCGTTCGGAAGCCACTAACATGCTCCTGCGCATTTTGGACCATGTGACGGCACTGCAGATGTAGGTTGCTCAACTTCCAATGTGCAAGTTCTAGCCCACCTCACACGCACTTGCGCAAATAAACACTGCGTAAATTACAGATATAATTTTTCCTGCTGCAATGACTACAAACACAATGACATTTCTAAACTCATTCGTGGCACTGACTCGAGGTACGGGTCCCTTCATACTAGAAAAGCTGGAAAGACCTTTATTCCGGATATATCATGCCAATGTTATCAACGTTGATGCTACAGCTCCTGTGTGTGGACGATCTTGTCCGACAAGGAACATTGGAAGGCCAACAGTGGCGATGCGGGAGATTGATTGGACAATATATATGTGCTGCCGCCATTACATAACCAATATTGATAGGACTATGTAGAAACTGACACATCATTACCATCCTTGTGGACTGGCTCTCCCAATAACGTATGTTGACTGGCAACTATGGCCCACATTCTCCTTCCTCACAGGATGGAAGAACCAATATTGCTGATTGAATGGTTATGATGGGCCATTGTTGAAGGCCCTAATAGATGGTGTTTCCAATGCTGGCTTACGAGTAGCATCACAGCGCCCTCACTGGACCTTCGTGAGCCAAGAAAAATATTACCCCGAGCTGCCTGGATAGCTGCCGGGCTTCTTCGGCACGCTGGGTGAATGCTGCGGCATCAGCATCTGCCTCATTGAAATTGTGAGGCAGCATGGCGTCTAGCATGGTCGTGACATCTCGCCCATGGCGGCGACCGAACGGCGTCATTCTCGTTCTTGAAAAAAATTGTAGCGCAAAGGAACACACGGACAGACAGAGCACAGGACGGGCACTAACCTCCAACTACGTCCTGTGCTTTTTGTGCGTCCGTGTGTTCCTTTACGCTACAATTTTTTCAAGTGCTCATGAACCAACTAGCCCAAGAAAACATTTTGCTAAGACATTCTCTTTGTTTCCCACCTTGCAGTATTGTATGCGAAGGTGACACACGGGAGTATTTTATATCCCAGTTGTTATGCCCGACACCGATGTACATACATGCAGAGCATATCGGTTTTGTTGAGGCGTTCCGTAAGCCCATTCGTTTGTGGATGATAGGCGGTTGTCTGTCTATGCGACGTACCACTGAACATGAGTATTGTGCACAGCAGTTCAGCTGCGAATATGGTTCCTCTGTCGGTGATGACCACCGTGCCTCAGTACGATATATTCAATAAAGAATAGGGCAGCCTCTACTGCAGTGCTGCAACGAATTGCCTTAGTTTCCGCGTAGTGGACGAGGTAGTCTGTTGCGACTACTACCCATTTATTGCCGCTGGCGGAAATAAGAAATGGGCCCAGGAGATCCATTCCTATTTGGGCAAAAGGCCTTTCTGGAACTGCAATTGGATGCAAAATTTTGGCGGGTTTAGCTGGTGGCACTTTGGGTCTGTGACACTCAAGGCAAGTTCTGACGTAACGCTTTACGTCCACGGGGAGCATTAGCCAGCAGTATTTTTCTCTGATTCTTTCAAGGTTCTTGCAGAGCAAAGGTGCCCATAAGTTGGCTCATCGTGGCAGGCATGCAAGATTTTGGTGCGGAGACTTGTGGTCACGACTTGCAGTATTGTAGTTGAATCGAAGTTCTTTCTGCAGAGAGTGCCGTCATGAAAAAAGAATGATGGCAACCCTCTGAGACATTTTTCAGCGCATTTGTATATTTCCCATCCAGAAATTGAATCAAAGAGCTGGGCTCCTCGTCAGTTTGCTGCTGCCTGGAGGTGTCTGCCGCATTAACGACTCCCAGAAAAGCTGCAATTTCGTCATCGTCGGTCTCAGAGGAATCGATAGGTGATCATGAGAGCAGTTGGCATCTAAGTGTTGCTGTCCGGTTTTATACACAATAGTCATGTCATATTCTTGCAACCTGAGGCTCCAACGGACCAAACCTCCGGACTGGTTCTTGATGTTTTTCAGCCAGCAAAGGAGTGGTGGTTGCTCACTATACTTGAAAAGCACGGCCGTACAAGTACGGGCGAAACTTGATTTTTGCCCATACTACGGCGAGTCATCCTTTTTCCTTAGCTTAGCAGTTGCCCGCGGCACGCCACAGTGTCCCACTCGCATAGGCAATGACTCACTCGCAACAATCTTGCCACTGAACGAGAACGGCGCCGAGTCCGAAATTGCTGGCATCCGTGTGAATGGCGGCGGGCCATCATCATCGAAGTGAGCCAGCACCGGCGGAGTTCGTAGGAGTTACCGCAATTCATTAAGTGTCCCTTTTTGATTCTCCGTCCACACGAACGAGACGTCGCCTCTTTTTAGACGGGTGAGTGGAAAAGCGGTGCGTGACAATCGACGGTAGCAGGCGCGAAGACCAAGGAAGCTCCTGACTGCCTTTTAATCTGTAGGCATCGGAAATTTCACGATGGCTTCCATTTTAGCAGGGTCAAATTTAACACCTTCGTGGCTGACTACACGGCCCAAGAACTCACGCTCTTTAAAGCCAAAGCGGCATTTCTCTACCTTCAAATCGAGTCCAGCGGATTTTACCGCCAGGAGAACCGAATGTAGCCACCTTAGATGTTCGTCAAATGTGGCAGAAAAGTAACATAATCCAGGCATACCAAGCATGTTTTCAATTTGAGACCGGGGAGAAACGTGGCTTGGGCTGAGCACAGTCCGAAGTGGAGGATGTCGAATTCATAAAGCCCATCAGGCGCAACGAAGGCAGTCTTCTCGCGATCATGCTCGTCTACCTCAATTTGCCAGTAACCACTCTTTAGGTCAATTGACGAGAAGTACCGTGCGTGCCGTAATCTGCCCAAGGAATCGTCAATCCGTAGCAGTGGGTAAACGTCCTTCTTCGTAACGCGATTGAGCTTGCGGTTATGCATACAGAACCGGAGGCTACCATCCTTTTTCTTTACGAACACCACAGGTGACGCTCAGGGGTTGTTCGACTGCTGGATTACATATGGAACATCTGTACTTGCTGTTGAATTGCTTTGCCTTCTTTCGGTGCAACACGGTACGGGTTCTGCCTAATTGGTCTTGCCGTCTCCTCTGTCACAACGCGGTGTTTCATCAGCGGCGTTTGGCCCACTCGCGATGTTGAGAATCAGCCCTTGAAATGGTGGAGCAGCTCTAGGAGATGAAGTTTCTCTGTCGGCATTAAACTAGGACCAAAATCTAGAACAGGAGCACAACGGTGTTGCGTCTGTGGTGTTTTCCTCTTGCAAAGCGAAACAGTCGCGAGCGTGGTTGATGTCATCCACGTACGCTACAGCAGTGCCTTTATTGGTGTCCCGGCGTTCACTGGTGAAATTTGTCAGGGGCACTTGCACACGTCCATCAGTCAAGCTCACGATTCCACGAGCGACTACAATGCCACGTCGGAGAAGAAAGGCAGTGATACCTCCTGCTACACCGTCTCCGTTTAGCAGTGTAGCGCAGCTGACAGAAACTAGGCTGCACGAGAGAGGTGGTGTAATGACGTCTTCGTCCACAATGCGTAAAGCTCTGACTTGCGCGGTTCCATGGGCCTCATTGTTAACAGCGGAAAATGTTCCCTCTCTGTACCGTATTGTACCGAACTTGATGAACGCAGGTTAAGAAAACAAGGCGTTTATTGAGAGCGAACTGGTGCTCACAACTCAGTCACTGCCTTGCAAGACAGATTGATTGATTGATGATTGATTGTGGTTCGGTTAGGAAAGGACGCTAATTTCTGCAGCCCATGTAGGGAGCACGGCTAAGCGTCCGTGGGGGAGGGGGAAAGGGAATGAAAGAGATAGAGAGGAGAGAAAGGCCGTAGTGGAGGGCTCCGGAAATTTAGACCACCTGTTGTTCTTTAACGTGCACTGACAACGCACAGTACACGGGCCTCTGGCATTTTCGCCTCCATCAAAAATGCGACCGCCACGGCCGGGATCGAACCCGCGTATTTCGGGTGGCAGCCGAGTACCGTAACCACTACACCACCGCGGCGGCCAGACGCGTTGTAATGCTTGCGTCGTACGCTCGTCTTCTCCTTCCCTATCTGTCGCCTCGTGTCAGAGGCACGCGCAAGCCGGGATGAGCGTTGCCTGTGGTTGGTGAAATGCACTTTGCCACATCGCGCGAACTTCCTAATATAAGAGCGATGGCGGGCTACTTGAATGCAGCAAAGTCGTTATCATTATGCCCCTCCAGAGACGCATCGTGCCGATGCGTGGGACAAGGCAAAAGTTCTTATTTTGTACGTTGTGTTCACGTCCTTTCATAGTAGCGTTTTATGCAAACAACATGCACAACCTCCGTAGGTTTTCGATGTCTTGGGCTCTGACGCCCAGCGGGTTTGACTTCGTAATTGACGTCACTTATAGGGCGGAGTACTTCGTAAGGGCCGAATTATCGGCAGAGGAGCTCCTCAGACAGTCCATGAAGTCGCGCCGGTGTCCAAATCCATACTTTGTCCGCGGGCTGGTAATTCGGTTCACTACGACGCTGGTTGTACCGGCTAGAGTCGACACGTTGTTGACAGCGTATTCGATACATTGCCATCTGTCGTGCTTCCTCAGCTCGTTGCAAGGAATCTTCCAGGTCCGATCGATGGTCGTTTTCTTCGTCCAGGAGTAATAGCACCCAAAGTTGTTGTTACTCTTCGGCCGAACACAAGTTGAAACGGTGGAACTAGGGTTCTTTCTTGAACGGCGAGTTGTAAGCAAAGGTGATGTAGGGCGAAATTTCATCCCACAGCCTATGTTCAACATCCCCATATTGTCACGAAGCTAGTACATACAAGAGCTGCCTAGAAGCAAGGAATCGGCAGATGTCTCAGCTACAGCCAGGCTAAAGCGTTCGTAAGCGCGAGCTTGGCAGCGAGCGTCTGGTTTCAGCAAAGGCTGATCGTCCAAGAGCACGTGCGCGTCCAGGAACTTCGTCGTTCTCGCTTCAAGGGGCCGTTGGCACAGCGTTCCAACCTACCTCGCGTCATTTCTCCCCCCTCAAAAGCGACCGTCCCGGTCGCTGCAAGTGTAACAGTACAGCAATATGGTCAACGGTGACAACATACAAAAGAACACCAAAAACCACAGAGATGTGCACAGGTTTCAGTTTGAGGGTTGCTTATGTCTCGCGGGCGTAGTACGGCTTCATCCGTACAACGTGGACGACTTCAGCACGAGGGCGACGTCGGCTCGAACCAGGGCAGAGCTCTGAGGGACCACCTCGTAATTCACATCACTGAGGCGGCGTACAACTTGATAAGGACCGAAATAGCGGCGCAACAGTTTCTCGGAGAGCCCACGGTGCCGGATAGGCGTCCACACCCACACGCGGTCGCCTGGCGAGTACTGGACGTTCCGGCGTCCCAGGTTGTAACGGCAGGCGTCGGTAATCTGCTGGGTACGGATGCGGTTCCGAGCAAGCTGGCGAGCTACCTCGGCCTTCTCGATGAAATCTTCAGTGGTCTCATTTGTCGTGGCTCCGTAGTCGACTGGGAGCATCGCGTCTAAGGGTGTTGTAACGCGACGGCCATAAACGAGCTCGAATGGTGTGAACTCCGTTGTCTCCTGCACAGCGGTATTATAAGCAAACGTCACGTACGGTAGAATTTCATCCCACGTTTTGTGCTCCATATAGACATACATGGAGAGCATGTCGGCCAATGTTCTGTTTAAGCGCTCTGTCAAGCCATTAGTTTGGGGATGATAGGCGGTGGTCCTTCGGTGATTGGTGTGGGTTAGCGTAACGACTTCTTGCAATAGCTCCGCTGTAAACGCGGCACCACGGTCAGTAATGAGTACAGTGGGTGCGCCGTGACGCAGCACGCAACTTCAGCTGCAGTTCCTCGGGGCACAGCTTTGGTCTCCGCATATCGGGTTAAATAGTCGGTTGCCACGATTATCCATTTGTTTTTAAAGGATGAGAGAGGGAACGGACCAAGAAGATCCATTCCAACTTGCTGGAACGGCGTCGGAGGCGGATCCAAAGGCTGAAGCAGGCCGGCAGGCTTAACGGATGGGGCTTTACGTCTCTGACAGTCACGGCACGTTTTCACATACCGCTGGACAGATGAAAAAAGCTGTGGCCAATAGTATCGCTGGCGTATGCGTGCTAGAGTCCTCGTGAAGCCTAAGTGACCGGCACATGGGTCGTCGTGAAACGCCTGGAACACTTCATCGCGTAGCGCTGCCGGAACGACGAGGAGGAACGTCTCCTTGCTGTTTTCGAAATTCTTCTTATACAGTACATCGTTCCGCAAACAGAATGACGTCAAACCCCGTGAAAGCGGGCGCGGGACAATAACGTCAGCTCCCTCAAGATACCGAATAACTGGAAGCAGCTCTGAGTCTGCGCGTTGATGGTTAGCCATGCTCGCCGCGTCGACGACCCCCAGAAACGGCAAATCTTGCTCCAGGTCGGATGACATCAAAGGAATGGGAGCACGTGACAGGCAGTCAGCGTCTCTATGCTTATGGCCGGACCGGTAGACGACAGTTATGTCGTACTCCTGAAGGCGGAGGCTCCAACGAGCGAGGCGGCCGGACGGATCTCTGAGATTGGCAAGCCAGCAGAGCGAGTGGTGGTCACTGACCGCTCGGAATGGCCGGCCGTACAAGTAAGGTCTAAACTTGCTGATGGCCCACACGACGGCTAAACATTCTTTTTCGGTTGTCGAATAGTAAACTTCTGCCTTCGTGAGACTTCGGCTCGCATAAGCAATTACACGTTCTCCGCCGTCTTGCCATTGCACCAGAATGGCTCCTAGTCCCACGTTGCTTGCATCGGTATGAATTTCAGTTTCCGCGGCCTCGTCAAAATGTGCCAGCACTGGTGCTGATTGAAGTCGATTGCGCAGTTCTATAAAGGTCTGTTCTTGGTCATCCGTCCACACAAACGGGACGTCTTGTCGCGTTAGTCTTGTTAGAGGGTCGGCAATTCTTGAGAAGCCTTCAACAAAACGACGGTAGTATGCGCACAGTCCTAGGAACCGTTGAACAGCTTTCTTGTCCTTAGGACGAGGGAACTCTGCAACGGCAGTCAACTTCTCTGGGTCTGGTCGGACGCCTTGGGAGCTGACTACGTGACCTAGGAACTTGAGTTCCCGGAAGCCAAAGAAGCATTTTTTCGGGCTTGATGGTCAGATTTGCCTTGCTTATTGCAGTCAGCACGCTTCTTAGTCGGACGAGATGTTCATCGAACGTGCTGGAAAACACAACAACGTCGTCTAAGTATACCAGGCACGTCTGCCACTTCAGCCCAGCGAGCACAGTGTCCATCATGCGCTGAAACGTAGCAGGAGCAGAACAGAGGCCGAAAGGGAGGACTTTAAATTCGTATAGCCCGTCAGGAGTTACGAAGGCGGTTTTTTCACGGTCGCGCTCATCGACTTCAATTTGCCAATACCCTGACTTTAGGTCTAATGAAGTGAAGAACTGAGCGTGGCTTAGACGGTCCAGAGCGTCATCAATCCGTGGCAGGGGGTAGACGTCGCGTTTCGTAACCTTGTTAAGCCGCCTGTAGTCGACGCAGAAACGGAGTGTGTTGTCTTTCTTCTTTACTAGTACTACTGGCGACGCCCAGGCAGTCAGCGACGGCTTGTCGACGGCTGGATGACGTCATCATTTAGCATTTCTTCTACTTGCCGCTTAATCGCCTCCGTTCCACTGGTGACACACGGTACGGATGCTGACGAACTGGTCGTGCCGACTCCTCTGTAACAATCCGGTGTTGTGCAATGGATGTACGCTGAACTTTAGATTCTGTCGAGAAAAAGCCAGAGAATTCTTTCACGAGGCCCAGCAGCTCCTTCTTTTGTAGCTCGGTTAATTCAGCATTAATGTGAACGCGAGCTTCCAAGGTGACGTGACTTGATGCACCAGGCGATGCAACTTGTAACGTACCGACGTCGGAGAACTCAGCAATGTCGTTGAGGAATGCGACAGCAGTGCCTTGCGGGACGTGCTGATACTCATTGCCAAAGTTTGTCAGCAAAACATGCGAGCACTTATTCCGTAACCGGACGAGACCTCGCGCGACGCAGATGTATCTTTCGCGGAGCAGTGGGATATTTGCCTCGGCAATACCCTCATGCTCGTCGGATGCGTCGCATGTTACAAGGGCCAATACACTGCTTCTTGGTGGCACCGTGACGTCGTCGACGATCCTGAAGGCGTTGACGTGAGTCTCGTCACAGGTCTTTCCTGCTAAGGCGTGTGCAGTCGAAAACGTTACCCGAGACTTTTGCAAATTAATCACGGCTCCATTAGCCTGCAGAAAGTCCATTCCCAGAATGAGGTCCCTTGAACAACCTGGCAGGATAACGAAATCTCCGAGGTATGTATACCCGCAAATGCTCACTCGTGCTGTGCATCTCCCTACCGGAGTTAGGAGGTGGCCCCCTGCAGTGCGAATCTGCGATCCAGTCCACACGGTAGAAACTTTCCTCAGCTTGGTGGCAAGATCCATACTCATGAACGACGTGTCAGCTCCGGTGTCGATTAACACCGTTATGTCTTCACCGTCGACAGTTACGGGAATGTTCGACTTCACTACTTCCCGTACGGTATTTGACTGCGTCTGCGTGTCTGCGCCGTTCTGTTGTCGTCGTTCTCGTCGCAATGGAGGATCTTGAGTACAGCGAACGTCAGCGGCCTCACCTCCGGAGGTCGCTGAACTCAGTTTTCCCGACCTGCAGGGCTAGGCGAGCGGCGTCTAGTAGTGCCGCCGGAGAAGGCTGGGCTCGGCGATCTGTAACGAGCAGGAGACGACGAACGGGGCTCGTGCCACCGCTGATTGACGTTCGGACGATTCGCGACGAAATTCTCTATTTCTGGCGGTCGCTCACCAGGCCGTGGGTGAGGTGCATTCGGCGGGAACCCACGGAGACCCACACGTCGGTAAGGACACATTCTGTACACGTGTCCGGCTTCGCCACAGTGATAACAAAGGGGCCTGTAGTCGGGGGTGCGCCAGACGTCGCACTTCCTAGGCCTTGCTTCGGCGACGAACGAAGGACTGCGGGACTCGAAGCTTACTTCCATTTGCCGTGCTGGGGGTACCAT
Source organism: Hyalomma asiaticum (assembly GCA_013339685.2). Taxonomy (NCBI): domain Eukaryota; kingdom Metazoa; phylum Arthropoda; class Arachnida; order Ixodida; family Ixodidae; genus Hyalomma; species Hyalomma asiaticum. Next base: position 90,074,009 of record CM023487.1, read on the forward strand.
GCTGTAAGCATTAGGGGGCGGCGGGCGGCGCACGGCTTCAGTATAATTCCTTTCAACTCGCTGTCCCTGCATCTGTGGTCCCTCGTACGCGTTAATGGGTGGCGGACGGCGGACGGCTTCGGCGTAATTCAGCTAAGCTCGCTGGCTCTGCGTCTGTGGCCCCTCGTACTGTCCAGGAACGTGGACGGCCTGTCTCACCTCGGCGCGCACTATTTCCGCAATGGAAAGTGGCTCTACAGGGGCAGCAGCAGTCGCCTGCATCTTCTGCAGTTCCTCCTTCACAACAGCCCTGATGAGTTCTCGCAAGGCGCAGATGTCGTTGCCCATGGTAATGGAATCAAGGCGTCGCGGTTGAATTGCCTAGCCCGCTGCTGAAGGGCCTTCTCCATGGTAGTGGCTTCATCATGAAACTCCGCAAGTGTCGACGGTGGGTTTCGAATGAGGCCGGCGAAGATTTCTTGCTTCACGCCTTGCATTAGGTGGCGCACTTTCTTACTCTCTGTCATCGAAGGGTCCGCACGTCTGAAGAGCCGGCACATGTCTTCGACATACGCTGTCACTCTTTCGTTCGGACCTTGAATTCGAGCCTCCATTGCCAACTCTGCCCTTTCCTATCTGTCCACTCTCGCAAAGGCATTCAGGAACTGCCGACGGAATTCATCCCACGACGTCAGCGTCGTCTCGTGGTTCTCAAACCACGTTTTCGCGGCATCTTCGAGGGCGAAGTACACATAGCGTAGCTTACGCTCTGGGTTCCAGTCGTTGAGGTTGGCAACACGTTCGAAGTGGTCGAGCCAATCGTCGGCGTCTGCAGAAGAATCTCCGTGAAACGGGTTCGGCGTCCTGGTATGATTGACGACCAGATGCGATGCTGCCGTAGTGACAGGAGGTGGTTGGCTCGTCATCCTGGTGCGTTCGGGTAGAAGACCGTGTTGTGGCTGGAGCCCCTGGAGACGACGACTGGTACGTGCGTGCACAGGGGTGAGCTCGGTCGAACTACTCGCCGGGCTCTGGTCTGGGGTACGCTGCGGAGATCTTAGCACCTAACGCTTACCCCGCACCTCCACCAGAAAAATGTCACGAAGCTAGTACATACAAGAGCTGCCTAGAAGCAAGGAATCGGCAGATGTCTCAGCTACAGCCAGGCTAAAGCGTTCGTAAGCGCGAGCTTGGCAGCGAGCGTCTGGTTTCAGCAAAGGCTGATCGTCCAAGAGCACGTGCGCGTCCAGGAACTTCGTCGTTCTCGCTTCAAGGGGCCGTTGGCACAGCGCTCCAACCTACCTCGCGTCAATATATCGAAAGCATATCAGCCAGCATTCTGTTTCAGGCCATTCAGCCAAACCGTTGGACGGAGGGTGGTAACGCCGTTGTTCTATGATGGGTGTGCGCCGCATTAAGGATCGCATTAAGCCAGCAGTAAATGCTGTTCCCTGATCAGTAATAACGACCGAGGGAGTGCCGTTCCTTAGCACTATGTTGTTTACAAAAACCTTTGCTAATTCGGCAGTTGTTGCACTGTGCACGGAGTCGGTTTCTGCGTAACGGGTGAGATAGTCCGCAGCCACAACTATCCATTCCTTGCATTGCATCAACGTGGCCACACACTCGGGCGCTTGCTGGATGGATGCGCGCACCCTGCTGCACTGTCGCGTAGGGCCCCGCACGTACAACGCGATGTCGTCAGCGTAGAATACCGCGCGCCAAGGGAAGAGAGCCGCACTCGGGAAGCACTCGATGAGCGCAGCGCGCACGAAACGGGCTCAGAACACTTCCCTGTGGGACGCCCGAGGTCACAGGGCGCGGTGAAGTGGTTTCCATTTCCACGCGCACACAGAACGAGCGGTCGGACAGGAAGGCCTGCATGTAGCGCAAGGCTTTGCCCTCCACACCGTCTTTGCGCACTGCGTCAAGGATGGTCTCGTGGGGGAGAGAGTCAAATGCTCACTACGCATCGAGGAGTAGCAGAATTTCCATCTCCTTGTCGTGCAGGGCTTGCTCCAGTGTGCTGACGACGGCGGCGATACAGTCGGTGGTGGCGCTGCCAGGACGGAAGCCGCACTGCTCCGCGGGGAAGTAACCTCGTGCCGTCGCAGTCCACTGGAGGCGATGTAATGCCATGCCCTCCATGGTTTTCCCGGCCACCGAGGTAAGCAAGATGGGCCGGTAGGAATTTAATTCCCGTGGCGGTTTACCTCGTTTTAGCACAGGAACTACGACGGCAGTGCGCCACGGATCTGAGAGGCTGCCACTGGAGAAGAGCTTGTCGAACGCCGCCAGCAAGAGAGAGCGTTGGGAGGCATCCAGATTTCTTAGGTGCTGGTCAGTAATGCCGTCGGCTCCTGGAGCACTGCGCTTTCGCTGGCGGCGGTGAACTCGCTCCACTTCGGAGAGGGCGAAATCCTCCTCGCACAAAGCACAAAGCATGGCGAGCGTCGGATCGGGAGGTGGGAGGGGCCGCGCGCCAGGCCTGTTGGCGCGCACGATGACCCGGGTAGGAGCAGGCGCCGGGAGCTCGAAGGTGGAGGCAAGGAGCTCAGCAAAGGCTACTTCTGAGATGCCGCGATACACGGCAATGGCGAGCACAGGGAAACGGGATGGCGTGCGATTGAGCATAGCCTGCATGATGTGCCAGCCGCGGCCGTGACGGTGAGGGCGGCTCAGTGATGAGCATACGCTCGTCCAGCTGCGAGCGTGCAGACGCCTCGCATGTCGCCTGCACACCGCATCGAGGCGGTTGTACATCCGCATGCCATGGTCAGTACCTGAACGGACAGCACGTCGTTGCACACGTCGCCGAGTCGCACGCAGGTTGAGTTTTATATCGGGCACTGGAGTTCCCGCGGGCACAACACAGCGCGTCGACGCACGTTCACGACATTCGACGAGGTGCGTGAAGAAGTCGTCCCCACTGAGGCACACAACTCTCGAAAGAGAGGCCACCGCACCACACTAAGTACGCACTGCACTGCGGGCGGGCTATCTGGGCGAGACGGTGATCGGGTAGTGGTCTGACCCGGTCGTGTCCGCATCGCACTTCCATTCGTAAGAACAGCGTTCCGACACCAGTGCCAAGTCGATCACTGTACCGGTAGAACGACGGCAGACGAAAGTGGGTAGTCCCGTGTTTATCACGAGGAGGCCCGCCGTGGTTCTCGCATCGTGGTCACCTCCGCGTCCCGTTGTGGTGGGACAGCCCCAGCTCACGTGGTTCGCGTTAAATTCACCGCGCAGCACATGATCGGACGACAGCACAGTAGCAAATGCCCGCACAAAAGCGTAGCTCACACCGACAGCTGGGCACACATAAACACTCGCGATGGATGTGTCCACTCGGCCAATTCGCACCGTGGACGCCACACGCTACACTGTGGAGCAACAGAATCTCTCTGAGGAGACCAGGGCATGGGCGAGTATCGCGCGGATGTATAAGGCGGCACAGGGCTTCCCATACGGGTGAGAGTCGTCGGAACACGGAGCGTCACTGCACTCATCCAGCGCACACTGAGTGGGACTTCTGTAACAGATGTAGCCGGGCACCAATACCTCCTCCGCATGCATGTAAGTTTCCTGTAGCGCCAGGACGTCGTAATCGCGCAGAGGAGGGTACACCGCGAGCTCGTCAAGTCGGCGGCGCAAGAAGCAGTATGCACTGCAGAGAAGCACGCAGTATGCGCGGCCGGGGTTCTCGACGATTACTCGCCAAGGCTTGGTCCCAAGCAAGCTTGGCCGACCATCGCCTTTTGGCCAATGTTGGTCCTCGCTCGGCTGCAGGTTCTGTGCCGACTTAGTTACCTCGGGTAGTGCATGGGCGGGCATAGGCTGCCTACCACACCGGCACGCCTGCCGCGCTGTACCGGCCCTAGCTTGGCCACCGACGGCGGCACGAGGTAGCAGGAGACTAGGCGCCGAGCGCGCGCTTTTGTGCTGGTCAGAGAGCTCGTTTGTGCGTGGGCCAAACGTTCTTGACCGAGTGCGGTGGTGGAGTGCCTTTTATATCCATTTCACAGCCATCGGAGTTTGCTTGCTCGTCTTGCCTGCGGAGGGCAAGGGCGCCGGCATGCGGTCATGTTTCGGCTCGAGTAGCAGCTTGTCTGTTGCGAATTTTGTTGAGAAAACCTCCGTATACCCAGAGTAACATAGATCACAGGAGTGACAATTATTGGTTCCCTAAGTACTCAACACGTATTGAGCCCGAACGATTACACCAGGATATTTTAGCACTGAGCACTGCTTATCAAAATAAATTATAAAGTAACGTCGGTGCGGAGCGCGCAAGAAAACTCGCCCGGTGTATCAGGCTACGAATGGTTCGGCGCGAACTATTTTAGAAACAGGCAGCCTCCTACATTTGGGCATCTGTAGTCTCAGCCAACCCGATAAACACGTCGTTTTTCTTGTTTTTGCCTACTCCAGGTTGCAAGTGCCTGCGAGTTGAAGAAGCAAACAAAAAACGGCAGCCACTGCTGTGTAGGTGAATGCTTCGTATGAGCCGAAGTGGTCGTGCACAGGTGCAATTTACACTACGACGAAGTTTTACACTGGTGAAAAAACACTACCGCACACGCATTTTGCATTATCTTGATATTGTATCAACTCCTCAATACGATCAGAAACTTGTAGCGACTACGAATGCAAGGCACAAAAATTGGCAGATCCCACGTGCAGTGGTAATCAAGGAAATGCGAAGTACGCAGCAGGAACTTAAAATGGATTTGCATTGCTGTCTCGCTATACCAAGTTTGGCACATATGAAGTTAACGAAACGGCCGCAAGAGCACCAAGACTGTGGCACGTAAACCATGCCGCTCATGACACGCATGTCACGAATGTAATGTTACGACCTGTCATTTACGTTCGTCATGCAGTCGTGTTGTGCCTTAGCAGTATTGATAGACATCCCATTAAGGAAACGCGTGGCAAGTAAATCATGCCGCTGATGATATGGATGTCACGATTTTCATGTTATGACCTGCCATTTATGAACGTCCTGCAGTGTTGTGTCATACCAATTTTCGTATGCATCCCATTAACGAAACGGCAGTATAGCGCCAGGACCGTGGCATGTAAAGCATACCGCTCATGACATAAATGTCATGATTTTCATGTTATGATCTGTCATTATGATAGTCATGAAGTCATGTGTGCCACAGGAATTTTGGTATACATCCCATTAACGAAACGCGTGGCATGTAAATCATGCCGCCCACGACATGCATGTCATGCTTTTCATCTAATAACCTGTCATTTATATTCGTCACGCAGTGGTGTTGTGGCATACCACTTTTCGTATACACCCCGAGAACAAAAGGACCAGGAGAGCACCACGACCATAACATGTAAATCATGCCGCTCATGACATGCATGTTATGATTTTCATGTTGTGACCTGTCATTTATGTTGGTCATGCAGTCATGTGGCGTGCGAATTTTCGCATACATAACGTTAGCGAAACGGCCAGGAGAGCATCACGACCCTGGCATGTAAATCAAGCCGCTCATGCCATACATGTCATGATTTTCATGTTATAACCTGTCATTTATGTTCGTCATGCAGTCATGTTGTGCCATACTGATTTTCGTATACATCCCATTAACTAAACGGCCCAGGAGAGCACCAAGACCGTTTCATGTAAATCATGCATGTCATGATTTTCATATAATGACCTGTCATTTTATTCGTCATGCAGTGATATGGCATAGCGATTTTCGTATACAATCCATTAACGAGACGGCCACGGATACATACATACATACATACATACATACACATACATACATACATACATACATACATACATACATACCACTCACACTCACTCGCACTCACACTCACTTCCACTCATTCGCACTCGCACTCGTTTCCACTCACACACACTGACACTCACTCGCACTCGCACTCACTTCCACTCACTGGCACTCACTCGCACTCGCACTCACTTGCACTCACACTCACAAGCACTCACTCGCACTCGCACTCACCTCCACTCACACTCACTTGCACTCACTCGCACTCGCACTCACTTCCACTCACACACACTGACACTCACTCGCACTCGCACTCACTTCCACTCACTGGCACTCACTCGCACTCGCACTCACTTGCACTCACACTCACAAGCACTCACTCGCACTCGCACTCACCTCCACTCACACTCACTTGCACTCACTCGCACTCGCACTCACTTCCACTCACACTCATTGACACTCACTCGCACTCACACTCACCTCCACTCACACTCACTTGCACTCACTCGCACTCGCACTCACTTGCACTCACACTCACAAGCACTCACTCGCACTCGCACTCACCTCCACTCACACTCACTTGCACTCACTCGCACTCGCACTCACTTCCACTCACACTCATTGACACTCACTCGCACTCACACTCACCTCCACTCACACTCACTTGCACTCACTCGCACTCGCACTCACTTCCACTCACACTCATTGGCACTCACTCGCACTCGCACTCACTTCCACTCACACTCACTGGCACTCACTCGCACTCACACTCACCTCCACTCACACTCACTTGCACTCACTCGCACTCGCACTCACTTCCACTCACACTCATTGGCACTCACTCGCACTCGCACTCACTTCCACTCACACTCACTGGCACTCACTCGCACTCGCACTCACCTCCACTCACACTCACTTGCACTCACTCGCACTCGCACTCACTTCCACTCACACTCATTGGCACTCACTCGCACTCGCACTCACGTCTATGAAATGAGTGCGAGTGAGTGCGAGTGAGTGCACTCATGAGTGAGTGCGCCGACCTATGGGTGGTGGTGCGTCTGGGCCCCCTGATGTAGAGGTGAGACTCTACGACTGGTTTCTTACATCTCTGTACATATGTAATTAAACGCTTCTGCTCCTTCGTAAAGCTTCGCAAGTGTTCCTCGTCACCGGAGCCTGGAGGCTGTCTCTCCTCTGCCCGGTCACATCAATGTTAAGACCTGTCATTTATGTTCGTCATGAAGTTATGTTGTGGCATACCAATTTTCGTATACATCTCATTAACGAAACTGCCAGAAGAGCACCAAGACCGTGGCATGTAAATTATGTCACTCATGACATATCATGATTTCCATGTTATGACCTGTCATTTATGTTCGTCATACAGTCATGTTGTGGCATGCCAATTTTCGTATACATCCCGTTGACGAAATGCGTTGCATGTAAACCATGTCGCTCATGACATGCATGTCATGATTTTCATGCCACGGCCTGTCATTTGTGTTCGTCACGTAGTCATGTTGTAGCATACTAATTTTAGTATACATCCCATTAACGAAACGGCCAGGAGAGCACAAATACCGTTGCATGTAAATCATGTCGCTCATGACACGCATGTCATGATTTTCATGTTATGACCTGTCATTTATGTTTGCCATGCAGTCATATTGTGATATGGCAATTTTCGTATACATCCCATTAACGAAACGACCAGAAGAGCACCAAGGCCGTGGCACGTAAATCGTGCCGCTCATGACATGCATGTCATGCTTTTCATGTTATGGTCTCTTATTATGTTCGTCATCCAGTCATGTTTGGCATACCAATTTTCGTATACATCCCATTAACGAAACGGCCAGGAGAACACTAAGACCGTGGCATGTAAATCATGCCGCTCATGACATGCTTCATGATTCTCATGTTATGACCTATCATTTATGTTCGTGAGGCAGTCGTGTTGTGCCATACCAATTTTGGCATACATCCCGTTAGCGAAACGACCAGTAGAGCATCAAGACCTTCGCATGTAAATCATGCCGCTCATGACATGCGTGTCATGATTTTCATGTTATGACCGGTCATTTACGTTCGTCATGCCGTCATGTTGCGGCATACCAATTTTCGTAAACATCCCATCAGCGAAAGAGCCAGGAGAGCACAAAATCGTAGGCGGCTAGATAGATAGATAGATAGATAGATAGATAGATAGATAGATAGATAGATAGATAGATAGATAGATAGATACGCTCAAACTCGCCGAAGCTCGCTAAGAAATGCTTTGCATTTGATAACCTCCTCGGACTGGGGTCCAAAACAACAAGCAGTTGGCCCCAGAGTCGCTCATACTGCGCACGATTCCACAGAGACACGGAGAGCAGAAGGAGCCGCGCTTTTTCTTTTTTTGTTCAGTAGTTGCCACAGTTGCCCCAGTGCTCACCCGACCCCTCGGCGTCAAACCACAAATCTTCGCCCCCCGTTCGCACTAATGCACGGCTTCACTATGTCGTTTCCGGTCGTTTCGCGCGCAGCGTTTTCTTTTTAAAGACGATAATCTTTCTTGGGATACTCCAACGCAGAAATTTTGGTCTCTCTCTCTGTGTGTGTGTGCGCGCGTGTGCGTGTGTGTGTGTGTGGGTGTGTGTCCTGCAAAAATTTTCGATTCAGTAGAATGGCGAAAGTTTAGCCCCTTCCTCAACGACCACCCATCTTGAACTGGTAGCTGCGTTCATACTTGTGAACACAGTCGACCAAAAAGCAAATATTACGCATATCTGAGGCGCAACATCAATAAGTAAGTATTAGATGGTGGTTCCTTTGTGGAAAAAAAATTGGGGGACCCTTAAGCTTCGCCTTTAAGAGTTGAACGCGATAGCGAAATCCGGTCCCTAGTGTGCACTTCAACCACTCAGTGCATACTTATTAGTGTGTGTTGTTACACACACCCGCACAGACAGACGCGCGCGCGCGCGCGACATATCTATGGTAATGGTGGAGGTTTCCGATCTATATAATAGCACTTTCATTCGTAAATGGTCACATTCTGTCGTCCTTCTTGCGTTAACTATCTGACAGCTGTTCGATTTGTTCTTCTGGAGACCTCTTCCGGCCAACCGCAACAAGCATCGCCTTATTGTCGGTGAAACGGCAAGCAGCATATTATCTAATGTGTGCTGTTTGCTTGATATGATATTGTGAGGTTCACGTAACAGTCTTTCATGAACACACCAGACGAAGGGTCTATGAAAAGAATGAAATTTTATTCGGACGAACCTGTGCCCAAAAGCAAGCTCTGGCTAGACTACGGCGGATGATGATGATGATGATGATGATTGTGGATTAGTTAAGGGAAAGACGCTAAGTTCTGCAGCCCATGTAGGGAGCACGGCTAAGCGTCCATGGGGGAGGGGAAAGGGAGTGAAAGAGATGCAATATTAACGCCGTAGTGGAGGTCTCCGGAAATTTAGACGACCTGGGGTTCTTTAACGTGCACTGACAACGCACAGCACACGAGCCTCTGGCATTTTTGCCTCCATCGAAAATGCGACCGCCGCGGCCAGGATCGAACCCGCGTTTTCTTGGGTGGCATCCGAGTACCTTAACCACTACACCACCGCGGCGGGCAACGGCGACGGCGAAAACAGCATGCGCAGTCGAGCGTCAGCGGCAAGAATGGCGGCGCGCTCTCACCGGTCCGGCACTTATATTCGCGACAAGGAACGCTTTCGAGCGCGAGCGTCTCGTGACATGGTGAAACAGAACACGAGCCACAGTTTTAACAAGCGCGGCTCCAACGCTAGAGCAACGCGTCGGTGCAAACCATGCAGCCGAAAGAAACGGTCACTGGAACACCAACGCTAGCACAGATAAATGCACGTGGCAATATGTTCACTGTCTTAGAACGGCGGAACCCTATAGGATCTGCTGTCGTCACATGGCCTCCGAGATGGCGGGCGCGCTCGCCGTCTCGGAGGCCATGGTAGTCGAGACATGTATTTCACAATGTGTCACAGATGGCAGCACATTATCTAATGTTTGCTGTTTGCTTGATATGCTCAATAAAGTTTATTCCTCCTGCAAATCGCCGAATGGGCTCATTTTCGTCGTGACACCTGCCGAACAAAATGCGTTAAGGAGACTCCTACCACTACCTAACATTTATGTGGTGTTTTTTTTTCCGAGGCAGTTCCAAGTAGCATCGTGGCTTTGTGGTAGGACACCTGCTTGCCACGCAAACGGCCCGGGTTCGATCCTCAGTGGGACCGAAGATTTGCATTGTTTATTTTCATCTTTCTCGATTTTTCACTCACGCCGATTTTTCGCTCACGCACCGACACCGACGGCGGTATTTCTGCGAAACGAGCTGTCTAACGCGATAGCGTTAGAGATGCGTAATTCAAGAGACCCTAGTGCTTGTTAGGATGCGCTAAAATCGCGACGCGTGTGAACGCAAAAGCGAACATTTCCGACGCTTCGGTAAAACTAAAACCCCTTGACGTGGCCATGATCGGTCTTCCTGCGAGACTCGAAAAGATAGAAGGCCTCGGACACAGCCTATACGCGGACGACATCACCCTCTGGGTGGCGGCTGGAAGCGATGGGCACGTGGAAGAGATCCTCCAAACAGCTGTAAACACGGTCGAAGGCTACATCAGAGACAAAGGATTACGATGTTCCCCGCAAAAATCAGAACTTCTTCTCTATAGACCCACATGCAGGGGTCGAAAAAGCATTCAGGAAAGGCCGTGCATTGTGGTCACAGTAGAAGGTACCAGGATACCGATAGTGGAGAGCCTGAGAATACTGGGACTCCGCATATCCGAAAATGGCCATAATGGAGAAACCATCAGACTACTGGATAATAGTGTTCACCAAACAATCAGGCTAATAAAGCGGATATCAAACAGGAACTATGGTATGAAAGAACACAATCTCATCCGACTAATAGAAACATTCGTAATCAGTCGTATCGTATATGTCGTTCCTTACCTTAAGCTGTACGCCGCGGAGAAAGCCAAGATTGAATGCATGATTAGAAGGGCATATAAGCAAGCCTTGGGACTTCCGGCAAATACATCGAACGAGAAGTTTCTGGCGCTCGGCGTGCACAATACCCTAGACGAACTTATTGAGGCCCATAAAGTGGCGCAGTATGAAAGACTAACACAGAGTTTGACGGGCAGACAGATCTTAGACGATATCGGAATTACCTATACCGCACAACAAGGACTGCGGAAAGATATCCCAAGGAAAATAAGGGAATATCTCTCAATACCGCCCATCCCTAGAAATATGCACCCTGAGTTTAATAAAGATAGACGACTCGCGAGAGCGAGAGCTCTCCATAAAATATACAGTAGTGTCAGAGACGTGGTCTATGTGGACGCGGCGGAGTACGCAAATGGACAGAATATGTCCATAGTTGCTAAGAGTCTGAAGGGTGACTTCAAAGTTAGTGGCACCATAAAAACAGGAAATGCCGAGGTGGCGGAGGAGGCTGCATTAGCACTGGCAATAGCCTCCACGGAGGCCACTGTCGTAATCAGCGACTCCAAAACCGCTGTTAAGAATTATGCCAAAGGTAGAATCTCGCCGGTAGCACTGAGAATTTTAGCCAATTTCCGTGAAGATCGAGGTGTTTCCATTATTTGGGCACCCGCACACTCCTCCCTTCCCGGGAATGAAATGGCGCACAACCTGGCTCGAGAAATGACGGACCGAGCAGGTGCCACGCCACTACTGGGAACGGAGCGAGACCGGATGACCAGCTTTAACGAGATCACCAAACACTATAAATTGGGAAGGGTCCATTTCGCACACTCCTCGCTAAACAGACGGCAGGCGACGGCATGGCGGTTGTTACAAACAGATACGTATCCGAACCCGGTGGCCTATCACCGGTACTATCCGGAGCTTTATTCAAATATATGCAGATTTTGTCAGGAAAGGGCGGACCTACAACATATGGTTTGGGCTTGCCATCTGGTACCCGCACAGAAAAAAACTTATAAGACCAGAGAGCAGTGGGAGACCGCGCTGCTCAGCTCTACACCGGCAGACCAACTGAAGGCAATCCAGCAGGCCGAAGATGCCGCTAGGGCCCACGGGCTCGAGGCCGTCATCTAGGCGTAGAGGCCTAGGTCTCATAAATCTGCTGCCTTAAAAATAAAATGTTTATTCCTCCTCCTTGATGTTGGAAAGTAACGCCACTCTTTGAACCACGCCGCGACACCCTCGCCGAAGCCGTCAACCTCCTCGTTTTCTCCCCCTCGTTCGCGGAGCCACCGCATCCGCAACGCTGAGTGGCTGCTGCGCGCAATCAGGTGACCCTGACGTCACGAAAGCGATGCACAACTTGTTTTCGCGCGCTTCTAGTTTCCCTCGCCCGCCCTGCCGCTCCTAACGTGCGTTTCGCAAGTGTTTCCGCCTTTCTGTGGTCGTGTGAACTTCGTTTGCTGTGGAAATCTCTTGGTTCCATTTGTTTCAATGCAACAGTAAGCCAGAGAAAGGGCTAGCATGATTCTGGATCTTCCGAGGACAACTGAATATTGTGCGCCGGAAGCTGTAGCTCCAAAACGTCGGGGAAAAGCATGTCCCCTTTCTAAGCACACAGGTCCGTGCGAGTTGACTGCATGGAAATTTCAATGTACCTTGCATACCCGGACTCTTCGTTCAGTACAGTAGAGAACGCCTATATGTTTTGTTGACTTCGTGCATTGGACCGTGTTCTATATAGTGCGTGCGCTAGTTTTCAAATGATGTAATTCATAAGTTAAGGGCCTGTAACTCCTGCTTCGTAATTGTGCGCGTGTGTGCGTGTGTATGTATGTGTGAGCTTGCGATAGCGTGTGTGAACACGTCTGTATGTGTGCGCATGTTCGCGCACGTCATGTGTGCATGTATATGTGCGTGTGTTTGTGTGTAAACGTTCGCATGTATGTGTCCGTGCGTGCGTGTTCGCGCGTGTATAATGTATGTATGCACGTATGTATAGATGCGCGTGCTTTTATTTTGTGTGTGTCTGCGTATGTATGTATGTGTGTGTGTGCAGTGTGTGTATGTGTGTACCTATGTATGCATGTATGCGTGGTGGTATCTGTGCGCGTGCGTATGCATGTGTCTATGTGTGAGCGTGTGTACATATGTGCTTGTCTCATGTGTGTTGATATATGCGTGTGTATGCATGTGCTTGTCGCATGTGTGTTAATATGTGCGTGTGTATGTATGTGCTAGTCGCATGTGTGTGTATACAGATACATGCGTGTGCATGTATATGTGCGTGTGGTCGTACGTGCATCTGTCGTAGGTGTCCGCGTGTGCGTGTGGTCGTATGTGCTTGCGTGCGTTTTTTTTGCGTGTGTTCGCACGCGTGTGTATTGTGTGCGCGTGTCCGTGTTCTCCCGTGCGCATGTATTTGCATTTGTGCACTGTATGCATGTGCGAGTACGTGTGCGCATGTGGTCGCCTGTGCATGCGCGTGTGCGTATTTTTGAGTGTGTGTCTGCGTATGTGTGTACGTGCACCCGTGCGTTCGTATGCCCGCGTACGTGCAATCGTGCGCGAATGCTCATGTGCGTGTTCCCGCGCGTGTATGTATATGTATGTGCGTGTGCGCATGTGTTGGTATGTGCGTGCGTGCTGCGCTCGCATTTAACCACGATAAAGTATTGGCGCGTGCGTTCTGTATAGGCTCTTTCGGAAACACAGCATGTGTTTTGCACAGTGGCATTGATACAAAGGCATTCGGCCCGCCTGTGCCGGGAAATTCACTTTAAATAAACTATCTTTTCTTCCTTAGATATTTATTTAATCTGTATAGTAGCCACTTACATGCAACACATCCTCCTGTATATTCTACGCTGCATGCAGTGCATGCGTCACCGTACTGCGAGCCCAACGGACAACGGAGAGGCAAACCGCGCAGCCACTGGTAGGTACTCTTTTCTTTCGGTGCGCTCTCGCTTGTTTTAACTGAAGAGTCCCGAAATAAAAACATTTGTCACGAAGTTATACTAGAAGCATACTATCCTCACACCAGTTTCACAAGGGATTAATCCCTATTCAGCGCTTCAAATGGCCGGAGAAACAAGCGCGCACATTATCTCTCAATGCGGTTGCAACGCGCCACTGGAGGGTTCAGCGTGCCGTGCGCACCGCTCCGGCGCGGGGAGGGAAGAAATCCGAGAAGGACTGAGGAGGAAAGTGCCCGTGTGGAGGAGAGTGTCGTTACTTTCCGACATCAAGGGGCTTTAGGTAAAACGACACGGTTCTGCCACCTACCAGTAGCTCTGCGCACTACGCAAGCTACTGGTAGGTGGAAGAACCGTTGCGTTTCTCGATATCATGGCCAGATGGCGTCCACATCTCACGCAGCACTGCCTCCATTTCATCAATGCCAGCCATAGAGTTTCCTACTAAAATACTAGAATGAAAACTGGCGCTGCAATCGTGAAGATGCCATGCGAATGATGGGTATGACATGGATTTGTCTAGTCTTCTTGCCTGCGGCTTCAAACGTTCTGGTGGATTTGTTTATTTCTGTTTTTTAGCATCGGTGACGCGAGTGACATTATTACACATTTTTATTACGCGACAAAGGCAGCGGCTGTAGTGTACGCTTTACCGCTAGAGATCATCAGACTGTCGCATGTACTAAAGTCGTTTGCAATGATGAGGTGCCGTGCAGTCTGTTTCGCCGTTGTGTTTGTTGATGGATGGCTACACATATTTTTTGCAGTGGTATTTTACCCAACTTTAGAATTTTGCGCTGCGTCTCGCGAACCTCATCGACGTGATTTTGCTGCTCTGTCTTTTTCTTTTGTATCAGGTGCGAAAGAATCTGTAAGCGTAGGGTCGCTTTCACGGCTGACGTGCAACCCTTGTGACAAGGCTGTCCGTATATCCTGTACTAGATGATTTCAATTCCGCTCTCTGATGAATTCAACGCTGACCGAATGCGCCAAGCAGACGCACAGTTATCGTGCGTAGTAGACACCCAGCGGGCGATAGGCAGACGCGCTGCGGTCGACGCTTAAAAAGTCAGCTCAAATCGAAGCTCAGGCGCAGTTTCCGACGGAATTTAACGGCGCAGTTGTTTATCAAACATCACGTTTTTTTTTTTTTTCACGAAACCAAGGGATGGGTGATATTGCGCTCCTGCTACGGCCTCGCGCAGGGGCTTGATCCATGCGTATAGTTTGTAAAAACACGGTGGAGCACTTGCCATGCACTAAAAGAAGCAAGCGAAAGCTCGTTTGTTATATTTAGAAGACACATCTACATTTTGCACACTTGAACATGTCAGCACGTCACTTACAAGAGCAAAAATCTTGATTTTAAGTTCAAACTCGAATATATCTGGAACTTAAACCCGTATGGACGCTGCTAAATCTGGGCACAAGCAGAGGAGGCAACATTGCCATATCGCACGATATTGCTAAATTTCTGAGCGTTCAGTATTTTTCTAACCCCGAAAAAGCAACTGGTATCCGCGCACGCACATAGTTATTCCCAAGTCTTCCGTTTTAGTGCAATATTTTGTCGTGGTGGTGGTGGTGAACAACTTTTATTTGGTCCTGCAGGGTTTAAAACGATTGGGCCTAAATCTCCCCCGAGGGGACGGTGAGGTTTTGCCTCAGCGCTGCCACGCGGGCCTGCTGGACGGCCCAAAGCTGGTCGTCAAGGGTGGAGCTGCGCAGAGCGGCGGTCCATCCAGACGGACGAGTCTCGGTTAAACGACCTATTTTTTTAAGCCACAAAGCCATATGAAGCCAGCAGAACGAAGGCTAGGCAAATCCATGTCATACCCATAATTCCCGTGCTGGCTCAACCGCCTTGTTTGAAACTCCCATAGACACTAGCGCCAGTGTTCCCTCTAGTATTTCAGTAGGAAACTCTATGATGCCAGCCACAGGCGGTCGATTCAACATAGACGGGGCTCTGTCTGAGGCAAGGCAAAACATAAATGGCCATTTGATGATATGGAACACACTGTGCTTTTCCTTGTCTGTGCTCTTGCTTGTCCTGTGTCCTGCGCTGTTTTCGTCTTGCATCATGAACCAACCAGCCCAAATGCGTACCCTTCTACACTCTACAAGACATGCCCAGACAACGCAGGGAAAAGACCAACGAGCAGATTGCAGCGGAGAAGCGCCGGCGTGCCGATGCCCGTCGTCTCAAGCGTGCCCAGGAAACGCCCGAAGCTCGTGCCGAACCGCAGATGAACCGGGACTCGTGTATTTTTTTCTCTTTTCTTACAATTGTGTGTGCCTGTGTGTGTGAGCGTGTGCTTGTCATTCGGAAGCTACTGGGACCGGGCGATTTGTGGAAAGGTCTACATTCCAGTCTTGCGAGCGCCTGGTGTTGTCTTCTGAGGGCTCCTGGCAAGAAGCCGCAAGCGCGGTGCACATACTGGCAAGCGCAATTCGGTGGGAGAAGTGGTTGTGAAGAGGAAAACGCGTATTCCGCAACTTTTGAAGAGAGCAAGGCTAGACAACACCCCATAGTGCGGTCTGCAAAAAATTCGGCCACCTGGACGTTGACGTCGAACACACACGGATTTGTAGCATTTCGCCTCGATCGAACCAGAGTCCTTCAATGCTTTCTGGTCACAAAGCTCCGCCGTCACTCTATGGGAGAGCTTCATACGCTGCTCAAAGATGACGCGGCGCCACTGCGCCACAGAGGGTATCGTTCGAGCTGCTCCCGTACGCTTGAGCAGTGCGAGACAAGCTGTTGGACAAGGTGGTTTATGTGTTCGAGTCAGCGAAAATGTTGTAAGACGACGACGCCCACCACGTGTGGCGAGCCTGGGTGCCGTTGCGGCTACAAAGGAACGACCGAAAAGGTGTCGTTTTCTTTACCATCGGACAAGAAATGGAAGCGGGCACCGCGGAATGAAAGTAGCGAATTGAACTTTGAGTCGAAATATACACGTGTGTGTGCAAACCATTTCGACGTCTCGGTCATTGTCACTTCGTAGGCTTTTAATATGAACGGTGACGCCGTCTTCCTGGAGCGCGACAAGGCAACGCTCATGGCTGACGTTGGTTACTGGTTCACTGTCTCTTCTATAAGAGACTGCATATAAAACAATGGCCTTATTATAACACACTGCCAGCTGTGTTGTATCTTAATTTTCACGCTCGCCATGGTCATAAACTTGGCTGATTACGTTCTGAAGGCTTGCGTTGAAAAAGAAGAAGAAAAAAAAAAGTTTTCCCCAGAGTTGAACCGCTTTGTCATGCCTGAGTGTGTACCTTGAGGGAGTGCATAGGCGCAGGTTTTATCTTGCCTGTATGCTTTACATATCTTTGGTTTTTGTGCGTATGTGTTTTGTTGGACTGCTTGGCGTGATGTGGCAAGAATTTGCATAAAAAGGACTGGTGAAGTGCAAATCTAGTTGTAAGTCGGCGCTCGTCTGTGTAATTCATGTGTCTCCTGTCTTCGTCTTGGTCGCGCTGCAATCTGAAGAGCATAAACTAAATACCGCAACGACTAGTTGATGGGGTTTCACGTCCCAAAACCAGCTGTGATTATGAGACGCGCCGTAGTGGAGGGCTCAGTGTAATTTTGACCACCTGGGGTTCTTTAACGTACACCTAACTCTAAGTACACGGGCCTCAATCAAAATGCAGCCGCCGCGGCAGGGATTAGATCCTGCGACCTTCGGATCTGCAGCCGAGTGCCATAACCGCTAGACTACCGTGGCGGGGCAAAACGCCGCACCGAAGACTGCTGTGAGGTTCGTATTCCATATATTGTACCTAAGCCTCGTACTGGAATGTAATCGTTCTGTCGAGAAATTGAAGCGCATGGAACAGCTGCTTACTTTTTTTTCTTCATGAAAAGAAAGCATTCTACGGAAGCAGTTCTTGCTGTAATCGTTTAATTGCTTGGGTTTTCGGTCGAATAAAATACGACGAGTAGTCTGATACTGTTCACAGTTTAATAGAAATTGAGCAGCCGTGCTGTGCAAACCATTTGGCCTTATGCGCAACTTGGCGCAGTCGAGAGATTTCGCTCACTTGCAGGCAAATGTACGTGTGACAACTTGTATGTTCGCCTCTGTTTACAAGCGGCACAGCAGGCGCATTATTGAGAATGTACAGTGTCCGATTTCAGGCAAATTTTGAAAAGTTGAACCAGTTGCAGTGTTGAGACGAACGAGCGGCGCTCTCTCGGCCACGACGGCTGCATTTCGACGAGGCGAAAACAGCCGTGTACTTTGATTTACATGCATATAAGGACCCCAGGTGTCAAAAACGGAATAGCCTTGTCCTGTTTAAAGTCAGCCCTATCGCAGTCGTGCGTGCACCGTTTGACCATTAGCTTTAATGCGCAGGTCGAGCGCCTCTTATATGCAGGTTACCCTAGACTAGCCATAGCCACAGCAGCTGAGCGTCTTAAGAAGTCGATTTCGACCGGAACAAAAACTGTAGCAGAGAGTAACATTAACAAGAAAAAGGTCGTGAGTATTCCGTATATCCACGCAGTTTCGCACAGGCTTAAGAAAGTGGAAGTAAATATGGGGTTAATGTTGTGTTTACGGCTCCCAATAAGTTAGGAAGGGTTTGTGCTGCAGTGCATAGAAGAAATGAGCAGATGGATGGTAAGAAGCGAACGGATATCTGTCCGGTTAAGCATCTAGCCACGAACAATTTCACCGACTGTCGCATCGGTGTGGTTTATAAGATTCCTTTTAACTGCGGACGTTTTTATGTAGGACAAACTGCGCGTTGTATTAATCAAAGATTAATTGAACACAGAAGGTCGCTATCCGGTGGAACGCCGTCTAATCTATCTTTGCACTGCCAGGTCTGTAGCTGCATGCCTGAGTTAGACGAAAGCGAGATCCTGTACAGGCATAAGAACGAAGATACGCATTTACTGGTTGAGACCTGGCATATCAGAACTAGGGGAAGTGTGTGCGTGAGTCAGCCGTCGAATAGCTTAAACAGAGAGGAGATAGAATGCCTTAGCAGTTGTCTATCGCGTAGACCGGCACGTGTAACCGATTGACAGGTGGCGCTACCATTCCGAGCATGCGCAGATAAGCTGTGTGTCTTCTTTCTTTTTCGCCTCTGTGCTGTGCATCAGTTGTTAGTCGGCGTTCGTGGTGTTCACTGCTCTCCTTGTGTCCGTGTCCTGCACGCCTCTTCTTTTGATTAGGGACGGTTGGCTGCAACAGAAGGCGTCAATGATGGAAAGCCGTTCATTTGAACACATGAATCAATCGTTCGTTCGAACACATCAATCGTTTGAAGGAGATGAATTATAATTGATGTGCCTTCTAAAATAAGTTTATTGTTGAAAATTAAAAAGTGTTTCCGCTTGGTTTTAACTGGTCGATGCTGCTGAACGTATCTGTTAAAGCAGCGGCATTTACCAATTTTGAGGCCGCGTTGTGTGCAGCAAGTACAAGTGGGCCCATTATTTACTTTTGACAACACAAACAAAATTGCGTGTTGCATGAGCTTCTGACTTTTTTTTAGTTATCATTTCAAATATTAATAAGCGAAATCTTTTTCTGGTTCCTATCGTTTGCTTCAAACACTGTGTGAATTTGAGTCGGAGCGGATAAAGTAGTCCTTATTGCAATAAATTTCCCAAAATATTGTAGGTTTGCATGAGTTTGATTTACCACATTCAGCGGTAAATATTCCCGGAAGCGCAGTGCCCGTGTTTTTGCCACCGTGGGCAAGTGCTCGGCCCGCGCGTGTGTCCCGAGGCTGGCCCTTACAGGCACAGCCGGAAACCATGACGTCGGCTCGAAACCATTGGCCGACCAGTTGCCGATGGTCGGCAAACCGGCAAACAGCCCGTCCACTTGCAAAAAACAAGACCGGGCCGAACTATCTTGCCGACGTCGGGCCGGCTAGTTTTTGAATGGCCAGGGACGTCGGACCTGCGTAGTGCCGAGCTCGTGGGTGACCAGCGCTGCAGCACACAGCAGGCGAACCAGTGCACAGTAGACCATTTTCGAGGGAAACCCGGCATCCGAGTAAGAAACTCAATGGGGAGAGACGCAAGAACAGCGGAGGCTCGCTGTCAAAGTAATCCTTTGACCTTTCTGCGCGGTCGACTTGTCTCCTAAGAGCGCGGTCATCTACGCAGAACGGGTCGCCCGTTCTGGGGAGATGGACCGCGCCATTGAAATGCACGGAAGTGCTTTTGCTGACAATAGACCTGTCTGGCAGTCCTGTTGATGCGACGGCTTGGATGCCTGCCGCAGGGCAAATAGAATGGCAATTTGGACCTGCTGTTGAGTTCTGCTAACTCATCACGGGACTGAGTGACCGATGCTACCTTTCGAAGAAGCTCGGTGCAGCGAGTGGGTCGAAGTGTGGGAACGCGAAGGCGTAACCATAGGCTCTCATGGAGAGAGTGGACACGGGTGTGATTGGTGAAGTGCAGCATATGGGTTGGTCCCAGAAGGCGGTCGCGGAAGCGATCAATTGTATTTAACGGGGAGCAGAGTAGAGAGGAGGACAGCGTAGCACTAACTCGGGTCGCAGACGCGGCAAGGTGGTCAGATGATGTCTGTTGACAATACTGGCCGCCCCGGCCAAGTTTTGTAAATAGTGTACAGTTTAAATGAACCTGAGTATTTTGCTGTGAGGACATCTTGGCCCAGACTCCGTCTTTCAACGTGTCGTCGTATTTTTTCCTTCTTCCGTGCCTGAGAGTGAGTGGAATGCATGGTGGCCGTTGCTAAGCGGAATTTGGGATGGCGTCTGGCCAGTGGCGTAGCCAGGAATATTTTTCGAGGGGGGGGGGCTCGAACTTTTCGATGGGCAGAAGGGAGGGAGTCGGAGCCTCACTGTCTCTCTCTCTCTCTCTCTCTCTCTATATATATATATATATATATATATATATATATATATATCTTTTATATAAAATATATATTTATATATTCAAGGATATATTTATATATCCTTGAATCTTTTTGCTGCGCAGCTCCAGCAGTGAGTCTCTGAATCGTATTACATTTGATCCTGCTTTTTATTTCTATCACTGTAGCGATTCCCCACTCGTGATCAACTTGAATGTAGCGCTGATTTCACTATATGCCCTCATGCCTGTTCATTGCAAACCATTGTCTTTTTGTGTACATACCTTACCTGTTTTATATTTACTTGTTTGCCGATTTGTAAACCTAGCAAATGTGTATCCACCCTGCTAAAACCCTATGTTAGGGTTGCAGTATTCATAAATAAATAAAATAAATAAATTTAACGCAGGAGACATGGCGGTCTTACGAAGCCCTATTTATTCCGCACTTCGTCTACCTCTTCCTTCGTCACTACTCCGAACTGTCCCTGTGGCAACAGTTCATATATATATATATATTGTAGTATTATTGAATCAGTAGTGGGGCAATGGGCAACCCATTTTCCGGAATTCACGAAGACGACGACGAGACTGTCCCTGGTCCTTGTTGCGGCGTAGCTTCAACTGTGCCACCTCTCGCTACCAAACACTACTGTTCGAGGACTGTAATCAACCGAAACACTCCTCGACAATTGGTGGAAAGTGCGGGGTATTTTCTTATACCCGAATCCTGGAACTACGCAGCCGGACAATCCCTTCAAGGTCTGCCATGCCTGAAGACGCTGGGCCTTCCAACCCTCCCCAGGCAGCCCCATCGCCTGCAGTCCTTTGTTCGGGTACGCCACGCCAGCGAGACCCTCCCATTTTCAGTGGTACGGATGATCAGGACGTGGACGATTGGCTGTCTACGTACGATAGCGTGAGCGTGCACAACAAGTGGAATGACGTCGACAAGCTCAGTTACGTCCTCTTTTACCTTTCCGGCGTAGCCAGTCTTTGGTTTCGGAACCACGAATCCGAGTGTTCCACCTGGGCACAATTTAGAACGAGGTTTCAAGAAGTCTTCGGTCGTCCTGCCGTGCGCAAGCTTAAGGCCGAACAACAGCTGCGCGGTCGCGCTCAACAAAAGGGGGAAAATTTCACCAGCTACATTGAAGATGTAGTGGACCTATGCCGGCGCATTAATCCATCCATGACTGAAGATGAAAAGGTGAAGAATGTCATGAAAGGCATAGAGGATGACGCCTTCCAAATGCTATTGGCAAGGAACCCTCGGACGGTCACAGATATAATTGCGCTTTGCCAGAGCTACGAAGAGCTGCGCAAACAGCGGCTTTCAACACGGCGCGCTCTCTCTACGGACGGCGCTATTTCTTCTCTGACGGACAGCAACATTGCTGCGACAAGCCATCCACCACTATTCGATCAAATCAAGCTGTTCATTTGAGAGGAAGTCGCGCGTCAACTTTCTCTTTTGCCAACTGCACAAGCGTCTGAGTCGACGTTATCGCCTGAGCTCCATCAAGTTATACGCGACCAAGTCGCGCCGACGTCGTTCCTCTTGTCCAACAGCCGCCCCCTGTAACAGCTCCGCTTACTTACGCTGCCGTTGCTGCCAGGCAGAGACCTTTCTCTGCACCTGCGCAATACGCACCTACCAGCGCCTTCTCTTCGACACCGCCTGCGGCTACATACTACACCCCTGCGGGCGCCTACTATCCGCCACCGCAGCCCCTGCACCTGGCTCGACCTGCGGTTCGTGCTTTCAACCCGTGGCGCACCCAAGACAACAAGCCGATATGTTTCTCATGCGGCATCGCTGGTCACGTAGCACGGTTCTGCCGCCGGCGCCCTTGGTATCCTTCAGACTCTGCGAGGCCACAGAACAGCGGCGTAGGATCCCCCTACCGTCCTGCTGCTGCTGCTGCTCCGCGCTTCGATGCTTCGCCTCCTCCTTCCAGAGCCAGCCGTCCGTCCTCATCTCCCCGTCGACGTTCTCTATCTCCACTTATCCGCCGCCCTGAAGCTGTTCAAGAGGAAAACTAAAGGCCGCAGTTCCGGAGGCAAGAACTGCGACCTCAGCGAACTACTTGATTGATTTGTGGGGTTTAACGTCTCAAAACTAGCTCTGATTATGAGAGACGCCGTAGTGGAGGTCTCCGGAAATTTGGACCACCTGGGGTTCTTTAACGTGCACTGACATCGCACAGCACACGGGCCTCAACATTTCGCCTCCATCGAAATGCAGCCGCCGCGGCCGGGATACAGCGAACTACTTAAGCCCTCGTTTATTCCCTACGAACATTATTGAAGTTTCTGCTGAACATATCGCCGTTAACGCGCTTGTCGACACAGGAGCCGCAGTATCAGTTATATCCGACCAGCTTCGCCTTAAGCTACGAAAAGTCGCGGCGCCCTTTCTTGCAGTTTCGTTACGTACAGCAAGTGCAGAGCCGGTTGAACCCTTGGGAAAGTGCACCGTCCGTGTGGTCATAGCGGCTGCTCTATACCACATTGAGTTCGTCATCCTATCCCGCTGTTCTCATGCCATTATATTAGGATGGGACTTCCTGTCCTCGCATCATGCACTTATCGATTGCGCACGTGCAGAACTTGCGCTATCTCCATTCGGCAGCAATCTTTTTGAAGATTCCTCGCGGGCATCTACTCGAGTAAGCGTCGCCGCTGACACCGAGATTCCTCCGTTCTCCTCCACCCTTGTTCCCGTTTCCTGCGTTGGGTTTGCCGACACCACAGTTCTTTTCATGACGTCTCATCTTGCTAGTCGCCGTCATCCCATCTTAGTTCCGTTTTCTCTTCTGAACGTTCGACATGGTTCCAGCGCTCTTTATGTTTCGAACTTCTTTTCTTCTCCTGCAAGCTTGCATCACAACGAATGTCTCGGCTATGGGGAAGAACTTGACCAACGCTTTGTCTACTATGTGCCTGACGAGCCGACTCCTCCGCAGGTTGACGCCATTGAAATTTCCTCTTCTCCGACAGCACCGTCATGTGAAGGAATATTCTCGCGCTTCATAGATTGGAACCTCACTCCGAGCCAACGCACTCAAATTGTCGACCTCCTCAACCGCTTTCGTTCCTCATTCGACTTACAGCAAGCGCCCTTAGGCCGTTCTACAACAGTTGCCCACCACATAGACACAGGCGATCACGCACCGCTGCATCAGAGGCCCTACCGTGTCTCTGCGTCAGAGCGCCGCGTAATCGACGAGCACGTTCAAGACATGCTCAAACGCGGCGTCATACAACCTTCGCACGGTCCCTGGGCTTTCCCTGTAGTGCTCGTCAAAAAGAAAGGTGGGACAATGCGTTTTTGTGTGGACTATCGGCGACTCAATAAGGTAACACGCAAAGATGTCTATCCTCTTCCACGAATTGACGACGCGTTAGACTGCCTCCAAGGCGCTGAATTCTTTTCTTAAGATTTGCGGTCCGGTTATTGGCAAGTTCCAGTTGCCGAGGAAGACCGCCCGAAAACAGCCTTCGTTACACCTGATGGTTTATATCAGTTTACCGTGATGCCTTTTGTCCTGTGCAATGCGCCTGCCACATTTGAAAGAATGATGGACAATATCTTGCGTGGCCTAAAGTGGCAGATCTGTCTTTGTTATCTCGACGACATTGTCATATTTTCGCCTGATTTTCCTTCCCACCTAGTTCGCCTTGAACGGCGTCCTCACATGCATCGCCGCTGCCGGCCTGCAGCTCAATTTGAAAAAGTGCCGCTTCGCCGCACGGCAGCTTGTCATCCTACGCCATGTTGTTTCAAAAGATGGCGTCCTTCCTGATCCAGCGAAACTCCGCGCTGTTGCAGAGTTCCCACGACCAAGGACCCTGGAGGAACTTCGCAGCTTCATCGGATTATGTTCTTATTTTCGACGTTTCATCCGGAACTTCGCCACCGAAATATCACCTTTGAGGAAGCTTCTCCGCGCTGACAGCAACTTTTCAACTTGGTCACCAGACTGTGATGCCGCATTCACAACCTTGCGTCGCCTGCTCACCTGCCGCCAATCCTGCGCCATTTCGACCCAAGCGCACCGACAGAGATACACACGGACGCCAGCGGCGTGGGTCTCGGCGCTGTTCTTGCTCAACGAAAGGCTGACTTCGATGAGTACGTCGTCGCTTTTACGAGTCGCGCATTAACGAAAGGTGAGACCAACTACACCGTTACTGAAAAATAATGCTTGGCTATAATCTGGGCAATAACTAAATTCCGTCCCTATACGGACGCCCATTCGACGTTATAACCGACCACCATTCCTTGTGCTGGCTGTCTTCTTTAAAAGAACCTACCGGCCGTCTCGCTCGATGGGCGCTTCGCCTACAGGAGTACAACATTCGCGTGCTGTACCGTTCTGGCAGAAAGCACTCCGACGCAGACGCCCTGTCCCGTTCCCCAATTACAGACGCGACTGATACATCAACGACATCATTATCCCAATGATCTCTCAGTGCTACTAACATGCCGGTGGAGCAGAAGAAGGACCCATGGATTGTTTCGATGCTCAATTTCCTCTCCCAGCCGTCGTCCTCCCTCCCCTCTCGTGCCTTCCGTCGCCAAGCGCACCACTTCGCCGTCCGCGACGGCCTCCTCTACCGCCGTAACTACCTCACGGCTGGTCGCAAGTGGTTGCTTGTCATTCCTCGACATCTACGTTCCGATATCTGTGCGGCGTTTCATGGTGATCCACAGTGTGCGCATGCGGGTGTAGTTCAAACGTACACACGCCTGCGCCTTCGATATTACTGGCGCGGCATGTACCGTTTCGTGCGCCATTATGTACGCTCCTGCCTCGCTTGTCAACGGCGCAAAGACCCGCCTCGTCGTTCAGCTGCTCAGCTGCAACCTTTGCCTTGCCCAGGACGTCCTTTCGACCGCGTCAGCATCAATCCTTATGGACCACTGCCAACCACTTCATCAGGCAACCGCTGGGTAATCGTGGCCATCGACCATCTTACACGCTACGCGGAAACTTCAGCATTGCCCAGCGCCTCTGCCCACGATGTTGCCTGGTTTCTCCTTCGCCACATCATACTTCGCCATGGATCTCCGAAGGAATTACTTAGTGACAGAGGCCGCGTCTTTCTATCCGACGTCATTGAAGCGCTCCTAGAAAAATGCCGCGTAATTCACCGCACCACTACTGCGTATCATCCGCAGACTAATGGGATGACAGAGCGCTTCAATCGCACCCGCGGTGACATGTTGGCCATGTACGTCGCCTCCGACCAAAGCCGTTGGGACCATGTTCTGCCCTTTGTAACGTATGCTTACAATACGGCCACGCAGACCACCACGGGATTTTCTCCCTTCTTTCTTCTATACGGACGCGAGCCTACCTGCACAATGGACACCATCCTTCCATACAGTCCCGACACTACAGAATCCACTACCATCTCGGAAGCTGCTTCACACGCCAAAGAGTGCCGCAAACTTGCCCGTATGTTCACCTCCGAAGACCAGCAGCGCCAGAAGCACCATCGAGACATCTCCGCCGCCCCTGTGTCCTACGCTCCTGGTTCGTTAGTGTGGCTTTGGGTGCCAGCCCCTACCCCTGGATTGTCTCCCAAGCTAGCCTCTAAGTACCACGGTCCTTACCGTGTAATCAAACAGACGTCTCCTGTTAACTTTTCCGTGGAACCCCTTGAGCCACCTTCGGATAAGCGCCGTCGAGGCCGCGAAATTGTACACGTAGATCGTCTGAAGCCGTATCATGATCCGCCTGTGCCCATAGGTCGCCTGGACGGCTTCTTTTTCCCCGGGGGAGATAAACTGTAGTATTAATGAATCAGTAGTGGGCAATGGGCAACCCAGTTTCCGGAATTCACGAAGACGACGACAAGACTGTCCCTGGTCCTTGTTGCGGCGTAGCTTAAACTGTGCCACCTCTCGCTACCAAACACTACTGTTCGAGGACTGTAATCAACCGAAACACTCCTCGATAATATATATATATATATATATATATATATATATATATATATATATATATATATGAACTTCCGAAAGTGTATATATATATACTTTCGGAAGGAAAATATGCACGTGACGCATTTGCGCGCACCGTCGCCCAATGAGTGTACATTCGGACAGCATCTTCATCCTTCAGTTGTCAACTGAGCGCCTAAATAACGATACTCTCGCAAGTTCGAAACTTTCACAGACAGCAATGTATCGACAGAATCTAGTAGAAAGACATTTATTTCCCCGGCACTGCGAAGATTTGTCACTTGCGCATGCTACTACCTTGATGACAATTTCAAGATAAAGTATAATGACATAAGCATGAAATGCTGTAAAGAATTCGCCATAGAAGGCGCAGCCGGGAACAGCTGGCAGCATACCTGAAGTAGGCAAGCTGAAAATGACGTTATAACAAACACATTTTTGAAACCCTTTATGAATTGATCTTGGCGTTGTCCTGATAAATTCTGAATGATGATATATGTTGTTTTATGGTGCAAGGGCCAGGCTTGGCCAAAGAGCGCCAGGTCATTGGTTGTACATGACAATGGCAAAGAAATGGCGATGCACGTATGACATTTGGCTGTAAAAGGGCCTAGATACTTAATGGTATGTAATGTGCCTGTAAAGTGGCCTAAAATCAGATTGCTGTATGGGGCATAAAACATACATAATATAAAAGTGTGAGATTGGCGGGTGGAGTGCGTATGGAAATTCAGTGAGTGACAGGTGAAAATGATGTTAAAATACTGGAGTCCTTAAATAGCACAAATCCCTTCCCAAGACCCTTCAGCCCAAGAGCCGGAAGGGAAGTGCTTTTCAGTATAAAATACCACAGCGACGGCCTCTGCTGGGAAGCCGTGCTACAGGTCTCCAGGAAACATAACATTAAAACTACGTATGTCCTTTAAAAATGCGAGGAGTGAATCAAGTCTAGAAAAAGGTTCATTGCCTAAAAACATAAAATGGTGCAGTGGTCGTTGCTGCCGCAATAGCAATCCACAGTGCTTCTTCCTCTCTCGTTCTAGTGCACTACATTCCAATAAAATGTGACGCACTGTTAGCGGCTCACCGCATTTATCACACGTCGGTGGATCACATCCAGAGAGAAGCTATGAATGTGTCGTATATGTATGTCCAATCCGAAGCCTCGAGAGTGTCCTTTGTGTACGGCGTATCTTCGATACTGGCGGCCAGTTACCTATGCATGGTTTTATAACTTTGTAATTTGTGTGTTTCTTTGTCCCACAGTCGCTGCCAATAGGCCCTGACGTTTTCTTCTTTGGTGGGTTTCAAGTCCATTGCACGAACAGTGACAGACGACCTCGCAGCGTTTGTGTAGCTAGCTGGTCAATCAGTTCATTACCCCGTATCTCACGATGCCCTGGTACCCAGCAAAACACATGCTGCCCGGATGCGTAGACATGACATAGGTCATAGGGATAAAGCGATGCAATTATAGGAATGGCCTACTTTTTAAGAGCGTTCATCGATTTAACACCGCTCAAGGAATCAGTGTAAACAACTGCCTTCGGTATGTTTAACTGTTTAATGTGTTCAATGGCCACCAGTATCGAGCAGGCCTCTGCTGAGAAGATGCTTGTGTTTGGGTGCAGAGAGGCAGCTTCCGAAAACGATGGGCCAAGAGCTGCATATGACACACCAGAGTAGGTCTTCGAGGCATCTGTGAAGAATTCCGCACAGGAATATTTGTGTTGTAACTCGAGAAAGTGTACATGAATATGTGAGACAGGCGCGTGCTTCGTAACATTAATGAAGGACGTATCACAGTCTATGAGCTGCCACTTCCACGGTGGGAGCTCTACGGCAGGAGCCATGATGGGGAATGCGTGTAGCAGCAGATGCATCTCCTCAGCAAGACCTCTTACCCACAATGCCTCACTGCAGGAGGATTAAGGAAGATTTGAGAACTGGACTGATCGTGTATAGTTGTGTATGTTGGGAGTTCCTTATTTGCACTTACTTTCAGTTTATTCAGTCAGTTTATTTTCCTTAAAGACCCCCAGTGGGGGTATTACATAAGGGGTGGGATTCATATGTTCCCATAACAATAAGGTAATCGTTACATGGGTTACAATTCAGTACATTTCTTCATGTTATAACCAAACACGTAAACATTATTGAAGAGAAAAATGTACTCAAAAATATACAAAGATATACAGAAATATTGAGGACAAAAATATACTCAGAGGCTATTGGGTTGAAGATGGTCGGTTACATGTTGTGCAAATAATGATGGGCATGTTATGTCGACGATGGCAGGAGGGAGGTCGTTCCAGTCTTTCGCCGTGCGGAGAAAAAATGACGCTGAAAATGTTGATGTTCGAGCACGCATTAGTGAAACCTGCAGAGGGTGGCTTGTCCTGAGCGATATGCGCGTTGCGGGTTTGATGTAACGTGGATCACGCAGATAGTAACTGTGAAAGAATTTATGGCAGAGACAAAGTGAAGAAATGCGCCGACGCTGAGCGAGCGATGGAAGATTGGATAACGATTTTAATGACGTGACGCTGATGCCGTATGAATACGAAGAATGAATGAAGCGAGCTGCACGGTTCTGAACTGATTCTATTGCGTTGATGAGATATGCTTGATGCGGGTCGCAGATAGCGGATGCATATTCTAACTTCGGTCGTACAAGTGATGTGTAGGCAAGTAATCTTACGTGTTTCAGGAGCGCTCTTGAGGTGACGTTTTAAAAAGCCTAAAGTTTTGTTGGATGATGAAATGATGTTTTGAATATGCGTACGCCAAATCAAGTCGCTGGAAACAGTGACACCGAGGTATTTATAAGTGTTGGTCGATTCTAGACGCAGGCTGTTAATTGTGTATGGGAACTGGAGCGGATTAGTGCTGCGTGTGAAAGACATAGTTTTGCATTTAGTTACGTTTAGTGTCATTAACCAGGTACTGCACCATTGGTAAATGTTAGCAAGATCATTTTGTAAAGTTAACTGGTCAGAACTGGTTAGTACGGTTCGATAGATAACGCAATCATCTGCGAACATACGTATGTTACTAGTTACATGCAAAGGTAAGTCGTTTATATAGATTAAAAATAGTAGCGGGCCCAGAACGGACCCTTGTGGTACGCCTGATGTTACTGGAACAGGAGTAGATAGGTGGTTATTTATAACGACTTTTTATGATCGATTAGTAAGGAACTCGGTTATCCATTTTAGGACGGTGGGATGTAGATTTAGTCGGGCAAGTTTAGCAAGCAATCGTTGGTGAGGCACCTTATCGAACGCTTTAGCGTAATCAAGAAAAATAGTGTCAGTCTGCACGTTAGCATCGAGGTTGGTGTGAATGTCATGTAAGAAAGCTGCCAGCTGCGTTTCACACGACAACCCCTTACGGAAGCCGTGTTGTGAAGGATGAAAGAAGTGATTGCTGTCAAGAAAATTTATTACGTGGGAGTAGATGATATGCTCCATGATTTTGCAGGGGACGCTTATTAGTGAGATGGGGCAGTAGTTTAGTGGAGAGTTTCTATCACCTGATTTGTAGACCGGAACGACCTGCCCCATCTTCCAGCCACATGGAATGTCTCCTGAAGAAAGTGACTGTGAAAATATTAAGGCAAGAAAAAGTGAGGCGCTCTCTTTCACGTTTTTTAGGATTTTGGAATTAATTCCATCTATGCCAGCAGAAGACGACAGTTTCATTTTTTCTATTATGGTCATGATTCCATTCGCGCAAAAATTGATTGCTGGCATCTCATGACTATGACTAAAGCTAAGCGAAGGCAAGCGGGAATGTATTTTGGATTCTTCAGTAAAAACAGTAGCAAATGTAGTATTGAACAGGTTCGCACAATCCTCGTCAGCAACCGCCTCACCAGAATCATTGGTTAGTACATGTCCACGCGGTTTGTCAGCCCTAAGTGTTTTATAAAACTGTCTGGGGTTAGTTTGCAATAGCTTAGGTAAGTGTGTACTATAAAATGAGTTTTTCGCTTGATGCAGGGCCAAAAGATAACCGCGGTCAGCTTCACAATACCTGTCCCATGCATCTGGTTGTCCTGCGCGTTTGGCAGATCGGAATAGGCGTTTCTTTTTATTTTCAAGGCGTTTTAACTTTTTCGTAAACCATGGTTTATGGCAAGTGCTTGTGAAGCTAACTTTGGGTATCAATTTATCGGTTAGCTCTGTTATCTTACCGTTAAAGCGTGTCCAATTCATATCAACTGTATGTTGATGCAAAGTTTCCTGAAAAGTGGGGAAGAATTCGCTAAGACCTTCATTTATTGCCTCATAATCACCTCTGTCGTACAGATGAATTGTTTTCTTGCAGGTTTCTCGTTTAAGAGGTTGAAAAGAAAAAGTGGCATGAATTGTCTTGTGGTCGCTGATTTCATGTAAGTAGTGAATGTGTGACAGGCTTTCAGGATTGTTGGTTAGTATCAGATCCAGGACATTGGCTGTATCTTGCGAAACACGTGTTGGTTCCGTGACAAGTTGGGTCATATTGAAGTTTAGGCAGATATCAAGGAAGGCATTAGCTTCGCCTACACCTGCCGATGAATGCAAATTGTTAGTACGCCAGTCTATTTGTGGGAAATTGAAATCGCCGAATAAAAGCATGTGAGCGTTTGGATGAGCAGACGTAAGTTGGCACATGACCTGATTAAGTTGGCTGCTGAACTCGGAAGTAGCGCGGGGTGGTCGGTAACAAACGCCTAGTAATACGGATTGAGGACGTGCCTGAATAAGCACCCATAACATTTCTAGTTGTGTTTTAGCATTTATGACTGAGCAAGATAATTGCTCGTGAATAGCAATGAGTACACCGCCATCGCGAGTGGATACGCGGTCATTTCGGTACAAGTGGAAGTTCGGTAATTCTTCGGTAAAGTATATAAATGATAGGTATGACTCTGCAAGTTTAGCGACCACTCATTTGATTCAACAAAGAGGCTTTCTACCGGGCTTGTCCTAAAGGCACCCGTAGAGAGCCGGAGGCCTAGATGGTCAACAGGGTCCAGCATCTTCAGTGAACTTGGTGTCGCAGACTGATAAACTATGGCCCCGTAATCCAAGCGAGATCGTACCAGGCTCTTATACAAATTTGTGAGACACTTTGGGTCACATAGTATGTGATGACACTTTTAATGTTCATAGTTTTGAGGCATTTGTTTCGGAGATACTTTATATGTGAAATGAATGCTAATTTCGCGTCCAGTCCCTATCGGAAAAATCACCATTATGGGTGCTGGAAAATATGGTGGTTATAGTGGAAATAATGTTGGGCAAGCTGGAAAAGATGGTGGTTATGGTGTACGATGCAGGGAAATGGTAGGCGGCATGGTGTACGGAAGGTGAGTAAAGTGGAAAGGATGACGGGCAATGCTGGTTAGTACTACCGAGATGTTGGGAAGAACTGGGAGGCTGCTTCCACCATGGTGGAAATGCTGGGAAGCAGCGG
The DNA here is from genome assembly GCA_013339685.2 of Hyalomma asiaticum. Taxonomy (NCBI): domain Eukaryota; kingdom Metazoa; phylum Arthropoda; class Arachnida; order Ixodida; family Ixodidae; genus Hyalomma; species Hyalomma asiaticum. The sequence goes on from CM023487.1 coordinate 90,106,025, forward strand.
ACAGACGACGATGGTGGTATAAACGATGGTGGCAAATGGTGTACAATCCTGGAAACTTTTGCCCACCATTAGTGTCACGCTAGAAAGCAGTGGGCGATGTTGTGGGTATACTGTGAAAGATCATTGAAGGCAATATGCTATGCTGAAGAGAACCGTATTTTGCAAATTAAGACCAAATGGAGAGCTCAAGTTGAGGTGGCTGTGATAAGCGTCACATTGAAAGCAGCGGATAACAAATTGGTCATGAAACATTGCCTATATGCTTATCGCAGTTTCTTGTTAGCACTCTTTTTCTTGTTCTTTTATGAAAATATCTAACTGCGATTAATGGCAGTGTTATTAGTGCTTTCGTCCGATGCTACGTTATCGATAAAGTGGCAGGTTGGGCGAGTTGGTGATACAGGTAATCGGCATGGTGCACGCGCAGGAAAAAAAGAAAACGAAAAACGACGAGAGAGACCTTGATGTGTTTCGTTGTATCTGCCCTCGTTTTTGTTTTTTTTCCTGCACTGTGTACCATGCCTACTACGCTGTCCTCCTCTTCTTTTTACTTTTTTGTTTTTTGCTTGTTGCAATCCATATTTGTAGGACCACCACACATACGGCTCAACAGTATTAATTGCTAAATGATATCATTTTGGCTGCAGCTGATAATGCACAGAATATGCGCTACAGGGCAACTGTGTACTGTTGCTCATGCAATCTGGCGTTACACATGCAACATGAAGTGGTGCGGAACACGTTGGACCGAGGCCGAGGAAAACGTCGCGAAATGCAAGCTCGCATAAGTTACGGAATCTGCAGAGCTTACGGCAAATTCCAATTGTAGGATGGTATGTAAAATAAATACTACATTGTGTTTGCAGTTTTTAGCCTTAGAGCATTTGTTTCTGTATTTCCTTACACTGAAAATATGAGAATTGGTCCGAAATTTCGAAACCGAAACCGCAACCCGTGGTGTCGCCACCATCGCGCTATTGCTGTATTTTTTCTTCCAGACATGGCGGCGCGCTGCGGCTGTCGTGTACAACGTGGTGGCGATATTTGTTTTCGTACGGACGATTTCTGGTTGCGCTGCATCTCGGTGTATGTTTAGCGTTGTGCTCATTAGCTCCAGTGGACCTTCTTGAGCCAGTGTGAGGTGCGGTGTGCGATAGACTGAGAAAGCAGCAGCCGTCAGCGTCGACACCTCGGAGATCCTTTGTTGACATCCATTCGCCGAGGGACGTGAGTCGTCGCGACACCGTCTGTCAGTGTGTACGCGGATCAGTGAGAAGCAGTGCCGGAATGCTTTCTACGTTCCGTGATGTGTGTTCCTAGGAAATGCGTTCTCGTTCGCACACATCGAGGGTCGGCACATCGCTTCTCGATCTACGGACGAACGACGCGGCTCGGCACAGCGCCTCAAGGCCGTCGGACGACGCAAACTGGAATCAGCATGTTTCTTAACTAAGGTAGGTGGCTGTGAATGCTGCGCTCTGTGCCCTATCATTGTTGTGTGCACTCTTTACAGCAAAGGAAATCGAGTAGCGTGGTGCAGAGTGCGGTGCCAGTAGCGTTAAATTGGCGTGTGCACGATGTCTGTGCAGAGCTTAGTCGCAACAATTGCGAAGTGCTGGTCCGCCCGCGCTATCGTGCGTGAACATTCCATGAAAGGGTGCATAGAATTGTCGCCACGAACATGATCGTCTTGCTTTTTATACGTGTAACTACATGACTCGCGAAACGTGCCTATTGCTGTGGTTATCGCTGATGTATGCAAGCGTTCGTGCATTAACTGCCATTTTAGGGCTGCAAACAACTGCGATCCAAAGTCATTATGCAGGTATAAAAATGTGTTAGCTGCTATTAAAAAGGACAAAATTAAGGAAGTTCGAAGGATTATAGTGCCTTAAAGGTAGTAGAATCGCTCGGCGTTGTAAGTGTGCCGCTTTGCTGTTAATTGAGAGGCTACGCTGTCGCTTCGTTACTCGCCGCAGCCGATCACTTGTTCTGTCCAGGAAGACTTCATAGCCATTCCCTGCACAGATATGCGCCTTTGTAGCCGCACTCTTTCCCCTCCCTGTACCCTTAAAAGGAAGGTGCTCTGCAACACCTTTTTACTCTGATGAAGGCCGGTCCACCGGTCGCAGCGGGAAAAAAGCTATATTGTTTTGTTAATCGTGTGAGTCTCTTCTTTTGAATATATATATATATATATATATATATATATATATATATATATATATATATAGTGGCATCATGAGTCACCCTAATTCAGATATACTTGGCTGCTACATTAATTAGTAGTATCCATGAACATCACAAAATGGCACAAGTGGCTAAATGTCTTACAAAGCAATGTGGAACAGAGAGCATGGCCCTTACCAGCAGAAACTTCAGTAATGGTAGGAAAAGCAGTGCTTCGTGCCTAATTGCAACATCGCATATGACACAGTGGCCCTTACACACCTTCAGAGCTTACATTTGTCATTGATATGAGCGCATTGTAGTTGAGCCATGGTTCATTTGCCGTGCATGCAGCACATGGTAATTTTTCATCAGTGTGTGTAGGCTGCATGTGTTCCATGGACACTTGACGCTTGTGTCAATACTTGCTCTGGTTATTTCTGCGCCAGCAGGCCCGGCAGTTCTGTTTTTCTTGGTGCACTATTTTTTAACTGTTTGGTTGCCGTCCGAGATTGCGTTCTTAGCTGCCAAGATTTGATTTGCTCAGTAGTTGTGGCAGTCCACTTGTACAGCCACCTATATTTTTCAAGGTTGGGGGGGGGGGTTATAATGCAGTGGGTAAGTGTACCTGGAAAGGGGTCAAGAGGGGGCACAATGAAAATTTTGGTGGGTTGTTAAACATACAAACACTTGCCTGGCTACACTCTGCCGTGAACCATTGTTTTGCTTTCCCTTGGTGTTCATAAGCTGCTTGTGTGCCTTCAGAGCTGCGTTAACAATATCTATGATAGTGTTCATACTGACCGTGGTTTAATGCACAGAAGATGAAGCACTCACTAGTTAGGTTTCTCTTGCTTTTGTGTGATGTGCACACTGTCAGAAACGTTGAAGCTGTCAAGAATGAAGAGAATTTTTACTGCACTCCACATGCTGGATCGAATCGCTGGCTACGTTGTGATTTTTGGAAGATTATTGCCAGGCCCCAGGCAGACACACGCATATATACTTATATGTAGTACCTTGCAGAAATGTCCAGGATGAAGAAATGGCACTTGCATCACGGCCTCATCGTGAAATAATTCAGTTACAAGATGACGAGAATTCCCGCTTGTACACATTCGTGAAAAATGAGAACAGTTTTAGGGGCGAAGCTCCTTAAGGCGTGGGTCGTGCGTCCCCGATGTATGTAGTAGTAGTAGTAGTAGTCGTAGTAGTAGGTAGCCACCAGCGCGTGCCTGCCGGAAGGCACGCACGCGCCGAGGGCGAGCGCGTGGCTCCCGGCAAACTCGACACTGCCCCGGCAAACGCGAGAGACAACGTTGGCGCAGGCAGCGTCTCCTAGCGAGTTTCTTGATTGAGAAATACCGACTGCTCGCGTTGGAGAAGCGTTCACCGGCAAACCATATATATATATATATATATATATATATATATATATATATATATATATATATATATATATATATATAGGCACTGGATCTTGACTTGCAATGAAGTGCCGGTGGGAGATTTCACTTGTGCATTGTGCATAGTTGAACCGTGAGGATTCGTAGCATGCGCGTTAACTAAATTAATCCGGAACTCGGCACGATCTACGATGAACATCCCGAGCTTCGCCCACTCATCATCATTCACTCCGTGGATATGCTGTAATTTTTTTCTTCATTTTTCAAATAAGAGGTCTGCTTGTTCTCGTTGTGACACTATCACTGTTCGCTTAATTCGGACCTATTTTTAGTCTTAAATGACCTTTTATCTTCACATCAACTAAAATTATAGACTCATCAGTATTTTTTATCACAAAAGAACTGCATGGTTAGAGCGTCTTTAGAAATTGGCAACATGAAGTGAATTTAAATGTAGTGTTGCCATCCTAAAAAACTGTACGTTTAGTGCAGTATAGCAAGGCCAGCATCTGTCTGAAATAACTAGATGTTAAATATGTTGTGAGCTGTGCACATTGTCTGAATTAAATTGTTGGGGTGTTACTGCAAGTACTTATGTTCATTCACATGTGAATGTTGATTTCAAAGCCTAAAAAATGGCATTTTTGCACTGTTTCATAGACTGCCCGGAGAAGTATACCAGCAGCCACCCACAACCTCCACCAGCACCACCGGCAGAAAGCAGGCTTGCTGCAGTCCGGAAGCACCTGCGCAGCTATTTTACGGAGGCTGGCCGCCAAGGCAAGCGACGAAAGCCGACAGCTGCCACCACAATATGCAATGAATAAAACTTGACTGCATTTCAACATACTAGTGAGATAATTTTGATCCTAAGGTTGATATAATGCCCTTGCACATTGTATACTAGCAATCTTCAACCCTCATTAGGAAAAGTGCATGCTTTAAAGGCTACCATCAAACCCCTGAACTGTCTCAGCAGCTCCAGAACTACTGTTGTGTACTACACATATGTATTCAAAATATCTACAGCACTGTTCACTATTTTGCCATCGATACAGATCTTAAATATATTCATATATTGTCTCGTGCCGCGTTCCTACCATCTTCTTGCGCTTGCGCTGCAGTACCGGTTGCTCCCGTTCTAGAAACGTTGGGTTGCTCCTGCGCTCACGCCGGTGGGATGGCCAGAGGATCTGACAACAGGCGTTTTGACCAATAAACGAGGCTCGGTGGCATCGCCACGATACGGTCCACTAATCCGTTCCTGTTCATCATGCAGATTATGACGTCCTTCGTCATGCGAACATTGCTGCCTCTTCTCGCGGTATCAACGAGCGCTCCTTTGGCACTGTCGCACCCGTGCACCAGCTGTGTCATGAATTGGCACATCGGAATCGACAAGACAACCAATCGTCCCGTCCAGCGGCGCCACAAGTCCAAACAAGGATCCTCGACGAGATGCCGTTCACCATACCGCCACCGTCAACAGCCAGCCAGCTGCCTATAAAGGAGCAGCGACTACCCCCCGCGCGCTGTGGGCTCGGTGGCATCGCCACGATACGGTCCACTAATCCGTTCCTGTTCATCATGCAGATTATGACGTCCTTCGTCATGCGAACATTGCTGCCTCTTCTCGCGGTATCAACGAGCGCTCCTTTGGCACTGTCGCACCCGTGCACCAGCTGTGTCATGAATTGGCACATCGGAATCGACAACCAATCGTCCCGTCCAGCGGCGCCACAAGTCCAAACAAGGATCCTCGACGAGATGCCGTTCACCATACCGCCATCGTCAACAGCCAGCCAGCTGCCTATAAAGGAGCAGCGACTACCCCCCGCGCGCTGTGGGCTCGGTGGCATCGCCACGATACGCTCCACTAATCCGTTCCTGTTCATCATGCAGGTCTGTCAACCACATCCTCTTTTCGCTAAGAAAACAAGTAATTATTGTTTCGTGCAGCTACCGAGCCCGCAGTGCTGCTTTTATATTGCTTCTGAGTGTCTTTGTGCGATTAGATCTCTATTATTGCTCGCTGGGGATATAGAAAGTAATCCCGGTCCAGATAATGCCGCTCTGCTTGCCGAAATGAAAAAGCTTTCCGCTGGTCAGGCAAGATGATCGCTGAGATGCAAGATCTCAAAAATCAATCTGTGGCTACGACCGCATTGCTGGAGTCTTTGAGTAAGAGGCTGACGGACCTGGAGGGTAATTACCAAAGTGTATTATCCTTGCAAGCCGACATGCAATCCATACGGACAGACAGCGAACGTACGGCGCAGCTGATCCATAAACTGGAAGCGCGTGTAGACGATGCTGAGAACCGGTCTAGGCGAAATAATTTGGTTTTTTACGGCCTTCCAGACCCGTCTGCATCAGAGCCATCATCGGATTCCGAAAAAATTATCTTAAATCACTGCTCCGACTACCTCAGTGTACGACTTGAGCCTAAGGAAATAGAGCGGGCACATAGAATTGGTCGGCATTCCCATAATCGCAAGCGCCCAATTATAGTTAAATTTGTGTCCTACAAAACGAAAGAAGCTGTCCTTTCAAAGGGGCGTAACTTCAAGGACACTGACTTTAGTGTTGCTGAAGATTTTTCACCAGCGGTTAGGAACGCCCGTAAACACCTTGTTGCCTTCGCTAAACATAAATCTGCGCCCTATTCCCTGCGTTTTAAAACACTATTTATGGGCCCAAAGCGCTACATATACGACGTCGCTTCTCAGACAGTAAAAGAAGCATAGCAACAACTTAACAAGACAAAAATAAACCGTTGTCCGAAAATAACAGGCGAGTCACGTCTTCCTATCTCAGTAATCTTCACTAACATACGCAGCTTCATTTCAAAACGCGAACAAGTGTCCAACCTTGTACTAACATCTAAAAGCAACATGTTAGTTCTCACCGAAACTTGGCTTGGCGACCACATTTCAAACTCGGAAGTTCTGGCTGATTTGCCTAATTTCAATGTGTTTCGCGCTGATCGTACGGATGCACGGGGAGGAGGCGTCCTTATAGCTGTCGGTCAGCAATTATCATGCTCCGTTCTTAGTATCAGGTCCAACTTAGAACTACTTTTCATTCATTGTCATGCCGCTCCACAATCAGTACTTGTGGGCGTTTGCTACAGGCCCCCTCGCGCTAGCCAAGATTTTGCCGCTGAGCTAAACAATGTACTCTGTGATATAACATCTAAGCACCCCAAGGCTGACCTTCTCCTTTTCGGAGACTTCAATTTCCCAGATATCGATTGGCACAATTTAGCTCCCCACTTAGTAAATTATACAGAAGCGAAACTTTTCCTTGATGTTTGTCTTGACTTTAATCTTACTCAACTTGTATCCCAACCAACGCGCATTACACAAGATACAGCTAACGTATTAGATTTAATACTAACAAATCAACCTGACAGATTATCGTCGATCACCTATCTCCAGGAAATTAGTGACCATAAGGTTATTCACGCGTCCTTCAACTTCGTGGCAGTTCCACGCTTGACAATTAAAAAAACTATACATCTTTTTAACAAAGCGAACTATGAAGCTATCCGTGATAACTTGCGTGAATTCTTGGCTTTATTTGAAACATATTTTAATGAACACACCATCCATACAAATTGGCAAAGGTTTAAGGAAAAAATAAACAGCCTAGCGGACAGGTTCATTCCAAAAATAACATTACGAACGCAGCCAGATAAGCCATGGTTCACCAATTCTTTAAAAAGTTGGATAACAAAAAGAAACGCTTATACCGAGCAGCAAAAGGTAGCACAAACGGATGCGCATGGGATAGATATTACACAGCGGAACGCGCATATTTATCAGCTGTCCGCGAGGCGAAAGAATCATTCTTTCACGAAGATCTACCCAAGATGCTGGTAAACAATCCAAGAAAATTCTGGCAGGTGGTTAACCCTCGAGATATAAACAGCAACACCGTAGTTAACGATAACGGTGAAACGGTCGATGATGTGGAGTGCGCTAACATTTTCAATGCAGCTTTTGCGTCAGTCTTCTCCAAAGAAGCTAACTTATCGTTTCCCTCTACAGCTACGAGCAAATCTAGTGCCATGCCAGCGATAAATTTCCATGTCGATGGTATTTTGTCCTTAATTGACAATCTTAAACTGTCATCTTCAGCCGGAGTCGATAACATAAACTCAAAAGTGTTAAAAAATACTAAAGATATCAGTGCTGTTTATTTGTGCCTACTGTTCTCCCAGTCACTTTCCACTGGCATCATACCCCATGATTGGACGGTGGGAAAGGTTGTTCCAATCTATAAATCAGGAAATAAGAACTCCCCACTTAACTATCGCCCCATCTCATTAACAAGCGTACCCTGCAAAATCATGGAACATGTAATTTATACAGAAATCATGAAATTCTTAGACTCGAATAACTTTTTTCATCCTTCACAGCATGGATTTCGGAAAGGGTTTTCCTGCGAAACCCAATTGGCAACGTTTCTACATGATCTTCACACTAATCTAGACACTAACCTACAGACAGACGCCATATTTTTAGACTTCGCGAAAGCATTCGATAAGGTACCACATCAACGATTGCTACTAAAACTGTCTTTGGCTAATGTACACCCCGACATCTTACGATGGATCGAAGCATTCCTTAATAGCCGCTCACAGTTTGTCTTTATTAACAAGAGCTCATCTGATTCCCTGCAAGTAACTTCCGGAGTTCCACAAGGATCTGTTCTCGGGCCTCTTCTTTTCTTAATATATATTAACGATCTGCCTGCTCATGTAACCTGTAATATTCGCATGTTTGCGGATGATTGTGTCATTTACAAAACAATTAATAATACATCTCACCAAAATTCTCTTCAGGAAAACATTAACCGTCTGCAACAATGGTGTGATTGCTGGCTAATGACACTAAACCCAAATAAATGCAAAGCTGTGACCTTCTCCCGCCGACGTAACCCTCTGGCTTATTCATACGCAATCAATAACATACCATTAGAAGCTGCGTCCTCTTACAAATATCTTGGTGTTACCATAACTAATGATTTGTCTTGGAACGCACATATTACTAACGTCATCTCATCTTCTAATAAGGCACTCGGTTTCTTTAAACGCCACCTAAAACAAGCTCCAAAGCATGTAAAATTACTAGCCTACCAAACCATAATCCGCCCTAAGCTCGAATATGCATGCGCAGTATGGAGCCCCCACCAAACATATTTAATCAACGCTCTCGAATCTGTACAAAACCGTGCTACAAGGGTCATACATTCTCAATATTCATATCATATCAGCGTGTCGTCTTTGCGAAATGAATTAGGACTACCGACACTTGCTACTCGTCGCCGTGTATCATCCCTATCTCTTTTTCATAAGTTATATCATTGTTCGCTTAATCAACCACCGTACATTATTCCCGCTGGCCGAACGTCACATCGAACTCGGCACATGAACCAAGTGGGCCGCCCCCGTACTCATACTGCTACTTTCTCAGGTTCTTTCTTTTTCCGCACAGCCACAGATTGGAACAGCCTGCCCCATGAAATCGCCGCCCTAACCAGCGCACCCACATTCATACAAAGAATATCCGATCATTTTGCAGAATAAAAACTACTGGATGTCATTTTCATCATTCCGGCTGCTTGTATACATTGCAGAATCATGTACCCATATTACTCATACCGTGTTTAATAATGCTTATACACGTGTTATTTCCAACTATTGTATAATGAACATATGTAATCCCACCCCTTATGTAATGCCCATCTTGGGCTTTTAAGGTAATAAAATGAAAATGAAATGAAATCATGCCCATCCACTATGTTCCATCATGTTCCAGCATCCATCATGGTACACTATCCATCATGTCCCAGCTTACATTATGGTACACTATCCACCATGTCCCGGCTTCCACCATGCCACCGTGCCATCACCATAATCCACCATGATGATGGATGGTGGATTCCACCATTCCACATACTGGCAATATTTTCAATAGGGGTATAACACCTAGAAACTTATGTTCCATTAAAACAGGCAACCGCTCACCCTGCAACACAATGTCGGGATCAGGGTGCTGGCCTCTTTTCCTTCAGAAAAGGACACAGGTGCTTTTCCATGGGTTTAGGGTGAACCCCGTTTTCGTCTGCCCATTTCGACACATTGTTCAAACAAAGCTGAACTTGCCGCCCGCAAATTGCAAGATTGCACGATTTAAACCCTATCTGTATGTCGTCCATATACAAGGAAGAAAAGATATTACATGGGTTGTACAGATGCAAGGAGTTCATTTTCATGATAAAGAGAGGGCAGCTAAGCACCCCGCCCTGCGGCAGTCCGGTTTCCTGCACAAAGAGTCGTGAAAACGCATTGCCCACCCGAACACGAAATGTGCGATTTGACAGATAGCTTTCTATTACGTTCAGCACGTTACCACGTAATCCCATGTTTGAGAGGTCTCGGAGTATTCCAAACTGCCATGTCATGTCGTAAGCTTTTTCCATATCGAGGAAAACGGACAAAAAGAACTGGTTGTGGACAAAGACTTCACGTATCTGCGCTTCTATGCGAATTAAATGGTCAGTTGTTGATCCACCGTGTCGAAACCCACATTAGTGCGGGTTAAGGATTTTGTTTGATTCAAGGAAATGTACGAGTCGGCACTATACCATTTTTCGAAGACTTTGCAGACACAGCTTGTTGGAGCTATGAGACGATAACTCAAAGCCAGCGATGGATCTTTCCCTTCTTTTAGAATACGAATTACTACGGCTTCTTTCCAAGCAGACGGAATCTCACCGGAGAACCACACAGCGTTGTAGAGGCAAAGGAGTGTTTTCTTTGCTTCTGAGGGTAGGTTCTTCAATATCTTGTAGAGTATACGGTCGGCACCTGGGGCGGATTTGTCGCAGGAGTTTCGTGATGAGTGTAGCTCAGCTAGACAGAATGGCTCATTGTACTGCTCATATTTTGTACACTTGCGTTCCAGGTTTTGTCCCTCTATTCTGTCTTTGCATACTTGAAACATTTCACTATAATGTGATGCACTGGACACGTGCTGATAATGCATTCCCAGGAAGTTCGCTTGATCCTCCAAGCTCTCACCCTGTGTGTTTACCAGGGGAAGTCTGTGCGTCTGCCGCCCTCTTACTTTATTAATTCTCTTCCAGACTTTTGCTTCGTCTGTGTACGAGTTGATACCTAGCAAAAACTTTTGCCAGCTCTTTTTTCTGGCCTGTCGGCGCGTCCTCCTGCCTTCGGACTTGACCTTCTTAAAATTAATAAGATTCTCTGCTGTAGGAGAATCACGTAGCAACGCCCATGCTTTATTTTGTTTTTTCCGCGCATTTCGACATTGTTCATTTCCCCATGGAACATGGTGTTTGCATGTCGTTCCACTTACTTCAGGCATACATTTGGAAGAGTAATCAAAGCAGTAAAAAAATTCAACAGCAGCACTTATTTCTAATGAAGACATGTCAGCCCATGAGATACCACTAGTAAGGCTTCGGAATTTCTTCCAGTCAGCCATGTCAAACTTCTACCGCGGAGTCTGTGGCGCAGGCTCATTTGCTTTTCTGCATTTCAGTAGTATCGGGAAGTGGTCGCTTCCATAAGGATTCGCGATGACTTCCCACCTAAAATCAGCAAAAATGGACGGGAAGGCATACTCAGATCTATGGATGAATATGTTTTGTTTGTGACGCTATAATAGTTAGGTTCGTTTTAAATGCGAAGCATTTCTTAGCGAACTTCGGCGAGTTTGAGCGTATCTATCTATCTATCTATCTATCTATCTATCTATCTATCTATCTATCTATCTATCTATCTATCTATCTATCTATCTATCTATCTATCTATCTATCTATCTATCTATCTACGATTTTGTGCTCTCCTGGCCGTTTCGCTAATGGGATGCTTACGAAAATTGGTATGCCACAACAAGACTACATGACGAACATAAATGACATGTCATAACATGAAAATCATGACTTGCATGTCATGAGCGGCATGATTTACATGCCACGGTCTTGGTGCCCTCCTGGCCGTCTCGCTAAGGGGATGTATGCGAAAGTTGGTATGGCAGAACATGACTACATGAAGAACATAAATGACAATTCATAACATGAAAATCATGACTTGCATGTCATGAGCGGCATGATTTAAATTTCACGGTCTTGGTGCTCTCCTGGCCGTCTCGCTAACGGGATGTATGCGAAAATTGGCATAGCACGACATGACGGCCTGACGAACATAAATGGCAGGTCATAACTTGAAAATCATGATATGCATATCATGAGCGGCATGATTTACATGTCACGTTCTTTTTCTTTTTTATTCATATGAGATTAGGAGATGTTGGCGAACAAATAAGGCGCCGGCTACTCCTTGGCTCCTGGGGTCCGTACAACAAGCATGGTGCTAAGCAGTATGCGAAGCAATCTGGCATAATCACAAGAATAGGTGGTTTCGTCAGAAGAGTAACAAAGAAACACAACGTACACGAATATAAGTTCAAACACACGGCAGTACTTTCGAGTAAAAGTCTCTAATAAATAAGAATGTCACTGGCACAAAAACGTCCATAGTCAGTCACAGGCAGTGGTCGTGTAAAGGAATCACCAGATATTGAATAAAATACCAATACAGTACCCTTTGATACTGCGCTAATAAAGTCCACCAATGCCGCTTTCTTCTAAAAAAATCACAGCATATCCACGGGGTGAATGATGATGAGTGGGCGAAGCTCCGGAGGGAATCATCGGTATACCGTGAATCTTCCGTGTAATTAGCGTTTTTTCGCTCGCCAGCGTCCGATGTGAGCGGACGCGTTTCGAGCGCGCTCCGTCGATATCGACTACTTGGCCCGCGCTTCGCTGTCAAGCCATCGGCGCAGCTGCTGCTGCGCTCGCTGCTCTTCTGCACGTTATCTCCCGTTTGCAGCGGCTGCTATCTGGGACGCTGTTTTCTGAGCTCGTCGGCGGCACCGCCGCCCGGCTTGCCGCCGGCGGCCATTGCTGCTAGCATTAGCCACGTCAAACTTCCGTGCTTTCATGGCCACTCCGAAGCCCCCCGCGCTCCCAACCGAAGTGCCACTACCCGAAGATATGGACGTACATGATCCAGACAACCTGACTGCCTCGGTCACGCCGCTGACTTCAACGAGGAACTCGGCGCCGCTGCCACACCTTCAAGGTTGCTGCTGCTGCCGGACACGAACCCATTCCAGGGCTAGGTCAGCTAGTATACCCCCCAGGTAAACGATAATAGCACCACTAGCGCCAATTTGTCCCCTGGTGTTTGGTAGGCCAAACTGTGAAACCAAAAAACAATAAAAAATTGCTGATGCTGCTATGGCAACGCTTTTGTTGATGAGAGAGGAGGAAGCGCCGAGCTGCTTGTCGTCTGCTGTGCGCTCGACGAGCGCACGACCGCTCGCTATCTTTTTTTTTTCAGGTTGCGTTGCTTCTGCATATCTTGTTTTCGACAACTTTCGTTTGCTATCTTCTCGGACTTTCAGCACATCCACAAAACATTTGCTTGTAAATATTTCTCGTTTCAATGCGTACGAGCCAGCAAGCCTTGAAGCGTGACAGTTTTGTTTGAGCAAGAAAACGGTGTAGTCAGAAAATGGTGGTTTATTCACTCATTTTATTAGCAACGCATTGCAAACGATAAAACTCAATAGATACCACAATAGCACAGAGCAGTGTATCTCGTACGATAAATACAAATGTTCGCATTCTGTATCGGTTACACAAGGATAAGAGAAGTCTTCACACAATTCATCGTATACGGAATATCGCTGCAGGGGTCACCACGTTTATTGGCTGTACACAATACAATTCTCCAGAAACGACGGTTCATAGTAACACGTTTGTGAATAATGAACTGACCATGCAGTGCAGATGACCTGCACGTTGAGCCCAACACTACCAGCCCCTTTTGCTATGAAGCTTGCAGGTCGAAACAACCTCCTATAGCAAACTAACTTTCTATATAACTCAGCTTGTGCTAATGTACCATTACATACTGAGCAAATTATATTTACGTTATAACACTTGGCTATGTTTCTCGACATGTCGCGTAAACCCTCGTTCAGAGTTGTAGCACTGCTAACAGGACATCATTACAGTATTTTACAGCAGTACAAAGCAGTTATTCCTCGCAATTTGTAATGCCCGTATATTCTATCACAGTTTAAGCATGAGTATCACAATCCTACAACATCAAACAACAAATGACACCCTGTAGACACAGCTTTCCATTGAGAAAAAAAAATGCCGTGTAGGTAAGTGTCGATGGCTAATCATCATTGGAAACTGGGCTAGGACAGAGTCATGCGCAAAGGTATTACGGAAGGCGCACCTTTAGGACTTGGAAAAATGTTCACAAAAGTAACTCAGATCTACAGCATTTAATGAATCAGCCTGGGCAGATAGCTCAGAACAAGCCTACTCTGACCGGTTTTCAAGACATTCCTCTAATATGCCTGAATCACATAAAGCATTTATTTTATAGAGCTCGTAAGCTCAGCTTCGTGCATAATGTTGGAAGCATAGAACAAATCTGAGCTGTACTACTAGCTTTGTAATTCATCATTATCAGCCTGTCTTATGTCCACTTCAGGATGAAGGCCTCTCCCAATCCTCTCCATTCTTGCCTGTCCTGCGCGAGCTGATTCGATTTGACGCCTGCGAATTTCTTGATTTCGTCCCCCCATCTTACTCTCTGTCGTCCGCGGCTACGCTTGGCTGGAGGTAATCTGTCATTTGACTTTCGAAGACGCCTTAACAAACCGGTGAAAGCGCCTTAACTTTGCTGGTACATTTGCTTGTGGCACAGCGTGCTTTCTTGACTTACTAAAATATTTCTGACTTTTCTAGAAGGAGCTTCTTCCTCCTCATTTGATATTAAAATGAAAGTATGCGTGGCAAGAATGCCGAGTACTATTAGTACTTGTGCAACCTCACCACATCAAGTACAAGTTCTCAAAATTCGTGTTCGCAGCAGTTAATTATAGCGCAACAATGTGAGCTATGAATGTCTGCACAAAGACAATACCTTGCACGCTGTTTGCGCAGACACCGAAATGCGCTAAATTGTTTTGTTTTGGCAGGGTTCGCGTAGGCAATTTCGGCGAAGTGGTCCGAACAGAGGCTGTAGCCGTCGTACAGTTGCTCCTGTGTGAGTCCCTCGAGGTCTGCCCTTCTGGCGTAATTTCGCCCTACGTCACACCTAGAAAATGAAACAAATACCACCATGGAAATCAATAAACAACACGTAAAAGCGACGCTAATATAGAGAGTGCGAAAAAGGGAGAAAAGAATGTGTCACAAGTTCAAAAGCAAAGCGCAGCTTGGCCTTAGCGCAGGCAACACGAACTTCACGTTACACGGAATGTAAGCAGTCACTGCTACGTAAATAATTTTGGGGGCTTATTTTTTAAGCATTCAAATGTGGTAGTGCCGCTACAAGGAACTGGTCGTCGGAATGCTCTAAAGCCGAACCAGTTCGTTGAAGAAGCGCATTCGGCGAACATACTTTGCACGATTTCTTCTTAAAGAAAAGATATTGTCACGAAGACAAGCAGTAGACGATCGGCGGAAGAGAACAACCTTCTTTAATGGCTACCAGCACCAAAAGAACGCTCGCGCAACTGCGCTCTTCTTCGTCTTCCCTCTGCTCGAGATCGGCGCCTGTAGTGGGGAGCTTGCTTCTCAAAACTTGCTCCGCGGTGGGCACTTTGCTTGGCGTCAATATTAAGAGCCACCGCCAACGATACCGACGCGAAATTTCCGTCTGCGCGTCAGCTCGCGTCAATCGGCCCACGAGAAACTGTCCACAAGTAGCTTTACATGCTTGCTACGTTACTGAAAAATGCGCATTGCCAAGCAAAAAACCCACTGTAAAGCGCCAACAGCAATCTTTCGGTTCGCCCTGTAGCTGATTTGATAAGGATAGCCCTGGCTTCGTACCGAACAAAAAGTGTGCTTACCGTTCGTCCGCTGGGAAACGGGAAAATTTCGCTGCGCTGCTTCTTCCCGAGTTGTGGCACCAAAAAGCACCGCAGCACGCCTTGTGTCCTTTTCCTAGTTTCGCCCACATTTTGAGAGCGTTCGTACTCACAAACACCGACATGTTCACCTTCAAGACACTTTAAAGAAATTCCACACGTGCACAGTGAAAACGGCAGAAGCAGACGGACGGAATGGCAGCAGAAGAGATAAGAGCGAAAGCGCCGCCCGTCGGCGCAACGAATGCAGCGTCTGGGTAAACATATAGGGTGTTAAAAAAAGAAAATACCCGAGGACACCATTTCATCTCTACACATAATTGCGTAACTTTACTTTATTCATGCGTAGGTAGCAAAGATAAAGCTACACATGCAAACGTTGCTGAATTTTCGCTTCCTACCAAAACAATGGCGGACGCTTTATTTCCAATACCGAAACTAGTCGAAGTGTCCGGCCCCTGCCCATTCGCCCCACTCCGGGAGCTCGAGGAACAGAATCACATTGAAGGCAAGTCTGACAATGCTTCTAATCAAGCTCGCATTATCTCTACCGCACCGTATGGAGAAAAACGCGCGCGAGGCTCGCTCTTGCCGACGCCCGAACGACAGTACACTAGCACGCCTAGGGATTCTTCCCACGCGAGACGTGCACGTCAAATGCTCCCCGCTTCCGTTCGTCAGCAGGACGAAGAAGACGGTTGGATACCAGTCAGCTATCGACGTAAACAGCAAAACCGTGCAACGGTCGCACCGACGCCGAGCTCAGGCTCCCCACGCAAATATCAGCAAACCGTCATCCTTCGGCCTAAGCAGCCGTGCCGCATCATGGATGAGCCGTTCATACGATTAGACCGAGTCATAACGCGCCACATTTCGGCTCATCTCAATCTCTCCGAGGAAGACCCACTGCCGGAGTTCACGGTTCGCTATTTAGGCCATAGCAACCAGCTCGCTGTCGACGCCGCTGAACCCGAGGTGCGCAACGCCCTTCTCGCGATAGCATCTCTGCCGATCAGCGGAAAGGACGTGCCCTTTCAAGCATACGAAGCAGTAAGTCAGAATCAAATCAGAGGCATTATTCGAAACGCCGGAGACATGACTTCCGAGGAACTAATGAACTCATTGCACTGCCGCAAGTGCAAAATCCTGCAGGCACGCCCACTTGGTGACAAAGGCACCGCCATGGTCACATTTGAAGGTAACAGCTTACCCTATAAGGTCGGCCTGCGGTCACTTACCATCCGTGTTTTTCCGTACCGTGTACGAGTGGCCGTTTGCGGCATCTGCCACAAGATTGGGCATCACAAGGAGCAATGTCCTAATACTTCGGCAGCAAGATGCCCTACATGCGGTTTGCGGCAGCACGAAGAGGGCACACAATGCCCGAACGCAGAACCAAAGTGCCGCAGCTGTGGTGGTTCTCACTTGGCCACAGCTACAAACTGTCCAAAAAGAAGACAAGTAAACAAGAAAATCGAACAAAAACGCAATCCGGCTGCCAAAAGGCAACGCAAGAAAAGGCAGGTGCAGGGGCATCAGCACCGCAATGCCGAAACAGAACAAGGTTTTTCTAGGCCAATCATCAAGCCAACACGCCAGAGTTTCTACACCGGGCCACCGGCACCTTCAGCTGCGCAGTCAGAAGACAGCAATAGAATCACCTTCGCGGATGTAGCCAAACAAACGAACGCACACCTAACACATGGTTGTAGCAATGGCGTTCCGCATCCTTCATGCTCAACACTCGCGTCCTCTGCGCCGCAGCCTGCCTCGGGTGGAGGGGCGAAGCATCCTCGAAGGGACGCAGCTCAGTCAACGGGGCTTCCGCCTCTGAACGACCATCAACACCTTCCCGCCCCAACGTCACTCCAAGAAATCTAGAGGCGTCTTGAAAACCGTATGGCGGAAATAGAAAAGTCCATCTATGAAAAAGTTGAACAGCTTATTAGCCGGGCCATTGAAAAATGCGTCCACACCATCATGGAGCGTATCATGCTTTCCGGCATGCTTCCTCTTGGCACAACTTCGCCGACAACCGCAGGAGCACAGGGGATGAGTACGCCTTTGGCAGCGTCAAACTCCATTGCTCCTCACTCAAAAAAGCTTCACCATGGCTAGCTTTGCAATATCATCGCCATGGGCAACTGTCCTGCAATGGAACTGCCGTTCGTTTCGTGGCAAGAGGGCTGAAATGACCACGCGGTTCGCCAGCAAGCAAGACACCAGTCCATTGGCCATTGCCCTTCAAGAAGTCAACGGCCCTGTGCTGAAAATAATGGGCTATGACGGCTACGCCCCGTCAGAAGACCTAGCTGCACCCACGAAGACAGCATTGTACGTAAGACGAGGAACTACACACGTGCAATTAGATACGCAACCGTGGTGCAGCACCACCCTTAGCGTTGTCGGTTGCCGGTTGGGAGTCTCATCACAGCGTACAATCCTCGTCTTCTGCATCTACGTGGTTCCCGAAAACACAAGGAATAAAGCCAATAAGGTGTCGGTCGATCTCAGCTTCGTCTCCCACTTTAAGAAGCTCTATCCACAAGACACCGTACTGTTGTGCGGGGACTTCAACTCCCAGCACGCCGCCTGGGGATACAAAAAATGCAGCCCGCGTGGCAGGCGCATCATGCAAGATGCCTCGGAGTACGGGTTGACACTTCTCAATACGCCCCAAACACACACGAGGCTGGGACAGACAGTTCACCAAGCAGACACGTCACCAGATCTTACCTGGAGCACCCGTCCACAGCTATTTCAATGGGAGGTGCTAGACGATTGCATGGGAAGCGACCACTTTCCGATAATCATACGTTTTCGCACAGGCCAAGCCAATGCGAAGAGGAAGTCAAACGCCACTACACGGCTAAGTCACATCACACACTGGGACAAATACCGCGAGTTACTACAGCAGCAGCCTCCAGCCAAGAACATTGACCATCTGGTATCACAGCTATGCGCAGCAAAGCGGAAAGCCACGAAGAACCTAAGGGTTCCTCTTGACCATCCAGAACCTGACAGACATCTGCTCACCTTATGGAATAGAAGGATACGGATTCTCGCCCAGTACAGGCGGTCTGGCCACGCTGCACACCACAAAGCACGGTTGCGCAAAATACAGCGTTCTATTGAAGAATATACGACGGCGCTCGCGTCAGACCGTTGGATGGGAATATGTGAATCCATCAATGGGCAGACCCACACATCAAAGGTTTGGGCCATTCTGCGCTCTCTCCTCGGCCAGCGCAAGACCTACAATGGCGCGGCTGCTGTGGCCCTCCGGCAAGGCATCAGCGCTCAGCAGCTCGCCGAACAGGCCGCTCAAGTGTTCTTCCCGCAGACGTCTCACCCCACGGACACCACGTACCAGAAGGATGCAAGTTCTGAAGACAGCGAGCCACTTAATAGTCCCTTCACCATGCTCGAGCTGGAACACGCCTTGCAGAATGCTAACGCACGTAGTACCCCAGGAGCCGATGGGGTGTGCGTTGCTCATCTACGCAATATGCCCCTTGAGCACAAAAATGCTCTTCTAGAAGAGTTTAACCGAGTCTGGGATACCGGGATTCTGCTCTCCACATGGAAGTTTTCGGTGGTCAAGCCCACTCCGAAGCCTGGTAAACCACCGCATACCTTATCCAACCTCCGTCCGATCTCATTAACCTCGTGCGTCTGTAAAGTGATGGAGAGCATGGTCAACACAGAGCCGTATATTCCCTTCGGGAGAGTTCGGCGGAGGGGCGGGGCCAACAGCCAGCCAAGTTTAGCGGCCGCGCAATCCGCCATTTTGTGCCGAGGCGCCCGGCGCTCGCCTTGGCGAGCGTTAGCGATGCATCGCCGATGAGCTTTTACCGTAAACAAATAACTGCAAATAACGTGTGCATGTAATGGGATCACGGAAAGGTGTGTTTACAGAAGCCGAGCTTAGGAAGCGTGAAAGGTAGAACTGCGTTTAACTGGCGTTGCTGACAAAAATATAACGCATTCACTTCGGCGGACGTCAGCACCACATTTTGCCGATTTGATTTAAAATAGCGATAAGACAGTTGTCACTTAAACGGTGTTTGAGAACGGACCCGCAAGTTTCTCACTTGATTCGATTATATTAAACTTGCTGCAGGCTCAGTGAAGGGCACTGGCAAAGGAGATTATCGTTTAGAAACATGGTACCAAAAGCACGCGAACAAAAATGCTAATCAGTGAAGCTGCCTTATGTACACTGTGCTAGTAAGAGTTTGTTGTGGCACGTTACGCTTATTTATATTGCGGGTAGGTGACGTAATTTTGAGCTCACTTTTATGAGGATTTCACTAGATTATGTGTTCCTATCGCACGCCCATTTTTATTAACTCATGCCTCATGAAAATCTCAGAAGCAGATGTTCCTTTGTTTGCTCATATAATATACATCTTGAGGGGCTTTTCGACAAAGGGCTTGAAGGAGTTGAATTACAAGCCAAAAAAAAAGGTGAAGGGGCATGCTATTTGGTCGCTGGAAATCAACAGAAATAGAATGGACCGTACTTGTGAGCATGCAGAAATGCAATCATGCAAAATTCGAAACTGGTGTTTTCTAGCCTCTGAATAAGCATGTTTCAGTCAAGCTGTTCCATAAGTTAGGACGAGCTTTGAGACATCTGTTCTGATGTAAGTACCATAAGGCCACCACAGTGGTATGGACGTTACAGTGCTTTGCTCATAATCACATCACGGTTTTGGTGCGCGAAACCACCGCAATTATATAAAAACAGTTTCGTAAACTGGTGCGCCAATAACTATTATAAATGTAATTCAAAATACCACTGAAGGCCATCATTGTGACGGTATTACAACTGCAAGAATGCAGTACTAGTGACGTAATGAAACAAAGTCGGAGAAAATTTTTTTATTGTCATTCATGCTGAAGCGGTCATCTGCAGATGTAACTTGTTTTTCAGAAAAATACAAAAGTAAGAATATCGTGCTTCACTAAATCTAAGGAACAATCTCTAAAATCAAAGCTGATATATCAAACAAACAAGAACAGTGCATCAAAACACACTTAAATGTAATAAGTAGCATACAGCATGATGTACATTTTTTGGTGATTCATGGTTCAGAGAAGGAATATGTAAAAGCACATTGCAGAGCGAACAAGGGATGGGAGGGAAGCCCCAGTGTCTGGCCAACATTTAAAAAAAGCAGCTGGCTTCAGCTTGGTCAGTAAAAACAGATACCAGATGAAGACATGTCATCTTCACTAAATACTCGTCAAAGAGTGCGTTAATAAATATAGAGTATTCATGAAATGACTACTGGAGGACAAAATACATCATCAGTATGGGAAACGCGGCATGAAAAAGTGTATTGTATGCACACTAAAAAACAACCTCTAGAGCTATTCATGACTGTGATAAAGCATTTCATACACAAAAACAGTGCGACATATTAGACAGCACCTGCTTCCAGCACAGCATCTGCACAAAAAGAACAAAAAGAACCCTACACATCAACAATGAGCAGAACAGCACCTCGTCCAACTGCCTTCCAAGAGACAGCCACAGACTCGCCTTAAATGGAAATATTACAACACTCCTAATGAGTTTTTAATGTCCCTCTAATGTTTAGAGTACAAGTACAGCAGTTTCAATAAAAAGTAAAATTCTGTCATAAATCACAGAGGGCAGATTGACACGACTAAACGAGTTACCTCTCCTGTCAACCAAGAAGCTTGTCAAAAAATATAAGCAGTACCGTCCTCATCATGGGTGCTACTTCATTAGTAATCATTCAACTGATGGTGCACTTCTAAAGTTGTTGCAGGAACACGTGGGCAATGACAGAGTGCTCTGAACTGCTGTGCTTTGCCTAATAAACCGCTTCATGTGTGAAGGACGCAGCGAGAAGAGCCCTCTTGTGCTGCCTTGCGGGCTGTTGATGCACTTGCGAACTTCCTGACTTCTAAAG
This sequence comes from Hyalomma asiaticum, assembly GCA_013339685.2. Taxonomy (NCBI): domain Eukaryota; kingdom Metazoa; phylum Arthropoda; class Arachnida; order Ixodida; family Ixodidae; genus Hyalomma; species Hyalomma asiaticum. The sequence goes on from CM023487.1 coordinate 90,127,550, forward strand.
CTGCCTTTTGTCTTTCACGTTGCTTCTTACTGAGATCCTTTAAGTAGATGCGGATACGAAAGACAATGAAACGTTGTATTATGTGAGCCTTAATACTGTGGCATTCTGGAAAATGTACACCACTTGTAGAGCTCATCATTATGTCTTGCAGCCGCTCTACATTGTTTACCTGCTTGTGTAAGGTAGGTGCATGCTTTAGAAATATACCTTCACACATCTGCATTAGGGAGACCAGGTTGCGACTTGGAATAGCAAGACAGCCATCTTTATAGGACTTGGACCGAATGAACTCTATGCTTCTAGAGTCGTTTTGTGGATCTACTATTGAATCCTTGCACATGCTGCATGTTCTATTATTTTTCAGAACAGACGAAGCAAGGTATCCCGACATGTACACAAATGCACTCTCTTCCGTGCTGCTCATTTCTGGTAAAGTGTCATCAGTGTCATCCTCTAACACACCTTCAATGACTTTGGTTACACTGTCTGGAAATTGAGATTGATAATCAGCCAAAAAAAAGGCCCCATCATCAATGTCGTAGCTCCCCGTTTTCGCAGGCTTTAAATATTGTGAAACACTGATGACGCGAAGGGCCATCTTGCACTGATAGGGTGTGGGGATTGGGTTCCTAGCACGAATCATTGAGAAAAGATTCTCAAGGCTGTCTTGTGTGAAGCGAGATGTAAGAACAAATTTGTAACCTTCTTTAAGAAGGTCTTCCTGAAGCGACAAAATGCTGGTGGTGCTAAGCAGAACGCCAGTTTGTACAGGTTTCCATGCACCATCAGCTATCTTAATATTCCGAAAGAGGTTGATGAAGAATTGCATGAAGTTAACAGCCTTTTCATGCTGTTCAGGTTTACCCTGGCTGAATGCAGTTGCAATATTTCTACTGCACATCAGGTCAAACCATTTGCTGACCTGCTTAAAGAACCAGGCTGTGGTTCGGGCTTTGATACTTAGTAAACCATCATCTATGAGCTTCTCAATCGCACACGCGGTTTTGTGGCTCATAAGTTCTGCTGCCGGGGCTACCTTCATTTTCTGAAAATGACCTGGAGAAATATGCATGTCACTTAGATGTGGTGCCAATTTGTATGGTTTTTCCTTCTCGTGCTTTACCAGCTCTATCACAGGCCATATGTGAACAATATTAGATGGTAAATTAAATTCCTCAACAATGTTGTCTTGCAGCGTTATGGTCTGCAGTCTGCAAAGGTGATTTCTGATGTTCTTCAGTATGTGTGGGACATCCGCTAGCACACATATATTTTTTGACGGCTGATGTGGGTGTGGTGTTGAGTATGACACTGCACTATTCCTTTCCGCCACAACACCAAGAACCCTCCATAAAGCTCGATTCCCTGCACCCATGTCACTCGTAATAGCCACAACATCCAGCTTGGTACTACTACACTTCAATATAATTTCACGCACAACAGCTTGCACAGTCAGTGCCCTTGAATGATGATCCCGTGAAGTGATAGGCTACTATCTGTTTCCATCGTGTACAAACACCTCCTAGCATGAAGGCTAAGCAGTGAGTGGCTAACACAGGCTCATCAGCCCTTTCCCCTAGAGTGGTAAAGCCGCACACACTTTGTGAGCTCGGGTCGTACTCAAGCTTGTCATGCAGCTGCATTTCATCTATCATAAGAACACATTTTCTTTCATGTTCCTTAAATGCTGCAACCTTGCACTCCATCATTTCAAACACTTCATGAAGAACTCCTGGCTCAAATTTAACACCTTGTGTACGTTCGCGTAAAGTACGTTCAGCAGGAAGAGGATGACCTTGAGAAATGAGCATGTTGTAACCTGTTGAACCACATGCGAAGTGCAGCCTTAGAGCCTTCTTGATGGTTTCAGCAGACCACGGGCAACCATTGTTTTTCTTCCTGGCCAGCGCTCGCATTTGATCCTCACTGAAAACCCTTTTGATGCCTTCTTTTATTCCTGCGTTCTCCTCCACAAGGTCTCGGTTCTTTTTCTGGAGACGCTTTATCTTGCGTTGTAGGTCTGCGATTTTCTGAAGTGTCAGAATTCAGGGAACAATTAGGACTACACCAGCATTAAACCAAAAATCTGAATTAAAGCAATACCTTAGCTAAGCATAAAATGAAAATGCGCCCATTGGAGAAGCGTAGTCATTATTGTATGCATGCACAGGGTTCAAAGACTGACAAAACTATCATGGAAAGAGCAATCCCAATAACTGCTGTTGAAATAGCATGTGACTCATAAACGCTGAAGCCTATGAAGATGCCACAGACCAGGCTTCAAAAAAATTTTAGAACCACTGAAATGTTAAGATTCACTACTTGGAGAGACTAAAATGTCGGCATTTCCTACCATTAGCCATTTAAACTCAAGCAAAAATACAAATCAGTGGAACAAACAGTGATAATGGAGATGAAAATGCAAGCTACAGTGGCTTACCTTTCCAGGTGAGATCTGTTGCGGCACGATTAACAAATGCTCATGACATGCAGTCGACGTGTTTGCTGCTGAAGTGGTTTCTTGAACGCCACAAGGTCCTAATCGCTCACTGGATGCAGATGTAGTTGCCACACAACTGGCTGCCTGAATATCGGAACAATTACCGTAGTCATTATACGATGTGACAAACTGAATGATTTTGAAAGATACAAGACGTCACGCACTGCCAGCAGGGCTGCATAGTTTACCTGGTTAGATGGCCAGTCTTGATCTGATGCAACCATGAGCACAGAATCAGCAGGAGAGCCTGCTGGGCTTGAACAGACCTGAAAGGTGTAGAGTAGGCTCGTCAGTCACGCCACAGGAAAACAACCAATACTAGAGGAAATAGTCTAGAAAACTCACATGTTGGGGCTGCCACTCTTCATGAGAAGCACCCTCGAGCACAGAATCTGCAGGAGAGCTCACTGGGTTTGAATCGACCTGAAGCATGTAAGCTCATGAGTATACGCAACAGGCAAACAACCAATACTAGAAAAAAATAATGTGTGAAGACTCACACGCTGAAGTTGCCACTCTTGATCGGATGCAGCCATGAGAATAGATTTGGCAGGAGGGTTTGCTGGGCTTGAACTGACCTGAAGCGTGTAGAGTGGGTTTGTCAGTATATGGCACAAGCAAACAACAGACGCTAGAGGAAATAAATAAGATGACTCATGTGTTGGTGTGGCCATTTTTGCGGTGAAAGGGGCATGGGAGCAGCTAAAGCTTGAGATGCAGACGCAGTTCCTTGCTGAATGCAAGAAGCATGAACTAATACTAAACAAGGACGCAAAAATACGCTCACTGGTGCCCTTATGCTTTAACGTGGCCATTAAAACCACTCGGAGAGAACCAGAAGCCATGCATTATCTGAATAGGTGCAGCATCACTAAAGCAGCTGCTGCAGGTGCGGTGACTGCAGCCGAGATGCTCTCAGCTAAAGTACCCTGCTGAAGTGAAAACAGATTCATCTAGGTCAATGAATACTGGACAATAACTCTCAGCGAAACTTAGCAGAAAACATAAATAAAAAGAAAAAAAAGACATACGCAGCAGGAAGTGCTTACTCTTTGCTTGGCATAATAAACAGCTCAGAACTTCCAGGTATAGAAAAGGTTGTGTTTACAATAGTTAGTGCTTTTCCTGAAGGTCATGCTTAACAAGGCAAAACACTCTGGCAAACCAGGCACAGGCCAATCCGTAACATTAGAAGAGGCGCAAGCCTTGCTAATCACTGAAATAGCAGAGTACGCAATTAAATATCCTAAAACAGTACCAACTGTGTACAGGTCCAAGCACCCTGTTCTATGACAAATGTAAACATGAAATACCAAAATGCTTTACAAATGATTGATCTCCAGCACTTGAGTATACATATGAGTATACGCGACAGGCAAACAACCAATACTAGAGAAAATAATGTGGAAGACTCACACGCTGGTGTTGACACTCTTGATTGGATGCAGCCATGAAAACAGGATAGGCAGGAGGGCTTGAATTGGCCTGAACTGCGACCTGAACTGTGCACTGTAGGTAAAACAAGCATGTAATTTTTTTTTACTTGAGATAGTTTCTCTCATAGCCATTTCATGCTTTCCTACTGTCACTAGGGGCCATTATATCTAAGCAACTTTGTCGGTATCGCAAAACGTGAACCCTCACACCCACGCGTGATATATAAAATGCCGACCCCTTGTTTTCAAGCGTTTACGTGTATATGAATATAACAAATCGTGACTCCCTTGTTTGGTCTTATGAGGTTTCACGTCTGAAAGCGACTCAAGATATGGGGGACGCCGTAATAGACGGCTCCGCACATTTCAACGGGTTGTTTCACGTGCAGTGAAATCGAACAGTACACGGGCATTGGCATTTCTCGTTCACCGAAATGCCAACGCCAAGACTGAACCCGCGTCTTTCGGGTCGGCCGCCGAGCAACATACACGTGAAATCACTAAGCCACCACGGCGCCCTCTCGACTCCTTCGATGACAGCTGAAGATAAGTAAGTGCGTCTGTGCAACACAGCCGCGGCTTAACGCTTTCAGTAGGATCAGCTTCAAACGCCAGGGCCTAAGCCGACAGCGATAAAACCACACTACCGCGACGGGCATGCTACGCGAAGTGTTCGCTTATCAAGCAAAACGCAATCAGTACTGTAAACAATAAGGTGCGATTACGACTTCGCATAAGGTGTACCTCTATTTTTAGGTGGTTTCCGCTTCTTCTTCTCCGCGCAATGCGAAAACAGCGTCGGCACTGCTGTCCATTTCAGTTTTTTCGGTCCCTTCCGATGGGGCTCAAATTGATCCGCTTCGAAATGTACCTGCACTTACCAGATGAACACACATGTAGAACATGAGTACGGGCGCAGTTGCGCCAACTGATTTTCACACTTACCTCACATAAGCGCGAGTTGTCGTTGGCTTTCCATTTATCACGCTTCGTTCTTGCTTCCCAAACGCGGCGCCGTGCTCGGTTCTTGTCGCCTTGCGGGAAACAGTAAAGGGCGAACCCTTTCTTTTGCGAGTTCGAGCAGCCCACCGCGCTGCAAGCCCCCATTGCGATATCCGTGCAGATCCGTCGGTCGAAAGGGGAGCACAGCAGCCGACGGGAACTTCACACGGACAGAACTAAATATCGCACACCAACACCGCGAGACACCTAGACACAAAATGGCGTTGGCGAGGCGGGAGGGTTGTGTTGCCAGACTCCAGCGCGGCAGTTGCCAGACTGGCGGCGAGATCAAGAAACCGCCAAACTCTCCCGAAGGGAATATACGGCTCTGGGTCAACACACGCTTGATTTGGTACCTTGAAGATCGTGACCTTTTTGCCCCCACAATGTACGGATTCCGCCCAGGGCTATCAACTCAAGATGTACTCCTCCGCCTTAAAGAAGATGTCCTCGACTCCAATTCGGTGCACCCACGAGCTGTTGTCGGAGTGGACATACGCAAGGCATTTGATGGCGTCCCACACAGTACCATCATGAACAAAGCACGTGCCCTTGGCCTTAGAGGAAAAATGTACAACTTCATAGCGGGTTTCCTAGAAGGGCGAAGCTACCAAGTCGAAATTGGCCAAGACGCCAGTGCCATACGGATCAACCACGTAGGTGTTCCCCAAGGCTCGGTGATCTCACCCACCCTGTTTAATATAGCTATGTACCAGCTACCAAGACGCCTTGCCGACGTACCGGGCCTAAAACACGCGGTGTATGCCGACGATGTCACCGTATGGACACATCAAGGATCCATCGGTGAGCAGGAGGATGTCTTGCAAAGAGCCCTGAACATCATTCACGACTACGCAACGGAAACAGGTTTACACACTGCCCCAGATAAAACAGAGTTCGTCGTCATTCATGGTGGCCGATCCACCTCTGCCAAACAGGCAGAAAAGCGGTCTTTTAAACTTTACATCGGTAATCGACCCATAACAAGGAAATCTACTATCCGATTACTCGGTATGCACCTCGATGAGAACTGCACAGCGAACACTTGGTTCCAACGCGTTACGAAGACCAGCAAACAAATCCTGCACGCTTTACGCAGAATTTCTAACCGCACTCGTGGAGTAAACGAACGTGAAATGCGGCAGTTTGCTCAAGCTTTTCTCGTCTCTCGTATCATGTATGGACTGCCATATCATCCGGTCAACCGTACGCAAATGCTCGCGCTCGAACGGCTACTTAATGAGGCCAAACGCATTGCTTGCGGACTTCCAAGGTACACACGCCTCGATGCGCTCAAGAGCTGTAGCAAGCTCAACAACCTGTCCGAGCTCGTCGACGTGCACATACAAACACAGGAGACGAGACTTCGCGCAACAAATGCCGGGCGATACACGCTCATGCTCCTCGGGTATGACATCCACAAACTTCCTATTTTGCCCACCAAAACGTCGCCATGGGAAATCACGGTACTCACCGATGGCAAGCCACTGCCACGCAACATGGGCCCGACTCAGCGTGTGCGGCGCCTTACCTACGCCAAGAGGCATGCTAAGGCTACGAGTTCCCTCCCATTGAGTGAACGCGTTATATACACGGACGCTGCGCTTCCTACAGACGGTACCAGTAACACTTGTTATGCCACTGCCTGGTACGACCAGACAAATGGAAATCAGAACCGGCACTATCATGTATCAACAGAAGCAGTGTACAGCACCCGAGCCGAGCTAGTGGCCATCCTAGACTATTTGGAGTGGGCCCTCGAAACTGCATCTGAAACTGACCCAATTCACCATCGTGTGTACACTGATTCTCAGGCTGCCTATCGATCATGTACTAACGTTCATTACACAGATCCTGTACTGCAGAAGATCCGGCACCAGGCGCGCCTGCTCCGCGATTGCAGTCACGATGTTACCATCCTCTGGGTCCCCGCACACTGCGGTATTCCCGGAAACGAGAAGGCTCACAGATTAGCGCGCGCTCATCTCTCCACCGCGCTAGCCAGAGCCTCTGATACTCATTTTCCTCTTCTCGCTACCCCAGCCGAGCTAGCAGATCCGATGGCAGACAAGCATATAGCTAAACAACGTCGTGCCGCTTACCTCACAGCAGTGGGAAATCCACTCTCAATACCGTCGATTCCCTCGAAGGTATTCACACGGCGAGAGTCTGTCCTGCTTCGGAGAGTTCAGACAGGAACACTCCTTACTCCTTTCTTGCTTAACCGCTTTCACAGGGGTGGCACACCACCACCCGTAAGTGGTTTCTGCTCCACGTGCAACTGCCGTGCTGATCTCAACCACCTGTGTTGGGAGTGCCCCCTCTACATCCCAGCTAGGCTTCGTGCCCTGGCCACCATAAACCGGGGACCCTGGCCTTCTCTCCGGACATGGGCCTGTCCGGATCCCACGACTCCGGATCGAGCCATCGAGTTCTGGCGAGCACTCCTCACGTTCCTCCAGGACCCGGCGGCACCACCGGTCGGCGATCGGCTCCGCGACAGCCACAAGATTCAAGCGGCCCCCACCTAGCTGCCTCCAGAATGTCCGTTAATAAAGCGGAGGCAGCTCTACCCATTCCTTCCTATACTATCCTCTCCCTTTCCACCGCAGCGCCTTCGGCGCATTACTATGTGGAATAAACGTGGTTTCATTCATTCATTCCGTGTAATTAGCCCAGTCGAACATCATGTAAAGACGTGAGAAACACTGTATTCGAACGCTGGGATCTCGCGTTTAAGGGGACCCTAGCACAAACGCATTTTAAACGTGCAGTACACTCTAGTAAGGGGGAGAGGCCACAGCGTCTTACGCAGCCGCTTACACAGGCCGGAACGCGCACCGTGTTTGCCGACGCCATCACATGACTGCTGAAAGAGTATAAGGCGGAGAGGCCACAGCGTCTTACACCAGCTTCTTACACGCGCCATAAAGCGCTAGCACAAACGCATCATCATCATCATCATCATCATAATTATCATCATCATCACCGTTAGAAACGGGCAGTCTTTCGTTAATGTTGGGTATTTAGTGTCATCGTGGTGCATGTTTCCATGTGCGCTTCGTGGCGTAGTGCATGGCTTCAGGAAAGAGGTAGCTGATGATGATGATGATGATGCGTTTGTCCAGGTAGCAGCCTGGACACACATACCCGCTTTCTGTGCCCCATACCTGCCTTTATGCAGTAGTGGGCTGAGGGCAAGCGGTGGTTACTACATACATACATACAGGTGACGATTGATTCATTGATTTGTGGGGTTTAACGTCCCAAAACCAGTTCTGATTATGAGAGACGCCGTAGGGAAGGTCTCCGGAAATTTCGACCACCTGGGGTTCTTTAACGTGCACGGACATCGCACAGCACACGGGCCTCGACATTTCGCCTCCATCGAAATGCAGCCGCCGCGGCCGGGATTCGATCCCGCGACCTCCGGATCTGCAGCCGAGTGCCATAACCACTAGACCACCGTGGCGGGGCACAGATGACGAACGAACCACGCCATAAGGAGCTTCGCCCCTAAAATGTTTTGAGTGCTTTTAACACGCTTTTTTTTGCAAGCCCATCGTCGGCCATGGATCCAGAATAATAAAACTGCTTCTTGGGCTAGTTGGTTCATTATAATGTGCAAATGCTTACAGGGCGCAAATTGAACAAACAAAAGAGAGGGACACCCCTTTCTTCTAGAGACACCCCTTTCTTCTGTCCTGAATAAATCAGTTGGTAGTGGCGCTTTGTGGGTGTCGGTGTGTCCCTCTCTTTTGTTTGTTCAATTTGCGCCCTGTAAGCATTTGCACTTTATGGACCCAGAAGTTTCCTTAAACTGAATGGCCGACGGTCCTGTGTCATCAGAGCTGCTTTTAGTCGATGTCTTGGTTCGTCGTGATTTGGGTAATCTAGGAGCAGGTGTCCTATATCTTCGTCTTGAAACCCACAATCACAGTCGGGAGTTCTAGCACGGCCAATTTTGTGTAGGAAATGCTTTGTGTAGGCAATACCTAATCTTAACCGATGAATGAGGGTTTTCGTACTTCTCTCTAAAGATAATGATATTCTGAGTTCAATAAACGGATCGATATGATATTAGTCACAACTTTTGGAATTTTGATCAAACCATGTACTTCTGCTCATTTTGAAAGATGTCTTTAGAACGCAGCGCAATTCACTTTTCGGCAGTGGGAGGGAGACCGTGGCGTCCTTGTGATGTGCTTGTCGTGTTGCGTCATCGGCTGCTGTGTTACCAGGAATGTTGCAGTGGCCTGGTATCCACTGAAATACTATGTCGTGTTTCGCTTGGTTTGCTCTTGAGAGTTCTTTAAGTGTCTCATATATTATACTCCCGCTGGTCGTGTGTGCTTTTGTGCTGCGCAGGGATGTTAGAGCTGCCTGTGAATCACTAAATATTTCCCATCTTTGCGAATCTCTCACAGATGTTATAAATTTGATGGCACACGAATAGCAAATAGTTCGGCCGTTGTGGATGATGTAGCACGACACAGCTTATAGGACTCTTGCTTTTTGAATTCTGGAACAACGAATGCCGAAGTAGAAGAGGTTGCTACACAAGAGCCGTCCGTATAAACATGCACGTATCCTGGATACAGCATATATATCTGATACAGCGCCAGTTGTTGAGCTGCCGGTATAAACATGTCTCTTTTTCTTATTATTCCCTCTACCGACAATTCAATTTTTGGTAGTGCAAGCTTCCATGGAGGATAATCAACGTCACAATGCCAAAATGTGTTGCTTGGTAATATATGAATATTTGCTTGAACTGCCTTATGCATATAACTTCTGTGTCTTCTCCAAATGTCTAGTACTAGTGGGTGATTCTTATGTTGTGTTTGAAGACGAAAGAAATGCCGGCATGTTTCTATTGTTCTCACAACTGGAAACGGAGTTTGGCGGGACTCAGCTATTACAAGCCGACTAGACGTCGCTTTTGGAACTCCTAGACGTATGCGCAGTCCTCTTGCTATAAGTCTTTGAAGCCGCTCTTCTGACGTCCGAGAAATGTTATGTAAGATAGCCGCAGAGTACGCAATTTTTGTCGTATTAAAGCATTGTGAACAGTGAACATGGACGACACTGATCCACCCCATGATGTGCCAGCGAGCCTGCGAGGTATATTTACTATTACGTTGACGTCACTTTCCAGCTTCCTAATGTGAGGTGCCCAGGATATTTGCCGATCTAGTATTATTCCAAGGAATCTATGCTGTGTGACTATCGCCAGCGGTTGTCCCTCAAGATTACGGCTAAAATTTTTTAACTTCCTGCGAGTGAAGGGCATTACGGCTGTCTTTTCGTGTGACAAAAGCATCCCTCTTTCACGTAAGAAGTTATTGATGATGTATATTCCTTCTTGTAGCAAATTGTGAAGTAAATGGACATTACTACCAGATGCCCAAATGCACACATCATTGCGTAAATTGAGAATTTAACTCAGCTGGTAGCGTTTTTGTTAAAGCAGCCATGACACAATTAAAGAGAAATGGACTGAGTACACTCCCCTGTGTCACGGTCTTGGTGCTCTCCTGGTCGTTTCGTTAATGGGATGCATACGAAAATTGGTATGCCACAATATGACTGCATGACGAACACAAATAAAAGGTCACAAGATGAAAAGCGTGACATGCATGTCATGAGCGACATGATTTACATGCCACTCGTTTCGTTAATGGGACGTATACGGAAATCGGCATGCCACAACATGAGTGCATGGCAATCATAACTGATAGGTCATAACACGAAAATCATGACAGTGACATGATTTACATGGGACGGTCTTGGTGCTGCCCTGGCCGTTTCGTCAATATGTTGTATGCGAAAATTGGTATGCCACAACATGACTGCATGACGAACATGACTGACAGGTCACGACATGAAAATCATGATATGCTGGTCATGAGCGACATGATTTACATGCCAAGCGTTTCGTTCACGGGATGTATACAAAAATTGCTATGGCACAACACGACAGCATGACGAACGTAAATGACATGTCATAACATTAGAATCATGACACATTAGAATCATGAAGCATGATTTACATACCACGGTCCTGGCGCTAGACTGCAGTTTCGTTAACTTCATATGTACGAAACTCCTTATAGCGAGATAACAATGCAAATCCATTTTACGTTCCTGATGCGTGCTTCGCATTTCCTTGATTCCCACTGCACGGGGGATCTGCCAATTTTTTATTCAAGGGAAAACGCACCAGAGGACAAACGAAAGTGTTCATAATCAAAAGAAGAGGCGTGCAGGACACGGACACAAGGAGAGCAGTGAACGCCACGAACGCCGACTAACAACTGATGCACAGCACAGAGGCGAAAAAGAAGGAAGACACACAGCTTATCTGCGCATGCTCGGAATGGTAGCGCCACCTGTCAAATGGTTACACGTGCCGGTCTTCGCGATAGACAACTCCTAAGGCATTCTATCTCCTCTCTGTTTAAGCTAATCGACGGCTGAATCACACATGCACTTCCACTAATACTGATATGCCAGGCCTCAACCAATAAACGCGTATCTTCGTTCTTATGCCTGTACAGGATCTCGGTTTTGTCTAACTCGGGCATGCAGCTACAGACCTGGCAGTGCAAGGATAGATTGGACGGCGTCCCAACTGATAACGACCTTCTGTGTTCAATTAATCTTTGATTAATACAACGCGCAGTTTGCCCTACATAAAAACGTCCGCAGCTAAAAGGAATCGTATAAACCACACCCATGCGACTGTCGGTGAAATTGTTTTTGGCTAAGTGCTTAACCGGACAGATATCCGTTCGCTTCTTACCTTCCATCTGCTCATTTCTTCTATGCACTGCAGCACAAACCCTTCCTAACTTATTGGGAGCCGTAAACACAACATTAACCCCATATTTACTTCCCACTTTCTTAAGCCTGTGCGAAACTGCGTGGATATACGGAATACTCACGACCTTTTTCTTGTTAATGTTACTCTCTGCTACAGCTTTCGTTCCGGTCGAAATCGACTTCTTAAGACGCTCAGCTACTGTGGCTATGGCTAGTCTAGGGTAACCTGCATATAAGAGGCTCTCCACCTGCGCATTAAAGCTAATGGTCAAACGGTACACGCACGACTTCGATAGGGCTGACTTTAAACAGGACAAGGCTATTCCGTTTTTTACTACTTTAGAATGCTTGGATTCAAAGTTTAACAACGGCTTAGATGCTCTAGGGGAATACCGCCAACACACGTGATTCTGCTCAAATGACAACGAGATATCTAAAAATTGTATTACGTTGCTCTCCGGTAGTTCTTTCGTAAACCTTAGACCATCTCCATTAAGTTTAAATTGATCGCTTACATAGGTGACGACGGATTCAAAATCATCCTTACTACAAAGTACCAAGTAATCGTCCGCATACCGAAATACCCTGATGATGCGGTCCCCTAACGCCTCTTTTAAACGGCAGTCAAACTTGCTCAAATATAGATCACTTAGAATAGGGGCTACCTTTGTACCTATACAAATCCCTGATTTCTGCACAAACACGCCTTCCCTGTATCCAACTAATGTTGACGTTAAGTACATGGAAAGAATTTCTTCTTAGGGGTCTGTGGAAAGAGGTAATGGTACCGGGGCTTACATTTGGGAACTCAGTGGTGTGCATGAGGCCAGAGATACAATCAGGAATGGATGTGAATCAAAGAACTGTGGGACGCCTCGCGTTGGGTGCCTAGGGAAAAAGACAAACGAGGCTGTAAAGGGCGATATGGGATGGGCGAGTTTTGAGGCAAGGGAAGCGCAGAGCAAAATAAGATTTGAAGAGAGGCTAAGGAATATGAAAGAGAGTAGGTGGGCAGTGAAGGTGTTCCGCTATTTATATAGAAAGAGCCTTGACACGCAGTGGAGAAAGAGAACTAGGAGGCTCACCAGTAAATATACAGCTCTAGGAGAACTGACAACAAAGAGCGTAAAGGGAAAAGTCAGAGAGGCGGAGAAGATTTACTGGAAAGAATAAGAAGAGTGGTTCAAATGAGAGGAAATAGGCGCATGTTTCTGCATTCCGTAAAGTACTGGAGGGCAGCGATGGAAAAAAAAACCGACTCTGAATAACTACCGAGAGGGCAAAAATGAAATAAAGAGGGAAGCATTTTATGATAATTCAAGAGGAAGCGCTTTATTGTTTGAAGCGAGATCGGGCTGCCTTAGAACGCGTATTTATAAAGCGAAACTCAGTAAAGAAGAAGGAAAATGCACATTCTGTGAGGAAGATAAGGAAACAACGCAACATGTTCTGATTGAATGCGGAAATATCCACCCAAGTGTACGTTTGGGCACAACCCTACAGGAAGCCTTGGGTTTTAGGGCGAACAACGGGAAGCTGAACATAGCCGCGATTGAAATAATTAAGAGACGGTTAGAATACTGGTGGCAGAAAACTAGAGAGAACGGACAAAAATAATTATAGGGAAAAATATGGACTTTCTGCCATGAGGGGCAGGGAACTGGGCTATGAATTTCCGTTTTTGCTATAGTATCGATTTGATTGAAGTAAATTTAAAAGGCATGAGGAAAATTTAAAGAGAGGGAAAAAAAGTTCTTAAATCTTTTTACGAGCCTGGTGGCGCACATGTCACCGCCCCGTTACAAAGGGGACGCTCATAGCATCCATGCATCCATCCATCCAGATGAAAATGACCCGCGCGTGCTCCTCTCATGCTCCTCCCGGCAACGCCACCTTCAACTTCGCGATGAGCGCCAACGGCAGCAATGCTCGCGCTGCACCACGGCTCACCGGCCACCCCAAATATACAGGCACTGGATCTTGACCTGCTATATAGTGCCGGTGGAAGATTTCTCTTGTACGTAATTGAACAATAAAGATTCGAAGCGTGCGCGATAACTAAAGGTAAGCCGGAACTCGGCACGATTTACAACGTGCGAGCGCAGCAACCTCATAAAGACCAGAAGCATGAATGACAACGCGTCTGTAAACATACACACCCGTTGTCACTCATTTGCATGCGAGAGGAGCCAGTGTCACTGGTTATTTACGGTAACACCGGACGACCCCAGTGCTTCACCCACTCGTCATGATTCACATCGTTTAGATGCGTGGATTTTTTTAAGGGCCTACGGATTTAAAACACGCTGCCGACGAAGCCGCTTAACGCAGTTCATGGTTGGGATAGTGAGGGGGTAGGATTAACTCAAGCCAGCCGGCGCCTCACACATTCGCTGAGTACTAGTAACCCGCTGTGGTGACGATAGCGAATACGGTCCACGAGCAACGCGTCATGTGCAGCGCAGCACGTTTTCTGTGTCAGCTTCGTCGTCCATCCATCCAGCTTAACAATGAACCTGCCTCTCCTGTGACCGGATGAGTGTCACCGTCAACAGCTTGCGACGCGGTACACAGACACATGCAGGCAGGGCTCTGTTCACCCAAGTTTTCGCAACATCGGAGCAATAACTCGCAGTTGCCTGTCGGGTAATGTTAGCGGTGCGGCGATTTTCGTCGAGAACTGGCTCTTTCTCCGTAAGGATCGTAAATGGAGAAAAAGGAAACGCCTCAAGTAGAGAAAAAAATGACAGATCCCACAGCTGCCCGAGTGCTCATGCGGAAACGTTGGCTCCGAAAGGTGCCACTTACCACGACAGAAGAGAAACCTGCCAGTAGGCTGCTGCAATAGCGCATGAGCAAGCTACTTACCTGTAGTCGCACTTGAAAGGTCGTCTTTCGATCAATGCGGCGAACGACGTCCCTTTTTACGTAATGGCTGGCACCCACTACGGGTCAGGCACGTGAACACATGTCGGTGCGCCGGTGTTCTTTTTCTTTTTGAGTTTTGAAAGGTCACGCGGACAGGATGGAATCGAAAAAAATAGTACAATGGTATGCTAAAACTTTATTGTGGGAGCTAACGAGTTAGTTAGCCTGAGCTCAACCACCCCGTGTCCATTGTACAAGAAGTCACGCTATCATCATCATCGTCATCATCAGCCTGTTTAGGTCCACTGCAGGACGAAGGCCTCTCCCAACGGATTTCCAATCCGCCCTATCCTGAGCGAGTTGGTTCCACTTTATGCCCGCAAACATTTTAATTTCATCGCTCCATCTAACCTTTTGCCTGCCTCTGTTGCGTTTTCCCTCTCTTTGTATCCATTCCGTCGCTCTTGCTGTCCACCTATTATCCTTCCTCCTCATGACATGTCCTGCCCGGTCCACTTCTTTCTTTTAATTGATATAATAATATCGGCTACTCCTGTCTGTTCTGTGATCCATTCTGCTCGTTTTTTATCTCTTAGCCTTACCCCTATCATTCTTCTTTCCATTGCACGTTGCGCGCTCCTTAGTTTCATCTGTAGTTTCTTCGTTATCCTCCACGTTTCTGCACCGTACGTTAGTACTGGGAGAATGCAGTGGTTGAATACTTTTCGCTTTAGTGAGAGCGTTAAGTTTCCAGTCATGATTTCGTAATTTCTTCCGAATGCGTTCCAGCCCATCCTTATTCTACGGAGAATTTCTTTTTCATGGTTAGGAGTTCCTGTTTTTAACTGTCCCAGGTATATGTATTCGCTTACACATTGTAAGGGTTCATTGTTGATTTTAAATTCCTATTCTTTAGCTAGGCTATTGAGCATAACTTTGGTCTTTTGCCTATTCATTTTTAACCCAATTTTAATACTTTCCCTGTTTACGTCATCAATTCACGCTATTCCTTTTCCTTATTCCTCGCAGTATGTTCAAACGCTCTTGACCTAATAGTGTTGGATTCCGGGCCCATCCCACTTAGTGGGTCATCATGATCATCATCAGCCTATCTTATGCCCACTGTGGGACGAAGGCCTCTCCCAACCCTCTCCATCCCTGCCTATCCTGCAATTTGACGCCTGCGAATTTCTTAATTTCATGCCCCCATTCTACTCTCTGCAGCCCACGGCTGCGCTTACCTTCTCTTGGTATCCATTCCGTTGTTCCAACACATCATTGGTTATCTGGCCTTCTCATCACGTGACCTGCCCATGCCATTTTAAATGCGAAGCATTTCTTAGCGAACCTTGGCGATGTTGAGCGTATCTATCTATCTATCTATCTATCTATCTATCTATCTATCTATCTATCTATCTATCTATCTATCTATCTATCTATCTATCTATCTATCTATCTATTCGCCTGCGACTTTGTGATCTCCTGGCCGTTTCGCTAATGCGATGTATACAGTTTGGTATGCCACAACATGACCGCATGACGAACATAAATGACAGGTCATAACAAGAAAATCATGATATACATATCATGAGCGGCATCATTTACATGCCTCGGTCTTGGTGCTCTCCTGGCTGTTTTGTTTATTGGATATATACGAAAATGGTATGTATGATGGGTGCAGGGGTATTTGGGTGACAGGTGTTAGCGTGACTAATACAAATGGCAAGAGCGAAAGCTTCCAAAAAATCCGCTCTTGCAAATGCATTGTCTACGCAGCGCTAGAAACCAGCATGAAAAAAGGAACACACGCTCGGAACAGCAGTTGCTCCTATGGCATGTCCCCCCCCCCTCCATTCCACACCACCTGCGCCGCACCAACAATGCATTTCACCGAAACCTTGCGGCTAATAAAAGGTAACTACACTGTTTAACGCCGTTGTTCTCGTCGAACTGGATGGGGGCTCCGCACCTGAAAGTTGACTTTCTGGGAGAAACATTGTTAGCTTGGGCATACCTGAACCTTTTGTTGTCTTTGTTAACCCTCTACCGTATCTAATGGACTCAAGGGTTCCCTTTGAAAGGTTTATGCCTGTAGGCTGGAGAGTACTGAACCTGTATATGAGATGCGATTCGCTGTATTTTCTGTCCCTCGGCGATCGGAAGTTTCCCTGAAGTATGTATAGTTTCAATTCATCGAAATTATGACCTGTCATATTAAAACGCTGCGCCACTGCCTTCGGTAGGTTATTCGCGGTGTCCGCGCGGTGCCCGTTTAATCTAACATTAATTGGTTGACCAGTTTCGCCGATGTATTGCTTGTGACAGTGAACATTCCAAGATGTAAATAACATTTCAACTAGTGCAAGTGAAACTTGACAATGACATTTGACAATGACAATGACATTTATTTTTTCGCATCAAGTACATGATACGAAGGGGCGGGCGATAAAAGCTGTCGTCTAGACAGCTTGACGAAGCCGCAGGCCCCCTCATTGGCGATGGCAGCAGTCATCTCGACACGGTTCAACAGTACATACTGAAGAATAAACATACAGTTCTAAATTAAACGGTCTAAAAATACAGTCTAAACGGTCTAAATACGGTCTAAAAAATTTTACAAAAACGCAGTCCTTTGCACAAACATAAAAAAAGCAAAAGAAAACATTATACAAATGCAAGTTTGCTGAAAGGTAGGGCATGAAACAAAGATTCTGAAGGGAAAGCATAAAAAATATTTTTATAGGTCATTGGTTTTTTGATCAAAGTAACTACGTATAGCTTTAAAGGTTGTTGTCTCTACTTGTAATCCTTCGGTAATTAGTCTGTTTAGTAGTCTTGGTAGAGTGTTTCCGAGTGTTTGCTTTCCATATATTGTTCGTACAGTTGCTATTTCCCAGTATTCTTTTTTACGTGTTGCATATAGAGTGGCGTTAATTTGTAGTTTGGAAAGATGCTTAAGAAAATCTGATCTAGTTTTTAACTCTTGTTTATATGCTCTACAAAGTCGGTAATCACATAAAGTGACTGGCAGTACCCTATATTTTAAGAAATATTCACGTGTGTGAAAGTAACTTGGGACATTTTCAATTACACGAAGGAACCTTTTCTGTAAGACAAGTATAGTATGCAAATTTCTTTGAGTCGTAGTACCCCAAACTAAGTGGCAGTAATTAAGCCGGGATTGAAACAGGCTGTTAAAAATTAGCATCATAATATTTTGTGGTAATATATGGCGATTGCGGTAAACAATACCAATTACTTGTGATAGCTTTGTTGCTAAGCAGTCGATATGTGCGTCCCAGCATAAAGTTTCCTGAAAGATGACGCCCAATGTTTTAAAGTTGGATACAATAGCTATCGGGGACGAATTTAATGTAATTTCTTTGTTAAGCACAATTTTTTTGTTTTTACTGCGAAATAACATAGCTTTTGTTTTGTTTGTATTTAATTTAAAACTGTTTTTACGTGCCCATTCGTCTAACTTTTTTAAGGTGAAATTGGCCTCACCAACTAATTCATCAATCGAATTGCCTATCAAAAAGATGCTAGTATCATCGGCATAAATTATGAATTTTGCTGCAAGGTTTATGTTGATAATGTCATTTATGCAGAGATTAAAAAGGAACGGACCCAATATACTACCTTGTGGCACACCGGAGGACACGGCGAGTGGACTAGACAGTTCCTGATTTATGTCAACTCTCTGGATACGATGCTGTAGATAAGATTTAATGAGGTGTGCAGCTTTGCCGCGGTAGCCATAGCGTGAAAGTTTCTGAATTAAAAGAGTGTGGTTTAGAAGGTCAAATGCTTTAGTAAAATCTACAAAAATCCCTAAGACTAATTTACTTTCGTCCAGTGCAGTTAATATTAGTTCTTTCTGAGCTAATAGTGCAAATTCAGTACTAAGGCCCTTGCGGAAACCAAACTGGAACGGAGTTATAAACCTATGCTTTTGTTCAAATTCGGCAAATCGATCTAAAATTATTTTTTCATGAAATTTAGAAAATACTGGAAGGATCGATATAGGGCGATAGTTACCCATGTCATTTTTATTACCTTTCTTATATAATACCGTCACACGAGCGGCTTGCATTTCATGGGGAAAAACCGCCTGTTCAATACAGAGGTTAAAAATGTAAGAAAGAGGCGGGGCTAATAAATCAATTATAAACTTAATGGGTTTAATCTGGAAGCCATCTATGTCGTTAGCGTTACTTTTATTAAGATGATGAGCTCTATGAGTTACTTCAAGTTCATTTACAGGTTTTAAAAAAATTGTATTTGTAACGAATGGAAGGCTATTCTGGTTTTTTGCCCAACAGGAATATTTGCCACGCTAACAAAGTGTTTGTTAAAAGCGTCAGCAAGTAGTGTACTTGAAAGTTCTTGACCATTTATTTCTAACTTCGTAATCTTTTCAGGCGTGGTGTTACATTTTAAGACAGTGTTTAGTCTTTTCCACATAAGCTCAGAACATCCAGCTGCAGCACCAAAGTAGTTCATGAAGTAGTTACGCCTAGCTTTTTTTATATCCTTATCCAAGCGATTACGGCATGACTTGAATTGGCGAAAAAGCTCAGAATCTTTAGTTTGAATGAACCTGTGGTATAAGTTATTCTTCTCTTCGATTCTAGAAAGGAGGTCTGAGCTTATAAAAGGTTTCCGAATTTTCTTCTTTTGCTTGAAGATGATGGCAGGAAAACTGGCTACATATATAGGTTTAAGAATGCGAAGAAATGTTTCATAGGCCCTATTCGCGTCACAGCAACTAAACACGTCTCCCCAAGAAGTATGTTCTATTTGATTACGAAATCTCGATAAATTTCCTTCTGTAATTTTCTGCACAAGATGTGTTAACTTGGGCGTCTTACTGCGTACATGTACCTTGCAACAAAGAAATATAGGTAGGTGATCACTGAGATCATAGGCGAAAACACCAGCTTTAATATTTGCAGAGTTTATATTTGTGAAAAAGATATCAATTAGAGATGAGGAATGCCGAGTTATTCTGGTAGGCAACTTAACTGCATTAACCATGCCATTCGCCGTGAGTAAAAGATCAAGTTTTTCCTTCGAAAAGTCACTCTTCATCATATTAATATTAATGTCACCACCAAACACAAAATCAAAGCGATTTTCATTAATAAACTGTGCAATTGATTCAAGGTGGCTGAGAAAAGAAGATACAACACCAGTGGGAGGACGGTAGCAGACAGTGTTTTGCACTTTAACTGACAGCATTTCACAGTGATGCGTGCTGACAGAAAGCTCAGGTAATAATTCACACGTAAACGTTTCTTTAATCAAGATACATACACCGCCTCCGCGCGCATAAGAACGATTTAAATAAAAAGTGCTGTAGGATGGAAGGCGGAAAACATCAGAATCGTCCGTAGACCAGGTTTCTGTTAATAATATTGCATCAAATGAAAGTCGTAGTTGTTCAAGGAACAAACAAAGATCGTGTTTTTTATTTATAACTGACCGAATGTTAAGGTGAAAGCATTTGAATGGTTTTAGGAATGCTTTCCCGATGTACTGCTCACATACTTGGGGTAGCACATAGGTCTCAGCGTTTGCATCTGCCATAGAAAGCCACACGGCCCCTAGCCGAGCTTATCTAGATCACCCACGCTGGAAATCACCACCGCCTGCTCACCGTCCGCTTTGCGTACAAGTACTCGACCGTTATTGTGCCACACGTACTTGTACTTTTCCCTTTTGGCCCAGTTTTTTGTTTCAAGCAAAAGAGCACGTGTTTGTTTCGTCACATTTTCTTTGAAAAAGACCTTATCATTTATGTCACGCAGTTTCTTTCTGTTCAGCCACCAACGGTCTCTATCATTCTGCCTGGCAAAGCGACAAATAATGCCCGAGATTTTATCTTTCTTAGACGGTAAACGGTGAACCGCAACCACATCGTTAGCCGATAGCTGTGGAAGCTCAAGCTGCGTGGCAAGCTCCTTTAGCTTATCAATCAAATTTTCTTTTTCTGTTTCTTTAATGCCGTGAATTTCAAGGTTAAGGCGGCGGCTTTTCCATTCAAGGGCGTCGATTTCAGCTGCAAGCTGTTTAATGTTCCCTTCATTTTCCTCAAGTCTTTCGGTGCGGCGTTTAAGTTCTTTAATTTCTTGTTCATGTTTGTCCGTAGTTTTCCGCAGTTCATCGTACTGTTCAGACCAGAATTGCAAAGAATCCTCGATGCCCTCTACTACATCCTTCAAAGGCAACAACTGGTCAAGCTTAGAACTCATGTTCTTTAGCATAAGGCGAATGTCCTGCTGGTCGGAATCGTCACTTGCACTCTGCGGTTGCGCTCGAATTTTCTGTCGACGACAAGATGTGCAGCGCCAGGCTAGACGATACGCCTCCCCCTTAGTCTTTAGCGTTGTAACAGAAATTCCTGAACATTTCCCGGTATGAAAGGTGGAAGTACATTCACTGCACTCAATGAAAGGTTCCGGCTCCGTGAGCCGTTCCTGGCAATGCAAACACAGCACATTGGAAGCCATCATCACTGTTTGGCAGCAGCGGCAGCATCAACAACAAAATTAAACTGAACAAAACGAGAAATTCTGGAATACTAACCTGCCAAAAAGCAGGTGTTGGTTTAGCCGTTGCGCTCTCGATGCTGCCGCGGCCGCCAATGCAACATAGTGCTCGATTTGGCTGCCTTTTAAGGTGTCCGTTGACCGAGGCGCCTCTTGACGGTAGCGGGTGGCTCCACCGTAGGTTGGTCCGGCTGACCACGATTGACGCGAACGGCCCTTGAAGATAATTCCGCCCGGCTCCCGTGGGCTATCTTTCACAGAAGCAGCAGATACGCGATCGATGTGGTATCCGGATTCGTATCTGCAAAAAAGCAGGTGTTGGTTTAGCCGTTGCGCTCTCGATGCTGCCGCGGCCGCCAATGCCATCATGATTTTACATGTCCATCATGATTTTACATGATGGACATAGTCACTTCCCGTGCTTTTAACTTTAAGATCATTTTGAATATGCTTGCAACTCTTACATCTTGGACGGGAGAAAGTTATTGCGCAGGCGGTGCGCTGAGGTTTTACTTTGGCATGTACTAACAGGTCCTTAAAGTTTTTATTACGGCTGGTATTACCCTTGGTATTTCCGGAAACGCTTTTCTAAGGTGGTCGATGCTTGTTAGTATTGGATAGTGTGACGAGCGATAACAGGCGACGCTCGGTGCGTGTCTCGCGCCTTAGCGCGAAGAAAAGGAAGAAGATCGGCGCCAAGCTCGCGCGTGCTCGTGGAGCTTCGGCGAATAAAAAAAAGGGTGAAGCAGTCCCTTCCAGGTCACGAATGTGCTCGGACGTCTTTCTTACGCCGCCTCGGAACCCATAGAATTCCGACGGCCACTACGGCACGTCACATTTGGCGCCCAACGGCTCAGGGGTGAGCTAAGAAGGCGTTTAATTTTTCATGTGGGGACGCCGCTCTCTACGTGCCCCTTTGGCTGAACCACTGACTTCGAGACAGCGTCGGCTCCGCGAACCCAAGATGGCGACCGCACCGTGTTCCACCGACGTGTTCGAGCACCTGGATGATGCCGCCCGGGAGGAAGCCTACCGGTCAGCTGTGTCCGAAGCCGCCGCCCTGAAGACAGAAGTGGATCAGCTCCGGCGCGAATTGGAGCTACTGAAAATGGTGCCTTCGAAGGACCACGACGCCGCTAACGACGACGACGCACCAAAGCCACCTCTTGACCCGCAGCTGCAGGCAAGTCACGATTTCCTTTGCAATTTACTCGCTCCACTTATAGAGCGCATCGAGCGCTTGGAGTCAAGGACACGTGAGGATTCGGACGCCGCATCATGCACGAGTGCAGGGGAGAGCTATGCGTCGATCAACATGAAACGCGGCTCCATAAATCAACAAAGCCAAGCAAAAGGCACTAATACCCGATGCATGTCTAATGATGAAGACGCTCGCGACCGACTTTCAAGTTTCGCGGCGAGCTCCTTACCGCATCTCGGGAAAGATCTAAACGCCTGGTTTCACCAAGTAGACTATTGGTTCAGAACCTTCGGCGTTCCTGACGAAGTCGCCGTACCGTTCATTATCTCGAGGCTCCCAGCTAAAGACTTTACATGGATGCGTCACCATACCAAAGTAGCTGATATTTCTACTTGGGCTGACATGAAAGCAGCGTTCCGCCGACGGTATAACATGGACTGCGATGTAACATCTAAACAGCGAATGTTTGGAGCGACGCAACGCGCTGGAGAGTCTTGTACAGACTTCGCATATCGAAAGTTGGACCTGATGGAACAGTGCAATTATCCTGTACTACAGCAGGAAAAATGTCAAATCATCATGGATACGCTGTCACCCAAGGCAAAAAAGCACTTCTTTGACAAAACATTTAGGCACTTAAATGATATGATAAGTTCCTTTCTGCGCTTTGACCAGATCAGAGATTCTGAGCAAAGCGTTCAGATTGTGGTTGCGGAAGAACGCGAGAGTCTATCCACAGCGCAGTCCGTCGAATGCCGCGTTGACTCGAAGCGTTCGCCGCGGAAGCCCAGGCGCCATCGTCAGCGCACGGAGAGCATCGGGTCGAGCGAGTCCTCCGATGATCAAGTAGCCCAGAGAAACGTGCCTAAAAGAGGCGATACAACGAGGAAGCCGTCTCAGTCGCGGCCGTCTACTCATTCCACGACGCGGGTTTTTGAAAGATCTCAAGGAAACGCCTCGAGAATTCGTAAATTGTGCTTGAACTGCTCCAAAAGTGGTCATTTTGTCACGCAGTGCCCTTTACCGCTAACTCATGAATTTTTGAAGTGGCAGGAAGAATTTGAATCTTCCAGTTCACAACAGCGGGGAAACGCACAACTGGTGACGCCTACGCCCGCGAGCAGTCGCCAGTAATTGAGCAGGTGTCCTGTGCCGCAGAAGCGGGTACCTTTTCCGTTCCTGTCACCATCAACGGACAACAAATTAACGGCATTTTGGACTCTGGGGCCGTGAAAAGTTTGATTACGGCACCACTAGCTAAACGACTCAAACTAAGCATTGGGCCATCGTCCCTGCGTTTGGTCGGAGCAAGCGGCCATTATCTGCAAAACTTGGGTCAAGTCAGAGCTGTGGTAACGGTGGATGACCAAACACTGCAGCATGACTTTATCGTTGTTCCCCGGTTACCTCACGAAGGCGTCCTTCTGGGCGACGACTTCTTGCGGGCCTCAAAAGCCGTCATCGATTGGGGCTCGGAAACCTTTGCTGTGTCTGTTCCTCAAGGGCTACACAAGGTCTATTTGGTTAAAGAGCAAGTGCTACCAGCTTTATCGCGGAAGTTAGTTCCCGTAGCCTGGCATCGTACATCCGAAGACGAAGATCGTGCAATGGTCATCACAGGGACAAAGCTCTTGTACGACCGCTATTCGGTCCTTGTGGAGCCCATGGTGATAGATGCATCAGAGAAGACAGTCAAGGCTTTAATCACGAACTGCTCTTCTGAAGCGATCATGCTTCCACCTCATTTGACTATTGGCCTCATAGAAGAAGCAAGCGGAATCGAGGAGATTGAGCTCTCTGCAGACGACTGTCAACAAATCCTTCAACTTTCAAGCCTGCCTTCTCCCGAGGACCTTGATTCACCACCAGCTCATACAGTCGTCGACCCACAGCACCGTTCAATCCCAATCGGCGCCGTCAGCTTTAACATAGGAACGACGTTATCTCCCAGTGAGCTGCAAGTCGTGAAGGATTTGTTGGCGCAGCATTCTGCTTGCTTCGCGCAAACACATACGGATGTAGGCTCCTGCACAGTTGAACGACACTGCATACCAACTGGAAACGCAAAGCCAATATCCCAACGTCCTCGCAGATTGTCTCCAGCGCAGCGTGATCTCGTCAAGAGTTTGATCAAGGACCTCATTGATGCCAATATAGTGCGACCTTCTCGAAGTCCTTGGGCATCACCACTGGTCCTTGTGGCGAAGAAAGACGGGACAACGCGCATGTGCGTCGATTATCGACGTCTGAACGCGGTCACTGAGGACATCGTTTACCCCTTTCCAAGGATTGAAGATGCGCTGCAAGCACTGACCGGAAGCAAGTACTTCTCCGTCATGGACTTGGTGTCTGGTTTTTATCAGATCGCCATGCATCCAGATGACATACAGAAGACTGCCTTCGTTACGCCGTGGGGTCTTTACGAATTCCTCCGGATGCCATTTGGCCTTAAAGGTGCCCCATTCACTTGCCAGCGAACCGTGGATACAATCATCGATGGCGTGAAATATGACAACGCCCTTGTTTATATGGATGACTGTGTAGTCTTCAGTCGGACATTTGAAGAACACGTTTCGCACCTTGAAAGCATCTTTAAAAGGTTCGAAAAGGCAGGCTTGAAGTTCAAGCCACATAAGTGTTTCTTCTTTTGCACTGCCATCAATTATCTTGGGCACGTTGTCACAAAAGATGGCGTGTCTCCTGACCCCTCGAAACTGGCAGCTGTTCAGATGTTCCGGCCTCCTCAAAACGTGCATGAACTGCAGTCATTCATCGGGCTTACATCGTACTTCAGGAAGTTTATCCCGAACTACAGCGTTATCGCCGCGCCTCTTCGATCGCTCCTAAAGAAGAATTCTACTTTCTCGTGGGAAGAGGATCAGCGAGTTGCCTTCGAGGCATTAAAGCGCGCTTTGTGTCAGCCTCCTGTCCTGAAGTTATTCTCCGAGAAGCCCGAATTCGGTGTCCAAGTACACACAGATGCCTCTCGACTGGGCTTGGGAGGTCTGCTGCTGCAAGAGGATGAAGAGCGACGCTACCCTCCTGTACTCTACTTGAGTAGGTCGCTCAAAGGTGCAGAGCTCAATTATTCTTCCACAGAACTGGAAGCTCTCGCAGTGAAATGGGCGTTAGAAGAGCTGCGCCCATATCTGATAGGCCGAAAATTTCAAGTTGTCAGCGACCACCACGCACTTTGCTGGGTTCTGCGCTACAAGGAAGGAAACCAACGTCTTCTTCGTTGGTCGCTGATTTTGCAGGAGTTCGATTTTGATGTCATCTATAAATCAGGAATCCTGCACAGCGCACCAGATTGTCTTTCCAGGAACCCTCCCATTGTTGCTGATTCAGACCAAATTCTTGCAGTCTCACATCCATCACAGCGATGCTGTGACAACATGGGTGAAGAACAGCGTCAGGACCCATTTTGCGCTAAAGTCCTGGATATACTTAAGGGTGCGCTGGGCACGAAGAAGCAACAGAAACGGGCGCAAAAGAAGTTTGTCACGCACGATGACGTGTTGTACAGAAGAGACCAAGGCCCGGTCACCAATCGATTTCTCCTTTGCCTTCCTAAGCAGCGACAAGCTGAGGCACTTCGTGAAATGCATGAAGGCAGATATGGTGGCCACATGGGCATCAGGCGAACATTCGATGCCCTAAGGTCTAAGTATTACTGGCCGAAGCTCTATGCGGATGTCAGACGGTACGTGCGTCACTGCGACCTCTGTCAGAAGATGAAGATGTCGACATCGGTGCCTTACGGTCTACTACAGCCAATAGAAGTCCACAGCCCGTTCCACACAGTGGGGATGGACATAATAGGACCCTTCAAGACTTCAAGAGGTTACAAGTACATCATCGTAGCCATTGATTACCTCACAAAGTTCGTTGAGGCAAAACCACTGAGGAATATAGAAGCTCCAACCGTCCAAAGGTTTGTTGAGCGACGGATCATCTTGAAGCACGGATGCCCAGCCACGATTATCACAGACCGCGGTACTCAAATGATGGCGCGCTCCACTGAAGCCTACTTCAAGCATCGGGGCATCAGACATGCGGCCACCACCGCGTATCACCCCGCAGCAAACGGCTTGTGCGAAAGGGCTAACAAGACAATCAAACAGATGATCGCCATGCTTACCTCCGGGGGGGGAAAAGTGGGCCGATGTTCTCCCATATGTTGTATTCTGTTACAACACCGGGTACCAAGACACGGTTCGCCAAACTCCATTCTTTTTGGTGTACGGTAGAGATCCAGTGTTACCATTGGACGTTGTTTACAGCCGCCGGGAACTTGAAGAACTTAAAGAAGAGTCAAGTTATTTCACGGTAGTGCGTGAACGACTCCAAAAGGCCAGAGAGCTCGCTGCTACGTACATCAGACTGGCTCAAGAAAAACAAAAAGAGCACTTCGACAAGCACCACAAGGACATTGTGCTTGAGAGAGGGCAACTGGTGCTTCTGAAGTCTCCACCGACCGGTGTGAAATCGACGACATCTTACACTGGACCTCACAAGATTGTGAATAGACTGTCTCCCGTGAATTATGAGATCGAACTCGCTAATAACATGGGAAGTGACATTGTGCATGTGGAAAAACTCAGACCCTATCTGAGCCCCATTGCTCAGTTGGAACGACCTCATGCTTCGGACTAAAGTGTATACATTTGTGTGCGTGAAAGCGGAGAAACAATGCTTGAAATTTGTAAATAGTTACAAATAGGACTGTTTAAGTTAGTCATGCCTCATATTTCTTCTGTTTAGTGTTACGTTATGTATTTCGTTATATGTACTGTTATAATCAGTCGGGACGACTAGTTTCAAAACCCGGGCATGTGACGAGCGATAACAGGCGACGCTCGGTGCGTGTCTCGCGCCTTAGCGCGAAGAAAAGGAAGAAGATCGGCGCCAAGCTCGCGCGTGCTCGTGGAGCTTCGGCGAATAAAAAAAAGGGTGAAGCAGTCCCTTCCAGGTCACGAATGTGCTCGGACGTCTTTCTTACGCCGCCTCGGAACCCATAGAATTCCGACGGCCACTACGGCACGTCACAGATAGTATTTCCGAAGAAGATTATTTATGTTTGGAAGCGCATTGGAGTATTTCGTTATGAATGCTAGCGGCTGGTTGGCCTGCGCTTTAGGGGCTCTTTTTTCTAGTGCTGGTGTTCTATCTAGTTTAAGCGCGTCATTGTATGCCTTGTTGACAGCGTCGTGCGGGAGATTTCGTTCAGCTAAGGTTGCCTTTAAATTGCTTATGTGGTGAGCGTAATCCGCGTCGTTCCTACAAATCCTTCTTATGCGCCTTGCCTGTCCTATAAATATCCCCTGTTCGCAGTGTCGCGGGTGATGATTATCATAATCTAGATATTGCTGGCTGTCCGTTGGCTTTCTGTAAAGCGTCGTCTTTAGTTTTCCTTTTTCGATGGATACTGTCGTGAGGAGAAAATCAATTTTACTAGATTTTCTAAATATTCTAAATCGTACTTTGCGATTTGTTCATCGATTCAAGCGTCCATCTTACCCCGAACTTCTCTTCTAGCTTGTTTGTAATTCTCCAGGTTTCTGCCCCGCAAGTCAGTAGTGGCAAGCTGCAGTAGTTATATAGTTTCCGTTTGAGTGATAGTGGTAGGTTTCCGTTCATGAGTGTGGAATGTCTCTCATATGCGCGCCATCCCCCGTTTATCTACGGTGTACGTCTTTTATATGGGCGGGTTCTCCTGTCAGTAGCTCTCCTAGATACAGGTATTCTTCTACGACTTCTAACGTATGATTTTACTTAGTGGGTACTCGTCATGAAACTGGGTAATCATTTTTATTTATTTATTTATTTCAAAGTGCCTTACAGGCACCATGGGGGGCACTGAGTAACGGTGGGGGGGGGGGGCATTACAGAAAGTATATATATATATATATATATATATATATATATATATATATATATATATATATATATATGAACATACTAAAACATAAAAACAATACGAAGGAAACAAATGCCAAATAAACTTAACTAAAAACTAAAAATGTGTCTGATCCCTCTGTTAAAGGGATCGGTATAATGCGAAAGTGAAATGGGTCTTCGCATAAGCAGGTGGATGTTACTTGTTACATCGAGGTGAACTTGCCCATTGCTGTCGGCGTTTGGCTGATACGGCAGCGTTTCTTGTCAATGTACCCACGTCCACGCATCGCCTCATATCGAGGACCAACCCCTTGTGGTAACTGAAGTAGGTTATCTATAACTGGGCACAGTCCATAGCAAATGCCGTGCGACAAAGATATCACTCATATACACTTGCGCCACATTCACCTATCAACTTTGTAGCCGTGCTTGGGCGCCTAACGCAGCAGTGTTCTTATTGCCATCACGCTGAGCGTGATGGCAACAGCGGTCGGCGAGGGAATGCTACCGACGAGGAAACGCGACCGGTGCTCTATCATTGCGCTGTCGACGCACATAAGCTGCAGGAACCAACGTTGGTACGAACGCGGCTGTCTTATTAGATGCGAAAGAGCTTATGGTCGGGGCTATGTCAATCCCTCCCTTCATCCATCCACCTGCCGTGGCGTCCACACCCGCACTCCGCATGCGCATCCTCCTCCCCGTCCTCTCCTTGTCTCATCTCCTCTCCACTCGGCACTCCTTCTCTCCGAATGGCCCCCGTTGACTATGGAAACTCTCTTTCTTCGATGAACGCTTTACCAACGCGCAAGGAACGAGAACGCGCCCTCGATCGCGAGAGACAACGCTGATAGCGTCAAACGCGACACATAGTCAAACCGATGCAAACGCGTTGTGCAACCCCCGTGCTGCTTCGCGTCGCCTCATGGTCCCCTTTAGCGGGTTGTTGTGTAATTTTAGGGGCGAAGCTCCTGTTAGTCTAACCTTGTCACACGTCAGGCGTCAGGCGTAACCCTCGTGCTGCGAGGCACGCGCTCGCCCTCGGCGTTCGCCTCGGCACGTGCCTCTCTCTCTCTCCCGGCGCGTGCCTCCCGGCGCGTGCCTCTGCTGTCTTGTGAGAGAGAGAGAGAGAGAGACAGAGAGAGAGCGAAAGGCGCGCGTTGGCTATGGAAACGCTCTTTCTTAGAGGAACGCTGTACCAGCTCGCAAAGAAAGGAGAACACGCCTTCACCCGCGAGAGACAACGTTGGCGCAGGCAGCGTCTCCTAGCGAGTTGCTTGATTGAGAAATTACGACTGCTCGCGTTGGAGAAGCGTTCACCGCCAACCCATATATATGTATATATATAGGAACTGGATCTTGACTTGCAATGAAATGCCGGTGGGAGATTTCACTTGTGCATAGTTGAACCATGAGGATTCGTAGCGTGCGCGTTAACTAAATTAATCCAGAACTCGGCACGATCTACGATGAACCTCCCGAGCTTCGCCCACTCACCATCATTCACTCCGTGGATATGCTGTAATTTTTTTGTTATCACGCTTGTTTCTGATGCACGCGCGGGAGGCGGACCTGGAAAGCGCTCGGAATGGTGAGGCCATGAAACTCTAGGCACGGCCGCTTAATGGAAACAAGGCCGCTTAATGGAAACAAGGTGCGGCCCGCCGAACGTACCTCTCCGCCGGTGATGGCAATAGTTGTTGCTCCCTCCGCCGCGCCGGCGCTGGCGCTGCACATCGGTGAAGAAGGGAGGCCGCGGGAGCTGGCAGGGGCTTAGGAGGCCGGGGAGGTAGTAACGAAGAAGGTCCCTGGGGGAACCTCAGACTAGCATTACCGTCAATAAGAGAAAAGGGATTCAACGGAGAGCTCGTCGTGCACTAGGCAACATGAATATAAACAGCGGTGGAAGAATAATAATCATTTACACACTGAGGTGCAGCAGTTAAATAGACACATGTGCACGCGGTTACAGCAACGCACCTTAGAGACTCGGAAGAGCCGCCAGTGATTGCGAACTATGTTTGGAAAGGATGCAACAAAACTGTGGGAAAAGTGCAATGGTTCCAGGACTTACATTTCAAAATGCGGTTGTTTGTTTGAGGTGAGGCAACGCGCGCTGGCGTGCGAGACAGCGCCGAGATGTGCGTCGATTGCGCGGAAATGCCCGACGCGTGCGAGAGAGACATGCGCGACATTCGGCAAGGGAAAAAGAAGCAGAAATAAAGACAGTGTGAAAAAGAAAGACAGGCAGGAGTAATGATTCGTTTTCTGATCCTGCACATAGCTCCTGCAATGAGTCGACTAGCTTAGTTCTGGCAGTGGCAGGTGCCACACGTACTACGGGTCGGCGTTTCTTCGAGACCGCGGGCAGCATATATGCAGGGTACGACGGAAACTGGGTCGGCACGGCTGTCGGCCGCAGCACCTTGCGTTTTAATCCTACGTTGTAGTCTTCTTCTTTGAAGTTAATCGAACAAACGACAGCCCTGGAGTTCGGCACCCAGTGGCTGCCTTTGACGTTGCCTTGTCGCGAAATGTGTCGCAGCCAGGCATCCCGGAGTTGTTGCTTCGCCGGTAGCTCGTGATAACAAAGGTCAGAGTTCCTCGCAGCATTGGATTTGCATCGCCGAACACAACAGCTCTTTGGCATTGCGTATACTGTGACGCATCTGATAACCACGTTAGAAACCGCGTAACGAAACACTCGACGATAATTAAAACGTACGTGAAACAGTAAGCGCGCTAACTCGCAACGCTGTACTTTCGTCAGCCCGCCTACGGCTATTGGCGCCGTTCCCAATGGCAGCGTTTGTCAGCGTTCGCCGTCGCCTTCACGCGAGAGCTCCCGACGTGCAGCGCCACTGCGGCCGCGTCTGTCGATTCCGCTTGTCACACGCGTTCCCATTGAAAAGAGCTTCATTCGGTAGGCCGCACCTTTTTTTTTTTTTATTGAGCGGCCGTGCTCTAGGGGTGAGTCGAAGTAAAGCTGCAATGATCCACTTCGCATGCCCTGGATGGGGGGCACCGTCCCAGGCAATGTGGGCCAGATGTGCTCGCGTCGAGTCGTACGCGAGCGTCGTGGAGTGTTTCGTACATCGTAGGGCATGCGCGGCGTTAGCGCTGTGCACCGGCTATCTTTCGTCGGGGTGCGGGCTGCTACGAGTTAGATTCCCAGCGCATCAACAGAAGTTTTCCTGAGTATGTCTCTTTGTTGTTCATGTTTATTTTACTGCCGTTACGGTAGTGACGTAGACCCCGGCATAAAACACTTTCGTGTTAAAAGAAGAACCTACAGTCCTACATGCACGAAATATACAACCGAAGTGTAAACTGGACGGCGCGTTGCTTGCGCATGCGGAAAGGAACCGTGAACAAGTGGGTTAGTGTTCACCCCACATTGCACATATTGTAATACATTTATTGCGGTCATTTTTCTCCGGACGACTGGAGAACTGCCCAAATCAAGCCCATTCATAAATCCTGTGATAAAAAATGTATTACTAATTATCGCCCTATATCACTAACCTCAACAGCATGCAAAATTCTTGAACATATAGTTCATAAACACATATCCACCTTTCTTGAAGAACATAAGATACTAACAAATGCTCAACACGGTTTCCGACAAGGATATTCTACGGCTACACAATTAGTTGGTATTATACACGATTTCGCAGAGGCTTTAAATAAAGGTAAACAGGTGAACGTAATCTTCATGGATTTTAAAAAGCATTTGATAAAGTATCGCACAATAAATTGATTCATAAACTAAGGTATATAATAAACAACGAAGAAATATTAAGTTGGATTAGGGCCTACCTTTCAAATCGCTGTCAACGTTTATCGTTCAATCGGGTTTCTTCTGAAAGTGTATCAATTGATTCTGGCGTTCCCCAGGGGTCCGTCCTCGGTCGTTTGCTTTTTCTGGTGTTTATAAATGACATTGTTAAAGACGTTTCAACGAATATTAGGTTGTATGCAGATGACTGCGTGTTGTATCAAACTGTGAGTTCAGTAGAGGATCAGGTGAGGTTAAATAATGACCTTGCGAAGATTATTTTATGGTGTGAGCAGTGGAAAATG
Source organism: Hyalomma asiaticum (assembly GCA_013339685.2). Classification (NCBI taxonomy): domain Eukaryota; kingdom Metazoa; phylum Arthropoda; class Arachnida; order Ixodida; family Ixodidae; genus Hyalomma; species Hyalomma asiaticum. The sequence goes on from CM023487.1 coordinate 90,159,920, forward strand.
CCTATCAATTTTGAAAAAACTGTTTTTATGAGAATCACTAACAAAAACAAACCACTGCCTTTTACATATTCTACTGGTGACCAAGTTCTTTCCGAGGTTGAGCACTATAAATACTTAGGACTGCTAATTACTAACAAACTCTCCTGGAACACGCACATAGATATTGTTGTAGCCAATGTCATAAGGAAGTTGTTCTTTTTAAGGCGTACGCTCAAGCTAGCTACCCCTCAAGTACGCTTTCTCGCCTACAAATCAATTATCCGTCCTATGTTAGAGTATGCCGTGATAATTTGGGACCGCTTCACAAAATCAAATATCGAGAAATTAGAAAGAATACAGAAAAAGGTTCTAAGATTCATTTACAACTCATATGGTCGCAGCTCTATTAGCGAATTGATAAAAAAGGTAATTTGCCCCCGGTTACTGAAAGAAACCGTGTTTGTAGATTGAAGTTCCTTTATCAGTTGGTAAATGGTCATTACAAAATTAACACGTCACATATCTTCATTCCATCGACAGGTTACGCAACCAGAATCCGACATTCACAAACAATTAACCTTTGATACAAAGAGTCAATTCCTTTAAATATTCTTTCTTTCCCCGTACGATAAACAATTGGAATAACCTGTCTAACGAGGCTGTAATCCAAAAATCTTTGGTATCGTTTGAAGAGTATTTGACATGAAGTGTCCTGTAACCTGTTCTGATTGTTTTGCCATTGTTCGTTGTTCGTTTTGCCCAAATGTACTTTGTGAGTGTTTATGTTTATGTACCACCCTGCTATGGTCTAAGTTAGACCGCAGTATTTATAAATAAATAAATAAATAAATTAAAAATAAATCAAGGAGTGCTATTATCAGTTTGTTCCGGTAGTTTGTACGAGCCGATGTCATTCGTACAGAGATTATCAGAATGATCAAAAGCTGCCATATAAAGGGCATGACCGCTTGACAAAATAGACTTATTACGAGCTCTTTCCAATGATATCGCTAAAAGAAAACACTGATTAAATCTGCACAAATGAAACATAGCGAAGAAATAGTACCCTTTAATGCGTGATTACGGTAGACTTCCAATTCTTTATGTGCAATGTCATGTTTTCTTTCAAAGGGCAAACCGAAAGTTGTCACTCGTGGACTGCAACATGCAGGTGAAGCAAACATAGCGCTAGAAGACAGGAACAGCACACGGACGCGCCTTTCGCAAGCATTATATTGTTGTGCCATATATACGCGATTTGTCGCATGCTCTGAAGAAAGTTGGGCACAAGGGGCACATTTTTGTCGTATTCTGCCCGGAGAAATTGCTCTGGCTATGCAAAGCTCCGTTTGCCGGGAAAGAGGTATGCTGCAAAAGAGAATCAGCAGTCTCATTTTGTGTCATGCACACAGAAGGTCGTTTATCGGTTGCCGTTTTCTTGGGCAAAGGTTTACATCAGAGGAAGATGCCTGAACGGCGGATTAAAAGAGCGCAAGCAAAATTAGCTCGCAATCGAGATGGACTCGCGGCTATCAGTGGCGTAGCCAGTCATTTTTTTCGGGGGGGGGGGGGGGGGGCTCGGAATTTTCCATTGGGCAGGAGGGAGGGGTCAGAGCCTATATATATATATATATATATATATATATATATATATATATATATAACTCAATTGACGATGCGCCTCTGAGAGAGCGACGGTTTATATTGTCAACGTTTCGGTCGGTGCCCGACCTTTCTCAAGACATGTTAACAATATGTGGATATTGTTATGTCCTGAGAAAGGTCGGGCTGCAACCGAAACGTTGACGCAATAAACCGTCGATCTCTCAGAGGCGGACCGTCAATTATAAACTGCGGCAACCCAAGCTACTTATATATATATATATATATATATATATATATATAAAATCTTTTGGTGACGACGACGATGCGCGCGTATTAGTGCCAGCCCGGGGCCGGGGATCGGCCGGGACGCTGGCAGGACGCTGGGCGTCGCAGCCCTGGACTGCGGGCCGAGACGCGGCCATCTCCCACAACATACCTATATATATATATATATATATATATATATATATATATATATATATATATATATATAGTTTGGCGAAGTAGGTAGCTTCGGCTGCCGCATGAATATAAGTGTAAGACGTAGCACTTCAATAATATTTCATGTATTCGTCGACATTTCGGTCAGAGCCAGAGAAAGGTCAGGCTCTGACCGAAACGTCGACGAATAAATGAAATATTATTGAAGTGCTACGTCTCATACTTTATATATATATATATATATATATATATATATATTGTACAGTATAAAAACAAAGCTCGCCGAAGACGCTCGCGCTAGGGGCGCAAATGAGAGAGGTAGACGACGAGCGAGGATCGGAACAGAACAGCCGGATCCCCCGAAAATGCGACCGCCGCGGCCGGGATCGAATACGCGGGTTCGATCCCGGCCGCGGCGGTCGCATTTTCGATGGAGGCGAAAATGCCAGAGGCCCGTGTACTGTGCGTTGTCAGTGCACGTTAAAGAACCCCAGGTGGTCTAAATTTCCGGAGCCCTCCACTACGGCCTTTCTCTCCTCTCTATCTCTTTCACTCCCTTTCCCCCACCCCCACGGATGCTTAGCCGTGCTCCCTACATGGGCTGCAGAAATTAGCGTCCTTTCCTAACCGAACCACAATCAATCAATCAGTGGGTGAGCGCCATAAAAGAGGCTAATCATCATCATCATCATGATCAACAGCCGGCCTGCGGCAAAGGCGCTGTCTGTCTCTCTGTCTACATTACAATCGCGCAGTCGACAGGAAAGCTGAGGTCGTCCTCAAGGGTCATCGGCGCTGCAGGTGCTCAAGTCGAGGAACGCCGTCCACGCTTCCACGATCACGGACCCCGGAAGCCTTCTGCTGGAAGCGCCTATGGGGCCACACTAGGACGGCGTCCAGGCCTCCTCAGCGTCCCAAAGTCACCATCGCGTCGACCCACGATGCATCGCATCGCAGGGGCTCCTGTTATCACGGGTGATGATGATCGTGGTTCGGTTAAGGAAAGGACGCTAATTTCTGCAGCCCATGTAGGGAGCACGGCTAAGCGTCCTTGGGGGAAAGGGAGCGAAAGAGATGGAGAGGAGAGAAAGGCCGTAGTGGGGGGGGCTCCGAAAATTTAATAATAATAATAATAATAATAATAATAATAATAAATTGTTTATTTCCATCAACGATGGAGGGCACTGCGGGTAAAAGTTGCTTGAAACAAGCAACTTGACAGAGGCCCGCAGCCACCTCTACTGTGCAGGCAGCGATGGCACGCATTCACAAAAGAAAAGAAAAAAATCGTATCGAAACACATATTCATAAATACAAATATGTCGAAAAAAATTTATACAATTTCGAACAAAACAGAAACAGCCGCGCTTGTAAGAAAGAAAGAGGAAAGCAATGTTTTACACTCATTTACTATGTGAGCATGGATTGATACAATGCTCGCGCAGAAGTTATTTGCAATTCAATGTGTAATTTACAAACGGGTTAATTCTAACAACGTATATTCAAAATAACAAAGGCCCTAATATGCTACCCTGGGGTGTACCTGCTGAAATTGTCCGTAAGACGGAGGGTTGTTGATGACCACCATCTGCTGCCTTTAAGTTAAGTACGATTCACCTCGAAAGCCATAATTATTACAGTAAACTGCAATACACTATTTATTTCTAGAAAGACAAATGTTCTGGGGGATACCACCAGCGTAAACCTGTTAGAAATACAGCTTCACTGGGCCGATGACTGGACCGAAACGCTTGACTGCGTTTCTTTAACAGGGTGATGCATGGTGTCGAAAGCTATATGGTAGTCTGTGAAGGTGCCTAAGTTATGTAGTTCGCGTTCAAAACCATCCAGTATGCTTTGCTCCTTAACCAAAACAGCGTGCTTATTTGTGCGGCCTTTTGTGAACCTGAACTGCGCACAAGTCCCCTTTAACCCCGTCTGGCAACGAAGGAAAACTGCCGGACCTGTGTGTGATAAGTTTTACTCTCTCTCTCTCACTCCACCTCACGGCCACTAATCCTCTCAAAACCTGTAATTGTTAAAGTACGCAAGCATCCCTATGCCAACAAATGCCTCGAATAGCGTAATATCAATTTTTTTGGTTATTGCCAAGGGTACACGTACGTATGGCTTCCGTAACAATGTCTCGCGTGATGAAATAAATCACCCAGAGGCATCAGTAAATAGTAAAAAAAATCCGCGTGTTGGTCGAATTGCATAAGGAGGCTTGGGGTGCGGCCGCATCCCGGCGACCATAGCCGGTAAGGCACTCCCTCACCAGAGCAGGATGGACCACCCTGGTGCAGTAACGGCCACCGACCTCCCATGAATACGCCAATTAACCCTCGGCCCTCAGTCCCCAGCGGCAGCGAAGCAACTGACCATGGCGGCGGTCAGACATGTGACGCAGCAGAGGGTGCTAAGAATCTCTGGGACCGGACAGGCCGCCACTGGAATCTGACTCTGGCAACGTTTAACGCAAGAACTTTATCTAGCGAGGGAAGTCTAGAGGTACTGTTTGAGGAATTAGCGGGCATTAAATGGGACGTTATAGGGCTCAGTGAGGCTAGGAAGACGGGTGAAGCCTTTACACTGCTGAAAAATGGGCACATCCTATGTTATCGTGGCCTAGAAGACAAAAGAGAACTAGGAGTGGGCTTCTGGTCAACAAAACCATTGCTGGCAACATAGTAGAATACTATAGCATTAACGAGAGGGTAGCAGGTCTTGTAATTAAGCTTAATAAGACGTGCAAATTGAAGGTGGTACAGGGTTATGCACCTACATCCAGCCATGACGACCAGCTAGTTGAACGCTTCTATGAAGATGTGGAATCTGCAATGGCTAAAGTAAAGACGCAGTACACTATTGTGATGGGAGACTACAATGCTAAGGTAGGCAAGAGGCAGGCTGGAGACAAGGCAGTCGGGAACTATGGCGTGGGTTGTAGGAATGACAGAGGGCACTTATTAGTACAGTTCGCCGAGCGGAATAATCTGCGTATCATGAACACGTTCTTCCGTAAACGGGAGAATCGTAAGTGGACGTGGAAAAGCCCGAATGGCGAGCATAAAAATGAAATAGACTTCATACTATGCGAGAACCCTGGCGTCGTGTAGGATGTGGAAGTGCTGGGCAGAGTTAGGTGCAGTGACCACAGGATGGTGAGATCTCGAATTGGGCTAGACTTGAGGAGGGACCGCAATAAGCTAGTACGAAAGACGCTGATCAATGAGCTAACTGTAAGATGGAAAGTCGAAGAATTCCAGATAGCGCTGCAGAACAGATATTCAGCTCTAACAGACCAAGCAGACAATTTCGTTCAGGAAGTCAGCGATAATCTCACGCAGATTGTCACGGAATGTGCAATAGAAGTAGGAGGTAAGATCGGTAGAGAGATTATTAGTAAACTTTCCCAGGAGACGAAAGACTTGATTAGAAAGCGGAAAGGCATGACAGTATCAAATGCAATTGACAGAATAGAACTAGCGGAGCTTTCGAAGCTAATCAAAAAGCGTAAGACAGCCGACATACGAAAGTATAATATGGAGCGGATTGAGCATGCTCTAAAGAACGGGAGCAGCCTGAAAGCGGCGAAGAAACATCTAGGCATAGGTAGAAATCAGGTGTATGCATTACGAGACAGGCAAAGCAATGTGATCACAAATAGGGATGAGATAGTTATAATAGCCGAGGAGTTTTACAGAGATCTCTACAGTAGTCGTGCATAACCAGAATATTAAACGGGGAAGCAGTTTAGAAGAGGCTGACATTCCACCACTACTGACAGAGGAAGTAAAAAAAGCTTTGAAAGAGATGCAGGCGGCAAAGGCACCCGGTGTGGATCAGATAACAGCAGAACTGTTAAAGGATGGTGGGCAGATTATACTGGAAAAACGGGCAAGCCTGTATACGCAATGCCTAATGACTGCGAGCATACCGGAATCTTGGAAGAATGCTAACATCATCCTGATCCATAAGAAAGGCGACACAAAGAACTTGAAAAATTACAGGCCGATTAGCTTACTGTCAGTTGTTTACAGGGTATTTACCAAGGTAATCACTAACACAATTAGTTCCACCTTAGATTTCAGTCAACCTAAGGAACAAGCAGGGTTTCGTAAAGGCTACTCAACAGTAGACCATATTCACACTATCAATCAGATGATAGAGAAAGGCGCGGAGTATAATAAACCTCTATATATAGTCTTCATAGATTACGAGAAGGCATTTCACTCGGTCGATACCTCAGCAGTCATGCAGGCATTGCGGAATCAGGGCGTAGACGAGCTCTACGTAAGACTACTGGAAGACATCTACAACGGCTCCACAGCCACCATAGTCCTCCATGGTCCGGCAGCGGCATGGCATTCGGTTGCTGCAGTTACGTCTTTTTCGTCTTGCAGATCGCCGCTACCTTCGATGGTCGCAATTTCGTCGGATATGTTGGACCAGTCTGGCGCCTGCGCAGTTCATCACCTGGTTTTCATTGCTCTTCACGCGCACCCATGGACACGTGTACATCGTTGCTATGCTTCGAGTGCCCGTCTCCATTACGCCCCGGCTTTCCGCCCTCGTCAAGTTGGTGCTCCTGCGCCCTTCCTGGCTCAACCGGAAACTCGACTGTCCTGCTACACTTTAAAAGACCCTGCACAAGTGCTCTGCTCTTCAGTGGGTCCGGAAGCGGCATGGCATTCGGTTGCTGCAGTTACGTCTTTTTCGTCTTGCAGGTAGGCTATGCTTATGACTACAAATATTATAGAAGTGATGATCGTTTCCTTGTATTGCTGCCGGACCCTGGCCGTTCCCTGTCTTCGCTGTTATGTTCTTTACACTCTTTGAGAAAACTGTTGTTTCTTGCGGGTGACATTGAGTTGAACCCCGGGCCAAACACCGAAAAAATGTTAACTGAACTGTTAGCTGGCAGGCTCACATTGGTCATGACATAGGTGCTCTATCTGCTAAGGTTTCATCATTCGACGACCGCTTGACCAAATTAGTCTCTTGCCACCAGCAGCAAAGACATAGCCCAGCGCCTGCATGAACTCGAGCAGACCGTAATTACCCTAAAGAGCACAATAGAGAAAGTAGATATGAAAAACGACGACCTGGAGAACAGGTCAAGAAGGAATAACTTGGTCATCCACGGCCTGCTTGAACCGCCACAAGAAACCCCGGACACACAGCTGGCCTCTGTCACTGGCCTATTGTCGGACAAACTGGGTGTTCACTGCGACGTTATAGAGCGCTGCCATAGACTCGGCGCTCGAAGGCATGCAAAGGACGTCCTGTCATAATAAAACTGCTTGACCACAGGCTTAAACTAGAAATACTCAAAAATTCTCGAAAACTCAAGCACACTAACATATTCATAAACGAGGATTTCTCGGCCCGTATCCGCCTCTTGCGCAGAAATCTATGGCAGCATTCGACTGACTTAAGAAACGGCCCGAAATCAGCTCAGCTACGTTTTGACACCTTGGTTATTGATAACGTTCGCTACAAATGGGATGACTCGAAATGCTGTATCCTGAAAGTTTCCGGACCGCGACGCACTGTCTGACTGCCTCCTGATCGGGAGCTCACCGTTTTGAATGCTAACGCAAGAAGCCTGGTCAATAAGGTCATAGACTTCAACTGCCTCGTTGAATCGCACAATCCGACTGTAATCTGCGTGACGGAAACCTGGTTACATGACGGAATATTAGACAGTGAATTTTTGCCTAAAAATTACAGTGCGCTAAGAAAGGACAGAACTGGAGGTCGTGGGGGTGGCGTTGCGATTTTTATAAAGAAAGGCATTGATTTCTTCCTCCTGCCCGACCTGCCAGGTACTGAGTCGCTATGGTGCTAAATCATGGTCGGAACTTTAACGGTTGCGTTAGGCACAATTTACCGCCCCCCTGATATGAATACTGACATTCTTGACCTTGTAAGAAATTACATAGCACAGCACAGGCTACACAAAGGGAAAATGGTCCTAGCTGGTGATTTTAACCTCCCGCATATTGAATGGCAATCACTCAAGGCAACTGGTCTTGATAGACAGCTTTGCGGATCGATTATTGAGATGACCTCGTCTTTCGGTATGACCCAACTTGTTAACTACCCAACTCGCGAGAATTCTGTCTGAGACCTTGTTTTTGTAACCGACGAGCTTGCCCGTAATGAACACCAGTGCTACGTCACTGAGGGCTTAAAAGATCACAAGGCGGTGATTGCTAGTGTGAATGTTACATGTAAAGTAAAAAACCCAGTTTATAAGTACGTACCAAACTTTGCCAAAGCAGATGACGCGTCTATAGTGAATTTGCTTGCTTCTACGTATGACGAATTTTTGTTTCGTAGTTCCCAGTGTGACGTTGACTATCTGGTGAACATGTTTCATGGTATTGTTGACAAGACATGTTCCTACGAAATGTGTTAAGCGCAACGGACGGCATCCTTGGTACAACCGGGAAATCATTCACCTCCTGCGCCGTGTTAAATGTGTTCGTAAACGCTGCCGCACAGACCATCGCTTAGTTCGTCTTCTAAGCTCACTAAAGAGCACACTGAAAGCAAAAATGTACGAGGCGAAACATTTCTACTATAACGTCACCCTATCAACTGTTCTGAAAGATAACCCCTCGCGGTTCTGGAAAACAATCAATCCTAAAGACTCTAGTACTTCGTCCTTCCTTATTGATGGCACCCCCTCTTCTGAGCCTTCCTGTATCTCCGAGGCGTTCAATAACTTCTTTCATTCTGTTTTCGTCGATGACGATGGCTCCACTCCACCTTTTAACCCTCCCTTTCTCCCAGCACTCCCCGACATTGTTATTACTCATGAAGGTGTACATAACCTTCTGTTGAATGTTAATACAACCAAAAGCAGTGGTCCTGACGACATTCCTAACGTTTTTCTTAAACGTTACTCTGAGTGGAATGCTCGCTACTTAACAATCATCTTTAGGAAGTCACTTGAGACGTCTACTCTTCCTTGCATATGGAAGACAGCTAACGTCATCCCAGTCTTTAAGTCCGGTAACAAACAATAATTTCTAACTACAGGCCAATTTCATTGTTATCTACCACATGTAAGTTACTAGAACACATTGTACACAAACACATTGCTAAGTACTTAAGTGAGAATAATGTGATCTTGTCCTGCCAGCATGGTTTCCGAGCGGGTTACTCGACAATCACGCAACTCGTCGAGTTTTCGCATGATATTGCTTCGGCACTTAATAATCAAAGTCAGCTAGATGCTATATTTATAGATTACGCCAAAGCTTTTGACTCGGTCTGTCATAGAAAACTTCTTCTCAGGCTTCGTGAGGTAATAAAAATGACGCGCTGATTTCTTGCATCGCTGATTACCCGCATCGTAGACATCAGTATGTTTCTTTTAACAAAGCAAAATCCAATACCGTTGAAGTTAAATCCGGCGTCCCCCAAGGCTCTGTTTTGGGTCCGCTTTTATTTCTCATTTATATTAATGACGTCGTGAAGGTCATTCAAAACACGCCAGTTAAACTACGTGCCTATACAGATGACTGCGTAATTCTGTAATTTCCAACAGTGCTGACCAGTTCCTATTAAATGAGGTTTTTTCTAGGTTCTGTACCTGGAGCGATTCCTGGCAACTATCTACTAATCTAACAAAGACAGTTTCTACGACTTTCTCCAATAAGGTTAAGCCGTTACGCTTTCCTTATGGTTACAGTGGAACTAACATTACACACGTAGATGAGTTTAAATACCTTGGGGTGACTTTCACACATAATTTGAAATGGCAGAAACACATAGACCGCACTCACTCGAAAGCTCTTCGTAAACTATTCTACTTAAACCGTACATTGAAGGATGCTACTAAGGGCTACAAATTAACTGCATATAAATCCCTAATCAGGCCAATCTTGGAGTACGCGTCGGTTGTCTGGTCCCCATACCTCTCTTGTGACGTAGCCAAGCTGGAATCTTTGCAAAGGAAAGCCATAAGGTTTATATATAGCAGATACGATCGCCACCTTTCTCCTTCATCACATGCACATAACTTATCGCTTGAAACACTAGCACACCGACGCACGTGCGAACGGCTTGTCACTCTACATAAGAATGTACATGAATCATCGGTAATCGCGGCCCCAGTTTCATTTGTGAAGCGTCCTACTCGAGCTACTCGAAGCTATCACCCCCTTAATCTTGTCTCATTCCGCCCACGTTTAAATAGTTTTAAATACTCATTTTTCCCATCCACAGTCGAACTCTGGAATGGTCTTGACGGCGCACTTCGCCAGTTACCTACCGCACAATTTGCAGAAAGAATTCATCAGCATGTGCCACTGGAGTTCTAATGCGTGGTGCACTATTTGTATATTTGTGCCTCTTTCCTACCATCTAACAAGTGTTTTTGATGCAATGTTGATTTGTTATATGCGCATTTGTATAACTTTCTCTTTTTATATGCTTGTTAAATCACGCAGTTTAGCGTTCCCTTGTATGCTAATTTGTTTTACGTTATGCCTGATTTCCAAGCAAATTCTGTACCCACCCCTGCAATGTCTCGCAAAGAGACGGCAGTATATGTAAATAAATAAATAAATAATGAGAGCAGCAAGATACCTATTAAGGAAGGGCATAAGACAAGGTGACACAATCTCTCCAATGTTATTCACAGCATGTTTACAAGAAGTATTTAGAACGCTGGATTGGGAACAGGTGGGTGTAAGGGTTAATGGGGAATACCTCAGTAACCTCGGATTTGCTGATGACATTGTCTTGCTAAGTAACTCGGGAGATGAATTACAAAGCATGATTTCTGACCTTAACAGTCAAAGTATAACAGTGGGCCTGAAAATTAATATGCAGAAAACTAAAGTAATGTTCAATAGCCTTGGGCGAGTACAGAGATTTCAGATAGCTGGCGAGGCACTGGAAGTAGTAAGTGAATATGTCTACTTAGGCCAGCTAGTGACCCCTGATCCGAATCATGAGGCTGAGGTAATTAGGAGGATTAGAATGGGGTGGAGTGCATTCGGCAAGCATAATCAGATAATGAATGGTAGCTTACCACTGTCTCTGAAGAGGAAAGTGTATAACAGCTGCATCTTACCGGTACTGACCTACGGGGCAGAAACTTGGAGGCTAACTAAGAGGGTTCAGCTTAAATTGAGGACGACGCAGCGGGCTATGGAACGGAAAATGGTAGGTGTAACCTTGAGGAACAAGAAGAGAGCGGCGTGGATTAGGGAACAAACGCGTGTTAAGGACATACTAATAGAAATTAAGAAGAAGAAATGGGCCTGGGCGGGCCATGTAATGCGAAGACAAGACAAACGTTGGTCATTAAGGGTAACAGAGTTGATTAAGGGTAATCATTAAGGGTAACAGAGTTGGTAACAGAGGCAATTCCCTGTCGGAAAAAAACAGATGCCGGGCATGCTGGAAAACACTATAGTGGATTAATGTAGTGGGTGGTGCTGGGTGATGCCGGGCGTTGGGTGTGTTGGGCAAGATGGGTGGATGGTGGGTGTTGGGCATGTTGGGTGGTGGTGGGTGTAGGTGGGCAAGCTGGGTGTAGGCGGGCAAGCTGGGTGTAGGCGGGCAAGCTGGGTGTAGGTGGGCAAGCTGGGTGGCTGGCCAGCGGTAGAGGCAGAGAGCCACGGGCTTCTTAGATGGACATAATTAGGAATTCTACTTTTGCTCATGCAGGTACATTAGCAAACTTACATTGATGGCTGAAATAAACCACATAAATCAAGCACAAGGAAGACATTGTGGCCCACACATTTTGTTCTAGATACGTTAAAAGGCCAAGCAGGCATTTCAGTGCCTTTCTTACAAAAAGCAGAGGATAATTTGGCTAATAAAATTAATTTATTTTGCCTAGAGACATTTTTTTTTGAGTCACCCGGACTTTCTTTGCTGTGCTGCTTCGGTGAAAAAGCTCCGTAAGTACCACCTTATGGCGGCAATGCGGATATCCTTTGGCGGACCTTCACCGGGAAGTTCCACATATTTCTCCAGCCAACCTGCAAAATATTAAGAGCCACATCAAGCCAAAAAGGAACAGCACTTGAGAAGAACAATCACTGTACTGTCTGAAGTGATACTATCATTTTTTTCATATTAGTAAACTGACATCCCAACTAAACAGCATGTGTGCTGCAATCAGTATGTGTAGCAATATGCAGGCTGAATGTGTGCGGCATGATTCACTTACTTTTAACCATATCCACCTTTTCTGGTGTTGCTGGAAGTTTTTCAGTGCCTGTAGAAAGGCTGCGGCACGCCTGGCCCGTCAAGCTACGATTGCCAGCTTCAGCAGCGGGCCAGAAGTACCTTGCTTCAAGGCAACATTTTCCATCGGTGTTGTCCTTCATGCCCAATTTTGACCTGCACGAAAATATTTATGAAAGTATTAACTCTTTTTGAACAATACGGCCACACAGATACAATTAAAGGTGAGTAGACAAGAATTATAATGCAAACCTTCGCTGCCCATATTTACGTGTAAAACAATCAGCAGCAAAGTAAAACACAGAAATGCACACACAAAAGTAAATTTCAGGATGATTTTAATGTGTGCAAACCAGCTTCTCTGCCATCTGCCATTTATATAACAAGAATTCATTACTCTGCTACATCAGCAGCACTGCCCCAAATTAAAGGACTGCTGTCATCATGTGGCCCCAGGAGACAAATGTTGGCATCAACCCTGATGCAAGAACTTCCATTGATAAACACTCCATTTTCGTTACATTTACTACTCCACAGGGATGATAGTGATATTAACTAAATTTTTCACCTATGTAGACATGCGCAAAAAGAACTCCCAACCATTCACAAAAGATTACTTCTACATGTTTCATCAAACTAAAAGAAATGGAAATTAATGGTAGTTATCTCTCAATTACAGAAAAATCTGAGCTTTTCGCATGAAACTATAAGCTCGATAAATGGTATGTAATGTCACCTGGCCATCAACTACTCTAAAAAGGCCCTCCAGCACTGCAAGGTCAGCTGCAGGCGCTGCCACTACTGCCGCTGGCACCTGGTGAACTACAGTACGTGTGTTTGGCTTGGGACAGGGTACATCATTGTTTGTTCCTTCATAGCATGTTTGAAGCCACTGACATTGCTGCTTACAGGACCCTACCTATTCAACGCTTTGTAATCACAAGCACCGTAAGAGATCAGTCATCTCCATGAATCACAACAGTATTATCTGCAATAAAAACATTATAATATACAGAAATGTTCCTGACATTAAGCGAACCATGCTTTCATACAGTAACACTGAAGCTACCAAGAGTTATCAAGCCATCAAATACAGCTATCAATGAGCAACCAGGCAACATCGCACCCACACACAAATTTCACAACTGCACATCTGCACAGTGCACCTAGAAAAACATTTACTATGCTTTCTTTCTGCAATTAGTCAACACACACATACTAAAACAAGAGACCTGCACAGGAAGAATAGAAAAATATGCTATAGGTTGGGAAGCAACTACAAAGATGACAATATCAAAGCTCATATTCCAACAGTGTTTAAGTACACACATCGTATAGACGGCTACCAGACAGCCCAAATTTTTCCTCATTAGTGAATACTTTCACATATGCCACATGGTATGAACTATGAACAAGCAGGTACATGTATCAGTTAACAAAAGATACTTCACTTCATGTGTAGAACCACCAGAAACTTAAACAATATTAGGCACTTCACTCTGTTGACAGAATCAGAAATGTACTACGAGCTCCAATATAAGTGACACTTCTAAAGTAATTTAACAAACAGCTCACTCCAGGTAGTGCCTAATGCAGGCTACAAACAAAAAAAATATTAGAAAAAGAGGGCCCAGTTACATCCGCACCTAATTTAAATTGTGAGGTGTCTTTGTCAACATTCCATGGCTGTAAAACCTGTCTTCACCGATAAACACATTAACGAATGCGGATAATTACATACTTTAGCCCAATTTTCCCTTTACACACTTCTCACTGGCATGTGCAGATTTTTGTGCATTCATCACATGCTAGCAGAACCCTAAATGGTGTGATATTAGTGCTGCAAACAACTGCGATCCAAACTCATTATGCAACTATAATTTTGTTAGCTACCAATGAAAAAGGGCGAAACAGAGGAAGTTCGAACACATGAGAGTAGTAATAGAAATTAATTGCAACAGCTGACATATGTGAACCTGCAAACAGCAATAACATATGACTGAAGTTTTTTTCGAAGGGCGTTTTTTATAGTTAGCCAGCCCAAGAGCTATGTATTGTTAAGTGAAGATAGCATTCACTACCCCATACCGCTGTAATTCTTCACATTTGTCACAGATTGGAATGAAATACAATACTTACCTTTTTGATTCGATTGAGCAGAAGGTCATTGAACAGCCACGGTAGCAATCACATGACTCTTCTCAGCGAGAATTTTCACGCTCAGCTCTGTCTTTCGTATATACGAACATAAGAAGTATCTTGCCAAAACGCGACTCACTTTCACACATAATAGATACCACTGACTGTAATTTTGTAGTTCTAACCGAAACTTGGCTAAATTCATCCGTTTCCAACACCGAACTACAGTGCTGTTTCCCTGATTTTGTAATTTTTCGCCGCGACCGAGAAAACAAACGTGGTGGTGGTGTCTTGATGGCCGCCCATAACAGCGTCCAGTGCTCCATAGTTGATGTGCTCTCTCCCTTAGAAATGTTTTCGTGCATTGCCAAGCGTCTAATCCACCTGTTATAATCGGAGTGTGTTACCGCCCACCTGAAGCCGATACATCTTTCACAAATCATTTCCATGATGCCATTTATTCTGTCACCACTGCATTTCCAAACGCCCCACTTATTTTATTTGGTGATTTCAATTTCCCCGGAATAACATGGTCAAATTTAGCATTAACTGCATCCAAACACAACGCGGAAAGTGACTTCTTAAACTCTTGTTTAACATTCAGCCTATAACAACTTATCTCTAAACCGACGCGACAAACAGACCACTCATCCAATATTCTAGACCTATTGCTGACGTCTCACCCTGATAATTTTAGTACAGTGTCACATTTATCTGCCATTAGCGATCACTCTGTTCTTCACACAACCTTTCAGTGCTACTTACATAATCCCAAGAAAATTAAGAAAACAATAACATTATACGATAAGGGCAACTACGCAGCTATAAACGATGAACTAGCAGCTTTCTCTGAATCCTTTCTAACCGATTTTTTCATGCGCACTGTCGAAACAAACTGGCACCTATTTAAAACCAAACTACAGCACCTGATAAAAGTTTACGTTCCCACTGTCACCTTAACCATAAGGTCAACGTCCCCATGGTTCAACGCCTCACTAAAACGTCTTCAAAATAAAAAGAAGCGCCAGTTCCGCTCCGCTAAGCATTCAGACACCCAGTACGCATGGGACAAATACAAGGCAACCGAAAAGCTTTTTGATTCTCTCGCAGCTAAAGCCGAGCGTTCTTTCTATTCTTCTACCTTACCTGATATGCTTCGAAAAAATCCTAAGCAATTTTGGAAAACAATTAACCCATCATCTACTACCTCTTCATCGAACATTACACTACGAGACGAACAAAATGTTCCTGAACACTATACAGCTCATGTAATAAATGAAACCTTCTGCTCTGTATTCACCATAGAACCTGACGGTGACCTTCCCAATGCCCTTTCTGTATGCCACCCGATCATGTCGAAAATCGTATTTCATGCCAATGGTATTTCCAAAATAATCGACTCGCTAAAGCTGACTTCATCAATGGGTATAGATGGCATTAACACAAAAATATTGAAGAACACTAAAATGGTAACAAGTGTGATTCTATCCAACATTTTTCAGCAATCACTCTCATCTGGAGTGGTGCCCCAAGACTGGAAGGTAAACAAGATCATTCCAATCCCAAAGAAAGGTACCTCGTATTCACCCAAAAACTATCGTCCCATTTCGCTCACATGTGTATGCTCTAAAATAATGGAACACGTAATCTATTCCCACATAGTCAACTTTCTCGCACCTCTTCATTTCTTTCATAAAAACCAACATGACTTTCAGAAAGGCGTTTCGTGTGACACACAACTAGCTCTGTTTACTAACGACGTTAGCTCTAGCATTGATGTAAATATACCAGTAGACGCACCTTTTTTAGACTTCGAAAAAGCTTTTGACAAAGTTCCTCATAAACGCTTGTTCTTAAAACTTTGTCTTAACCTTGATGCGTTAGTTTTCGATTGGATTTGCAACTTTTTAACAAACCGCCAGCAGTTCGTGTACGCCAATAATCTTTCTTCGTCGTTACGCCCCGTTATTTCAGGCGTGCCTCAAGGTACGGTTCTAGGACCTTTGCTTTTCCTTATATATATTAACGACTTGCCGAATAATATTTCCTCTAACATCAGACTTTTCGCAGATGATTGTGTCATTTATCGCCCAATTAACAACACATCAGATGTTCATGAACTTCAATCTGACCTTCATAAAATTGAAATCTGGTGTAAAACATGGTTAATGTCCCTAAACGCAAGCAAAACGTCACTAGTCTCTTTTCATCGCCGACAGTACCACCCATCTCCAGCATACTTCATTAACAACACTCAAATTTCATGCGTAAGTACATACAAGTATCTAGGTGTCCACTTATCTTCTGACTTAACATGGTCTCTTCACATAACGCACATTACTAACGAAGCAAACCGTGCTCTGGGCTGTCTACGCCGAAACCTTCATCTAGCTCCTACCCATGTTAAACTACTCGCCTATCACACACTAATCAGACCAAAACTTGAATATGCATGCGCTCTTTGGGACCCTCATCAGAGTAACAATACTAAAACACTCGAAACTGTGCAAAACCGGGCAGCAAGATTCATCTTTTCAGATTATTCATATCAGTCAAGCGTAACCGATCTTAAATCTCGTGCTAACCTCGCTACACTTTCGTCACGTCGCTGTATAGCTCGTCTGTGCCTGTTTTTCAAGTTCTATCATGGATCACCTCGTACTCCCGCCATCAGGCCAGCCCATCGTCATTCAGACCGCATCAATCACGGGAAAGCTGTATACCCGCCAAGTGCTCATACCACTGCGCACCTTTCATCATTTTTTTTCTCAAGACCGCACAAGATTGGAATGGCCTTCCTCCTGACGTTGTGCACCACTCCAGTATCATCAACTTCAAAGCAGCGATCGAGCATCTACCCCTTTAAGCCATCGAAATAGCCCACCCCTCATGTAAAACCCCATCATGGGGCCTTTCAGGTATTGTAAATAAATAAATAAATAAATAAATAAATAAATAAATAAATATAATGAATATATGTCAATGAAAGTTTCTCCGAAGTAAATTTGTCCTGTATTAAAGTTGTTTGCTTCATGAAAGGATGACGAATGGAATTATAACAACAGTCAGCCTGAGATAGTCGGATGAATTCATAATGAAATAAGGCAAGGCAAGCAAGCATGGATGCATGAGAGCTAGACAACACAAACACTAAAGAAAAGGACAGCACAAAAATTATCTGCAGATGCCTCACATTTAAAAATGCCAGCACTGAAAAAACTGCACTCTACACCTGGCCCTTCCTTAAGTGATCCGAATGCTTCCAAATAGTTTCTGAATGCACCCACTGACTTATCATCCAGAAGCTGTTTGCAAACACTTGACTCCTTCCAGACAGGCCGAGATGCATATTGCAGTTTTTCAAAGTTCTGGAAAGTATAATGGAAAGGCATGTTTGGTTAAGTGTTGTGCCATCTTCTTTTATATTTTTTTTTTCGTCAGCATTTGTGTTGTCTACTTCCCATGGCCAGTGTTCGCCTGCCTTACTTAGTCATGAATTCATACAGACTAGCTCAGCTTTTTGTTGCTATAATTCCATTCGTCTTGCCTTCGTGAAGCAAACTCTCATTAAGTTGTTTCTAACAAATAAAGAACGAGCCCTTGACCCCTTCCCTTTCGTTACTTCGTGAAACAAAGAAATTCTGGGAAGATTTATTTCAGATAAACTTTCATTGACAGATATTCAATATCTTTCATTTCTATCAGTGACAAATGTGAAGAATTGCAGAGGTAGGCTGTAGTCAACGCTATCTTCGCAAAGCGATGCATGGCTCCCGAGCAGGCCAGCTATAAAAACTGCCTTAAAAAAGCCTCGTCATGCTGTTGCTGTTTACAGATTCACATATCATATCAGCTGTTACAATTTATTCCTATTGCTACTGTCATGTGTTCGAACTTCCTCAGTTTTGTCCTTTTTAATAGCAGCTAACACATTTTTACACCTGCATAATGAGTTTGGATCGCAGTTGTTTGCAGCCCTAAAATGGCAGTAAATGCACAAACGCTTGCATACATCACCGATAACCACAGCAATAGGCACGTTTCGCGAGTCATGTAGTTACACGTATAAAAAGCAAGACGATCATGTTCGTGGTGACAATTTTATGCGCCCTTTCATGGAATGTTCACGCACGATAGCGCGGGCGGAGCAGCACTTCGCAATTGTTGCGACTAAGCTCTGCACAGACATCGTGCACACGCCAATTTAACGCCACTGGCACCGCACTGTGCACCATGCTACTCGATTTCCTTTGCTGTAAGAGTAATGCTGCACGCACGACGTCGTCAGCGCGAACCGGGAAAAGCTGCACGCACGACGCGGCCGCGCCGAGCCTCTAATGCCGGCAGTTTATCCCTGCCAGCAGATTTCCTGTTATAGCTGTTTTAACCGTGTCCGTGGTTCGCCCGTGTCACTGGAGAGCCCGTTGCCATACGTTGCCGCTTCGCGGTGCGCCTTCGGCGCTTTCACTATTTTGCTCGTGTCACTACTGCCAGAGCCAGGAGCGTCAGCGACGGGCGCTAGCGCGCCCGCCGCTGACACCACCGCGATTCTGTTAAAAAGAACAAAAAGAAACATTACGGCTCCTTCGGAGCAGTAGTGTTAGTGTTAATGAAACAGTTGTTGAAAAAAAAGCTCAAAGGCGAAAAGTTTCACGACAGCCGCGATTCGAACCCACGTTTACCCAAACTGCAAGCGTACCGCGACGCGCTAAACCACCACGCCTCCGAACGTTTTTTTTTTTTCTTTTTTTTCTTTGTTGAGCACGCCTCGGCGCGGTGCGTTGCGGCGGGGGAAAAACATCCAGGGGACCGGTGTGCCCGTCATCACCGTCAAGTCGCATGGTCGCAGGCACCCAGTGAATGGGAACTGCCTGCAGCGTTTTGATTTGGATTCTCGCCCCGGTAGCCGGAATGCAAACATTACCGAACTAAAACGGCTCCCTACCATCACGTCCTCCATGGCAAAAGCTTCACGTCGTGCGTGCAGCTTTTTCCGGTTCGCGCTCATGACGTCGTGCGTACAGCATTACTCTTGCTGTAAAGAGCGCACACAACAATGACAAGGCACAAAGCGCAGCATTCACAGCCACCTCCCTTAGTTAAGAAACATGCTGATTCCAGTTTGCGTCGTCCGACGGCCTTGAGGCGCTGTGCCGAGCCGCGTCGTTCGTCGGTAGGTCGAGAAGCGATGTGCCGACCCTCGATGTGTGCGAACGAGAAGGCATTTCCTAGGAACACACATCACGGAACGTAGAAAGCATTCCGGCACTGCTTCTCACTGATCGCGTACACACTGAAAGACGATGTCGCGACGACTCGCGTCCCTCGGCGAATGGACGTCAACAAAGGATCTCCGAAGTGTCGACGCTGCCGGCTGCTGCTTTCTCAGTCTATCGCACACCGCACCTCACACTGGCTCAAGAAGGTCCACTGGAGCTAATGAGCACAACGCTAAACATACACCGAGATGCAGCGCAACCAGAAATCGTCCATACGAAAACAAATATCGCCCCCACGTTGAACACGACATGCACAGGGCGACGCCATGTTTGGAAGAAAAAAAAAACAGCAATAGCGCGATGGTGGCGACACCACGGGTTGCGGTTTCGGTTTCAAAATTTCAGACCAGTTGCGATGTTTTCAGGGTAAGGCAATACAGAAACAAATGCTCTGAGGCTAAAAACTGCAAACACAATGTAGTATTTATTTTATATCCCATCCTGCAATTGGAATTTGCCGTAAGCTCTGCAGATTCCGTAACTTATGCGAGCTTGCATTTCGCGACGTTTTCCTCAACCTCGGTCCAACGTGTTCCGCACGTTGCATGTGTAACGCCAGATTGCATGCGCAACAGTACACAGTGCCCTGTAGCGCATATTCTGTGCATTATTAGCTGCAGCCAAAATGATGTTATTTAGCAATCAATGCGGTTGAGGCGTGCGTGTGGTGTTAGTACAAATATTGATTGCTACAAGCAAAAAACAAAAAGAAAAACGAAGAAGAGGACAACGTAGTAGGCATAATATGGTACACAGCGCAGGAAAAAAAGGAAACGAAAATCGAGGAGAGACTTCCTGTGTTTTGTTGTATCTGCCCTCGTTTTTGTATTTTTTTTCCTGCGCTGTGCACCATACCGATTACCCGTATCACCAACTCGCCCAACCTGCCACTTTATGGATAATGTAGCATTGGACGAAAGCACTAATAACACTGCCATTAATCGCAGTTAGATATTTTCATAAAAGAACAAGAAAAAGAGTGCTAACAAGAAACTGCGATAAGCATATACGCAATGATTCATGACACGTTTGTTATCGCTGCTTTCAATATGACGCTTATCACAGCCACCCCAACTCGAGCTCTCCATTAAGTCTTAATTTGCAAAATACGGTTCTCTTCAGCATAGCATATTGCCTTCAATGATCTTTCACAGTATACCCACAACATCGTCCACTGCTTTCTAGCGCGACACTAATGGTGGGCAAAAGTTTCCAGGATTGTACACCATGTGCCACCATCGTTTATACCACCCTCGTCGCCTGCCCGCTGCTTCCCAGCATTTCCACGATGGTGGAAGCAGCCTCCCAGTTCTTCCCAACATTGCCCGTCATCCTTTCCACTTTACCCACCATCCGTACACCATGCCGCCCACCATTCCCCTGCATCGTACACCATAACCACCATCTTTTCCAGCTTGCCCAACATTATTTCCACCATAACCACCATATTTTCCAGCACCCATCATGGTGATTTTTCCGATAGGGTTAAGCGTAGCAGGGGGCCGCAGAAAGTTAGGTGGGCAGATGAGACCAGGATGTTTGCGGGGATAAATTGGGCCCAGTTAGCACAGGACAGGGATAATTGGAGATCCATGGGAGAGGCCTTTGCCCTGCAGTGGGCGTAGACAGGCTGATGATGATGATGATGATGATGACGATGATGATGATGATCAGTAAATAGTAGAAGACAATGGATAAGATTAGGCATTTGAGATTTTATTTAATTCAGTCATTCCATGCAAACATTCTTCCCTTAGCAATGGTCAAGCCACACCGTTTATGTAAGCTTCTTATTTTCTTGCCGTACTAATTCTCCCATTATTTCGTATGTGGCTTTGGAGATGACATCTCCGGTGGGCCGCAAGCCTTCATGCACTATTTTAATGTTTTGAAAAGGTTGTAGTTGGTGCCACATCCGTCGAAGAAAAGATGGCGGCATGAGTTTATTTCGTCGTGGAAGTAGTACCGTATCTGAAGGGGACGGCAGCGACCGCTGTAAGGCTTCCTGTGGCAAACAGGTCCACCGAATACTCAAAGTGAATAAAAAAAATTTACACGTGGCTCCGGTACACTAACACCAATGATCAGAGCAGGTGCGCGGCTTCACAGAGAATTGCGAAGTTAGGGAATGAAAAGGAATTTTCGAGTGATAGCACAATCAACCTTTCTTCATATATATATAAGCCCTTCTCTCCCTCCATCTCCTTTCTTTCCTCTCTCTCTCTCTCCATCTCAGCTCCTCTTTAAACTTGCATAAAAAGCTGTGTCACCATCGTCGATTCTACGCGTACGGATTTTCCGATAAGTGTATGTTTTGAAAGCGTACCTGCATAGTGTATATCTTATAATGTTGTCTACGGGGTAACCTTACGTACACTCGAATCCGGCTTCGCCAAGAAATTTCATATTTTTCCCTCTTAATTTCTTCATTGTAGCAGTGAGTCGATGGCAGCCGCGGACACGCATTTCCCTTCGGCGCAACCGGAGAGCTTTCTTTCACTGTTGTAGTGGGCATTCCCTAGTGAAGGCCTCGAACGCCACCTCTTAGTGGAATCTGCTTCTGTAACGTGAATAGGGCTTCTAATGTGTGATAACCACTATCGTAGCCGCACATCCGCTCTGCTACCATTCGGTATGCTTTAGTGTAGATTTGGTTGACACATCAACGAACTTCAATGAACGACGCTTATTAAAGCACATCAAGGCACGTGCCAAGGAGTCTATTAGGGACGAAGCCGTCCACTGTAGTAGCGCGTTACCTACTAGGAACGCGCTACTACTTCGATGCACGCGCTACCAATTCGCAAAGAAGGAGAACGCGCCCTCACCCGCGAGAGACAAGCTTGACGCAGGCAGCGTCTTCTAGCGAGTTTCTTGATTGAAAAATACCGACTGCTCGCGCTGGAGAACCGTTCACCGGCCACCCATTATATATATATATATATATATATATATATATATATATATATATATATATATATATATATATATATATATAGGCACTGGATCTTGACTTCCAATGAAGTGCCGGTGGGAGATTTTCACTTGTGCGTAGTTGAACCATAAGGATTCGTAGCGTTCGCGTTAACTAAATTAATCCGGAACTCGGCACGATCTACGATGAACCCTCGGAGCTTAGCCCACTCGTCATCATTCACTCCGTGGATATGCTGCGAATTTTTTTCTTTGACAAAAGAAGCGTCTGTGCTTTGGACTGTACGATAAGCTACATTTCATTCGCCATGGTGCTGTCGGCGTTCCTGATTAGCCCACGTCAAACTTACCGCGTTGGATGTCATCCGCTTTGCACAAAGGAATTGATTCTAATCCTCACATTTGGCTGAAGGGTAAAAATTCGTCAAAGGGCAATTGCACGCTGCCTGATTCGCCTGACACCGACTCGTTTTTAGGGAGAAGTAAAATGCACAGATTTCGCGACGTCGATAAAAAAAAGCTTGCTTGGGACCTGCAAGCTTTTTTTTATCGACGTCGCGAAATGTGTGCATTTTACTTCTCCCTAATAACGATTCGCTGCGCCATTTGCACATACATGACACACATTCAGAGGCCCGACAATTGACTTTTTAGCGACTTTTAACGCCTCTAGCAGGCCTACACTAGCAGTCCAACAATTAAAGGACCACATAAATATTCTTTAAAGTGCGGTAATGCCACAACGTGTTGACTTTACAGACCGACCGTGAATCGTCTATTTCAGGGAGCGCCCGCTAGGTGGCACGCATTTAGTTATTACCGCAGGTAGCTCGGAGAGGACGTCACGTGATGACCTAGAAGCGTAGTTCTAAAACACTTAAGGGGTAATCGTGCCAAATAGGCGATGGTCACGTGATAGGGACGCGGTGTAATCATGTGTGGTGAGACGCCAATAAATGTTACCGCGTTGAAGGTAGTATTACTGCCTTCAATGGCCTGTCAACGTGCAGGCACAGTCCCACTGAACGGCACTGCGCACATGAAGTGAGAGGAGATTTGATTCTTCCATGATCAGGTCATAGCCCTCGACCGAAGACGGCTCAGCGGACACAGTCAGATTCGACTGCGATCGGATCCGGGCACCACGACCGTAGTACAAGTCGGGCTAAATGCTAGAGGCCCTTGAAATCGGCGATGCCACAGCAGGTTGATGAACTCCAGTTTGTAGAGATTTTTGAAGCCCTGTGCTACGGCGTATCTCATAGCGTTGTGACGGGACGTAAGATAACAACAATAATAAAAGTGGTCATTTGCAGGCAAAGGAAAGGACGCCGACAAATTGTCAAAACATAACTTTAAAAGAAAAAGAAAAGGGACGGATCCCGTACGGGAGCCTTTGTGTTAACAATGAGGGAATGACATAAAGGCGGCTGATTATGCACGTGCAAACTGGTGGCGCAAGCAGCGTGCATATATGGAAGCAAGCGTACCGTCATTCCGGTCGAGCGTGGTATCAGTAGCTTGCATTAGTAATGACTCGCGATGAAGTCGTGAGATCAGATTTATTTCAGTCGCTAGAACATGTGCACTAGCCCACTCAATATCGTGACCTATAGACGCAGGGTGTTCCGCAAGAGCACAGAAAGACACTTTCTTGTTTTTTCACGTCGTTAAGTTGTTCCTTCAGGTACCCTTCAAAATTACCAGTCTAACCGATGCGCATGTTTTTGCAATCTGCAAAATAAACACTGTACACAACACCAGGGAAATTCTCTTTCGGCAGATTGTCCTTCACGTATACGAACAGTTTTAACGTTTTTCCACTGGCACGTGTGACAAATGTACATCAAAAGAGCGCAGATCATGGGCTAGGGATTCGCTGAAGCTTTTCCGAGATGCACCTCTGTGATATGCGTATCATCAAGGGTAAATAATTTATATAATTTTCTCGCCGTTTGTGTTTATGACAATGCTTGCAGCGTGACCGAGCGCGTAGCGCATCGCGCCTCTGAGCGGGGGGTCGCATGTTCGATTCCCGCTGACCCGATGGTTTTCTTCCTTCATTTGCGTCTACCTCAAATTTGCGCTCACGGACAAAGGTGATTTCGCGCTCACAACTAACCACGCCAACGCCTTCATTTCTGCAAACGAGCTCTTTTATGCTATCGCGTTAAACGGCGAATAATTGCTCCGCTATGCCGGAGCGGTAAAAACGAGATCGTCCGCTTTACCGCTGGATTTACCATTGAATTGAAAATTAGGTCTTCTGTTCGCACTCCACTCCGACCATATACAAATAATAATAATAATAATAATAATAATAATAATAATAATAATAATAATAATAACAGTTTTATTTCCACCAGTACAATGTTGATGGAGGGGGTGAACATGAAAGCGACTAACCGCTTCACTAAGTCCCTCACCCCCTATATGCACCAGGCAGAGGTGGGGCTGACGACAGAAAACACAGCAAAATGCCCACATTAACCAGCGGGAGCGCACATATAAAGAAGCTGAAATGCACACATATAAACGCACACATGTAAAGAAGCTGAAGTAACTACACATGGCAACAACTTAGATTATGCAGTGCAGTGGCGGTGAGCTCAAAGCGTTCAAAAATCCTTGAGATCGATAGAACTCGTGGTAGTGGGAGACTGTTTTCGCACTCGAAGCGACGACGACGAAGAGCGCGTGCTTGTGCGAGCCGAACGTGAAGCGCGTGGGCTTCGGAACGCCGACGGCGATCGAGCGTTAGAAGCGACCGAGAGCGGCACGTCGACTCGGCAAGCAGACGCATCAGCTCAGTACCAGCCAGGAAGTACTGGGTGTTCCTGCGGAGAACGGGTGACCTGGACCGTGCTGACTGTTCCTGCGGTGGATGAGCGAGCGGGCCAGTACGAGCGGCTGGAGCAGTGGTGTGGCCGGGACAATCTACCGAATCGTGGTCACGGTGCCACGCAGGGTGGAGTCCGGCACAACCATCTGCTGAAGGTGTGGTCACGGTGCCGCGCCGGTCCCTGCCCGGCACAACCGCCTGATGTACGCGTGGCCCCGGTGCCGCGCAAGTTCCCGTCTAGCCGCCTACTGAGAGCGTGGCCACGGTGCCACGTATGCTGCAGTTCGACGCAACCGTTCTCTGAGGGAGTGGCCTCGGTGCCACGTAAGGGGCATCATACCCGACGCTTTCGTGAGCGAGCAGCTCAAGATCTGCACGTGCCCGGACACGACCCATCGTGCCTCGTCTACTGAGATCAGCGTGCGCCGCATCTAAGAACGTCGGTACTGTGAGTGGTGCTACGTGCTTCGGACATAGTTAGGACGCGCCGTTGGTCTCCGTAGCGTAGCGTTCAGATTGTGTTGTTTGCCGTCTGTTGTTTGTGCATTGTTCGTCCGTCGAAAGTGTATGTGCTGTCTCGTCCCATCGATAAATGTTTCCTTGTCTGTGATTTAGCTGTCTGTGTCTGAGTCCTGGGCCCACGAACCACCACAATTGGCGAGCCTACTGCCAGGATGGCTTAGTAAGATCTAAAGCCATTGCTCAGACACAGCCTGAGTCATGGAGAAGGAGAGACTTGTCGAACTTGGGCGACAGTTAGGAGAAAGATGCGCTCAGAGAGTGGGTGGAGCGAGAATGCGCCCAAGCTCGCGAAGAACGCGCTAAGGAACGCGAATTCGCGAGAGAAAGTGTAGAACAGCGGAAAGTTCAAGAGCAGGAACTAAAGATTCTGCAGCTAAAGCTGCAACTTCAAGAGAATGCGAGCAGGCTGCAGTCAAGTGCGCCTGATGAACAAGGGATAGCTAGCATGAGCACCAGAGGTATTTCGGAGGTTTGCAGTCCTCATAAACTGATTCCACCCTTCAATGAAGCACGGGACGACCTCGACGCGTACCTGCAGCGATTTGAACGGGTAGCAACGTGTCAAGGATGGCCCCGCGAGAAATGGGCTCTTTCTCTTAGTCTATGTATGACCGGAGAAGCACTGACCGTCATAGGCCGGTTGGACCCAACAGCTGCGCTGAATTATGATGAGCTACGAGCTGCGCTACTGCAGAGGTTCCGATATACTGCTGAGGGCTACCGCGAAAAATTTCGCAAAGCCAAGCCAGAAGAGAACGAGACCGGGCTGCAGTATGCAGCACGGCTTTCCGGATACTTTGACCGTTGGGTGGAGATGGGCAGAACCGAGACAAGTTATACTAGCTTGAGGGAACTGATGATATGTGAGCAGTTTATGAACGGTTGTTCTCCGGCACTCAGAATATTTCTCAAGGAAAGGAATTGCAAGACGCTGAGTTCGCTGTGTGAGACTGCTGACAACTTCATGGAAGCGCAAGCGCTCACAAACCTAGGTAAAGAACGTGTTCCCAAGGAAGCAGGACCATCAGCGTCGAAGTCGGAGTCTGCGAGGAGGATGGAGAAGCAAGCAAGTCGCTGTTTTCTGTGTGAAAAGACAGGACATCGCGCAGCTGACTGCTGGTCCCGCACGAAAGGGAATCCTACTAGCCGATGTGGAATATGTCACAAAAGTGGTCACAGCAGTGACAGATGTCCCAGCCGGAGATTCGACAAGGATCAGGCATCGTGCATGATATCAGAGAAAGAAGAAACATCGATTCCTGAGCAGCACAAGAGTGGCTACGTCGTCCTCCAAGACGGCGAAACGATACCCATTGTCAATGCCACATCAAGTCGACCATCGACGACTATTGCAGTCGCGGATATGCCGGTCGTGGACGGATTATTAGAGAACAGGCCAGTACATGTACTTCGCGACACTGGCTGCAACACGGTCGTCGTGCGGCAATCCTTGGTTCCGGAAGAGAAGTTCACTGGAACAACAAGCCCTGTGTATTTATTAGATCGCACTGTGCGGTACCTCCCAGAGGCAAAAGTATTTTTGCGATGTAGATTGTTTACTGGAGAGGTACTTGTCAAGTGTATGAGTGACCTATTATACGACGTGATTTTGGGAAATATCAATGGCGCGGTATTACCAGATACATTGCCGACAGATGAGTCTGCACCACAGAATAACCTCGTTCGCTTGAAGACGAAGCAGACACGGTACACGGAATCTGGTGAAGTGACTGCTGCCAAAGGTACGCAGAGAGTAGCTGGTGACCTGGCCGCGTTCCAAGCAAGATCCGACCGGGAGGACTTGAATGAGTTTCCACGTGACGACTCATTGGACGCGAGTCCTGAACCCAAGAAAGTCCTAGCTGGAAAAACAGTAGAAACGAATGAAGAGAGGCATACTCCTTTACCTGTGATGCCACATCCTGCATTACGCGTAGAAAGTGAGACGCTTAGAAAATATCAGGCGGAGGACGAAACGTTGCAAAACTGTTTTGAGGTGGTGGGCAAGAAAATCGTGTCGAACAATCGGGAGACGATGTTCTTCATCCGTGACGGAATTTTATTCCGCAAGCACAAGTTGCCTGGTGAAACCGAGTTGGAGCAACTGGTAGTGCCACGACAACTGCGAGAAATGGTGCTGAAACTAGTACACGAAGGCATCTTAGCCGGCCATCAAGGCATTACGAAAACAGTAAGCAGAGTTACTGGAGACTTCTACTGGCCAGGTGTGCAGTCCGACACCAAACGCTTCGTGAAATCTTGTGACGTATGTCAACGGACAGTTCCACGTCACTTGGTGGGACGTGCCCCTTTGGGCACCACGCCTATTATCGAGACACCTTTTACAAGAGTTGGCATCTTTGAACGCATGATGGACTCCCTCCTGAGAGGTTTTAAATGGTCCACATGCTTGTGTTACTTAGACGATGTTATCGTGTTTTCACCAACATTCGAAACGCACATTGATCGTCTCACAACCATCCTCGACCTTTTTCGTCAGGCCGGGCTCCAGCTCAACTCGTCCAAGTGTCGTTTTGGCCGCCGCCAAATCACAGTCCTTGGCCATTTAGTCGACGCCAACAGCGTGCAACCAGACCCGGGAAAAATATCCGCAGTCAAGCACTTCCCTGTCCCACAGTCCACCAAGGATGTACGCAGCTTCCTTGGGCTGTGTTCGTACTTTCGGCGTTTTGTAAAGGATTTTGCGGTCATAGCCAAGCCACTAACGGAGCTTTTGAGACAAGATGTCTCGTTTTCTTGGGGCCAGCAAGAAGCGTCCGCATTCTCTCGCCTCGTCAGCCTCCTAACAACGCCGCCGATCCTCGCCCACTTTGACCCGTCTGCCCCTACAGAAGTCCGCACCGATGCCAGTGGCTACGGACTTGGCGCAGTATTAGCCCAACGTCAGCGTGGCCACGATCGGGTTATTGCCTACGCTAGCCGCCTCCTATCGACCGCCGAGAGAAACTACTCTATCACAGAGCGTGAGTGCTTGGCCCTTGTTTGGGCGGTTGCGAAGTTCCGCCCCTATTTGTACGGCCGCCAATTTTGCGTAGTTACCGACCACCACGCACTCTGTTGGTTGTCTACTCTTAAAGATCCTTCAGGACGGCTCGGGCGCTGGGCCCTGCGTTTGCAAGAGTATTCATATTCAGTCGTGTACAAATCTGGCCGCTTGCATCGCGATGCAGATTGCTTGTCTCGCTATCCCGTCGACAACCCGGACGCCGATGACGAGAACACAGTCCACTCTATCTTGTCAGTGTCCGACCTGGCTAACCTTGGAGACGAACAAAATCACGGCCCTTCCTTGCGAGCGATCATCGAACACATAAAAGCATCGCCTAATGATGCCTCCGTCAGAAGATTTCTGGTCCAGAATGGCGTCCTCTACCGCCGTAATTTTCGGCCCGAAGGACCTGACCTGCTCGTAGTCGTACCGAGACACCTACGCCGGAACATACTCAACGAACTGCATGACGCACCCACTGCCGGACACCTCGGTGTATCCCGCACGTACGACCGTGTCCGCCGCCGTTTCTTTTGGCCGGGACTTGCACGCTCTGTCCGCCGTTACGTGGCTGCCTGCGAGGAGTGTCAACGTCGCAAACGGCCTCCCCTTCCACCTGCCGGTCGCCTTCAGTCGCTTGACATCCCCGCAGAACCCTTCTTCCGCGTCGGACTCGACCTTCTAGGCCCCTTCCCCATCTCAGCCTCCGGAAACAAGTGGGTAGCGGTGGCGACAGATTACGCCACGCGCTATGCTATCACCCGCGCACTACCGACCAGCTGTGCCACTGATGTTGCGGATTTCCTGCTGCGCGACGTCATCCTCCATCATGGTGCTCCGCGACAGCTACTCACTGACCGTGGCCGTAACTTTCTGTCCCAGGTAATCGCCGACATCCTCCGTTCTTGTTCCACTCAACACAAACTGACCACTTCATACCACCCCCAAACCAACGGTCTCACCGAGCGCTTAAATCGCACCATTACAGACATGCTGGCTATGTACGTTTCCGACGATCATCGCGACTGCGACGTCGTGCTTCCTTACATCACATTTGCGTACAACTCCTCTTGTCATGACACTGCTGGATTTTCGCCGTTTTATCTGTTGTACGGACGAGAACCCGCTTTACCTCTGGATACCATACTCCCTCCGTCGGCCGCTGCTACCACTGAGTATGCCCATGAAGCCATTGCACGCGCAGATCACGCTCGCCAGCTTGCCCGTGTTCGGCTTATGGCGTCACAAGGCAGTCAACAGCGTCGCTACGATGCTCGACATCGTGAAGTATATTTTTCGCCTGGTCAACTTGTCCTCCTATGGACTCCATGCCACCGTGTGGGCTTATCCGAAAAGCTCCTTTCCCGATACGCTGGACCGTACCGCGTGTTGCGCCAAGTGACTCCTGTGACGTACGAAATTGCTCCCGTCTCGTCCACGCAGGCCGATCTCAACTCATCCAGCGACGTCGTTCATGTCTCACGGCTCAAGCCTTACCACTACACTTCTGACGACACCTTTTAGCCGCTCCGAGACGGAGCTTCTGCCGCCGGGGGTCATGCTACGGCACATACGCGAGTATGAGCTATTTCATGGTGTGACCAGAGAAGACGACGACGAAGCGACCACCTAACGCTGGCTGTTCTTGTTGTGCACAGTTACGGCAGTGCTTGTAAATACAGCTGTACATAGCCTTGTTTGTGCGTAACAATATAATCGGTCCATTGTCACCGACCTCTGAAAAGGGCAATCGATATATATTGACCATGATAGATTTTGCGACGCGATACCCCGACGCGGTTGCACTGCCTTCCATTGAATCGAGACAGGTTGGAGAGGGTCTCCTAGAAATGTTTTCACGCGTCGGCATACCAAGGGAGATCATCAGTGACCGCGGGACATCTTTTATGTCAGCTGTCATGAAGGAGTTCAGTCGACTGCTTTCGTTCAAACAGCTACCCACCACGCCATACCACCCCATGGCTAATGGTCTTATTGAGCGCTTTAATGGCACATTAAAACGCATGATACGGCGTATGTGTCAAGAGCGTCCAAAAAGCTGGGATCGCTACCTCGGAGCATTACTGTTCGCTTACAGAGAGCTTCCTCAATGTAGCACTGGGTTCTCTCATTCGAATTACTATATGGAAGATACGTGCGAGGGCCTATGGCAATTCTCAAGGAACTCTGGACGAACGCTTGCCTCGATAAAGAGACCAAGACGACATATACGCATATGATGGAGTTACGGCGACGATTAGAACATACCTGTTCACTTGCACACGAAGAACTGCAAAAGGCGAAGAAGCTGCAGAAAGGCTACTACGACAAAAAAGCGAGAAGGCGCGTACTTGTTCCTGGTGACCAGGTGCTGGTACTCTTACCAGCCGATACTAACAAGCTGGTGCTCTCTTGGAAGGGTCCTTTTCCTGTCATCGAGAAACGCAGCGAACTCGATTACCTTGTCAACCTCGGCAACAAGGTCACGCTCTTTCATATTAATATGTTAAAGAAGTATGAAGAGCGCAAGCCACTGTGCGAACAGACGGTTGCAGGTGTTACTACAACGTTGCCAAGTGACACCGCGATAGTTGAAGGTCCGTCTGACGAAATACCACATATCACAATAGGACAGACGCAAGACTGGACGAACGTTAGCATAGCATCGGAGCTGAATGCTGACGAGCGACAGCAAGTCAGGGCAGTTCTTAAAAACTTCCGAGATATTTTCTCCGATGTCCCTGGAAAGACAGACATTGTTCAATGTGAATTGAAGCTAACATCAGAAGCTCCAATACAAGTCCGACAATATCCTTTACCATTTGCTGTCAAAGACGCCGTTGAAGAGGAAGTGAAGGAGATGCTGCATTTAGGTGTCATTGAAAGATCAACCTCAGCCTATCACTCACCTATAGTGGTTGTCAAGAAGAAAGATGGCACCATGCGGTTGTGTATCGACTTCCGACAACTGAATAAGGTCATACTTCCAGACAGTGAACCTATTCCTCGCACAGATATGATGTTCGCCAAGCTCACTGGATGCAACTTCTTCTCGCGCTTTGATTTCACTAAGGGATATTGGCAGGTACCTATGGCCAATCAGTCGAAAGAGCTCACAGCCTTCTCATGCGAATCTGGCCTGTATCATTTCAAGTATATGCCCTTCGGCATTAAGACTGCACCGGCAGTATTCAACCGGTTAATGCGAGTCGTCACCGAAGGAATTCCTAATGTTTTATACTACTTTGATGATGTGCTCGTCGCCACTGATACTTGGGAAAAACACTTAGAAACACTACAAAGACTGTTTGAACGCGTCAGAGCTGCTCGTCTTACTATTAAACCTGCCAAATGTGAGGTGGGCTGTCCAACTACCACTTTTTTGGGTCACATCGTTGGGCAAGGTGCGCTACAGACGAGTAAGAGCATTACTGACAAGATCCAAGCGGCGATGCAACCTAAAACCAAAAAGGAGCTAAAAGCCTTCCTGGGCCTTTCGGGCTACTATCGTGACTTTCGCCTACTATCGTGACGAAACGCGAGCATCACACTAATGAAATCTAACCTTAAATTACCTTCACTTGCTTCTCGTCGTACAATGCTCCGCTTAACCCTTTTTCACAAAATTTATCACCACTCATACTTACGCGATTTGCTAATCCTTCCGCCGCATTATGTTTCTCGTCGTTTGGATCACGCTCATAAGGTTGGCATCCCATCGTCTCAAACTGAGTCATTTCGACAATCATACGTAACACGCACATCACGTGATTGGAATTGCCTTCCCGCATCGTTTGTAACAATTTCAGATCGTGACACATTTGTGGCTGTATTAACCAATTCTTTGAATACCTGGTGGTAGTTTTCGTCTTTTACATTTATATAAATAAGATTTCACTGTTACCTGTTGTATTGAATTGTAACAGCGATTATTGTATACTTAGAAACTTTGTCCTTACTTTCATTTTTATTTTTTTTTTACAAGAATGTATCCTTCCATTTACTATTTTCCTGTATGCCATTTTGCTATTTCCCATTTTGCTTTTTTTGTTTATGATAATCTATTGTTGTATAACCAGGAACATTGTATTGCCTCTTTGTACTTACAAACTTGTTTCGTTATTGTATTTTTTACCACTCCCCTCTGTAATGTCTGTTGACCCTGAGGGTAAATAAATAAATAAATAAATAAATAAATAAATTACGCTGAGTTGACATTCGCACTGACGGAACTTACAAAGAAAGGATGCCCGAATAAGATACCATGGGGTGAAGAACACGAAAGAGCGTTTCGAGACGTGCAGAAGCTCTTATCAACACAACCTGTGCTGAAATCGCCAGACTTGCATAAACCATTTGTTTTGCGCACGGATGCGTCTTCACGGAGCTTAGGAGCAGTACTACTCCAAGAGCACGAAGGCCGTCTGCACCCAGTCTCCTACGCGAGCCGCAAATTAATGCCACGCGAAGCAGCCTATTTTACAATCGAAAGGGAAGGCCTTGCCGTAGTTTGGGCTGTTCGCAAATATCACATTTTTCTATATGGCAAGCCTTTCACCTTGCAGTGCGACCATCAGCCACTGACGTGCATTCAGTCAGCGAAACACTTAAATAACAGAGTGCTACGGTGGAGTTTGCTTCTTATGGAGTATGACTTTCACGTAGAACACATTCGCGGTGTAGACAACGTTGGTGCTGACTATATGAGCCGTGCGGCCTTTAATGACCAGTAATCTTTACCGTTGTACACGAACCTTTTTTTTTCTGCTTCTCACCATAGCGCAGTGTGCTTCTTGCATTGAGGGACCTTCACGCTGTGTTTCGAATGGTGTTTTATAGACACTTGCGTGCTACGTGTACAACGTACTGCAGTTGGGGGGAAGTGTAGTGGGAGACTGTTTTCGCACTCGAAGCGACGACGACGAAGAGCGCGTGCTTGTGCGAGCCGAACGTGAAGCGCGTGGCCTTCGGAACGCCGACGGCGATCGAGCGTTAGAAGCGACCGAGAGCGGCACGTCGACT
The DNA here is from genome assembly GCA_013339685.2 of Hyalomma asiaticum. NCBI lineage: Eukaryota > Metazoa > Arthropoda > Arachnida > Ixodida > Ixodidae > Hyalomma > Hyalomma asiaticum. Next base: position 90,193,917 of record CM023487.1, read on the forward strand.
CGGCAAGCAGACGCATCAGCTCAGTACCAGCCAGGAAGTACTGGGTGTTCCTGCGGAGAACGGGTGACCTGGACCGTGCTGACTGTTCCTGCGGTGGATGAGCGAGCGGGCCAGTACGAGCGGCTGGAGCAGTGGTGTGGCCGGGACAATCTACCGACTCGTGGTCACGGTGCCACGCAGGGTGGGGTCCGGCACAACCATCTGCTGAGGGTGTGGTCACGGTGCCGCGCCGGTCCCTGCCCAGCACAACCGCCTGATGTACGCGTGGCCCCAGTGCCGCGCAAGTTCCGTCTAGCCGCCTACTGAGAGCGTGGCCACGGTGCCACGTATGCTGCAGTTCGACGCAACCGTTCTCTGAGGGAGTGGCCTCGGTGCCACGTAAGGGGCATCATACCCGGCGCTTTCGTGAGCGAGCAGCTCAAGATCTGCACGTGCCCGGACACGACCCATCGTGCCTCGTCTACTGAGATCAGCGTGCGCCGCATCTAAGAACGTCGGTACTGTGAGTGGTGCTACGTGCTTCGGACATAGTTAGGACGCGCCGTTGGTCTCCGTAGCGTAGCGTTCAGATTGTGTTGTTTGCCGTCTGTTTTTTGTGCATTGTTCGTCCGTCGAAAGTGTATGTGCTGTCTCGTCCCATCGATAAATGTTTCCTTGTCTGTGATTTAGCTGTCTGTGTCTGAGTCCTGGGCCCACGAACCACCACACGCGTGCTATCGAGCTGCATACCCATTAAGCATATGCATGGTGTTTCTTCTTTCTTTGTTTACGGCTAACATTTTCCAGCTAGCCGTAAATTTGCGGTCTGCATCGAAACTATCATCATCATAAGCTGTGGTCCCCAAGAGTGCGCATACACTTCTATGTAATACCCAATGTGCGGTGTTGGCCCTCGTGCTTCTGTATTCTCTTACACTAGTGCCCTCAGGTTGTGTATAGAGTCGATTTGTCTGCTACACAGCGTCTCGCAAAAGCTGTGTTTGTGCATAGCCAAGGGAGCGGCATGCCCATAGAGTGGGGACGTTTATTTTTGTTTTTTTTCGCGACGGTGGCGGCACCTGGGACTCGCGGCAAGCGATTGGATTGCTAAATTCTGCTTGAGGCGAGCCAATCCAATAGAGAGTCTAATGGTAGCGCCATGGTGCTCCCGAGCTCGGGTCGGTTGCTCGCGCTACTTCAATCGTCGATTTCTTCATTCTGGTGACTAAAATTGCCCCAGCACTGCTTTCCCGTGTAATTGCCTGTTTATTTAGGTGGTGCGTGTGTTCGTAACTGGATGAATTGGGGCGAGGGCTCCTCGCCTGCCCTCATGGCTGCCTTGCTGTGAACATACTAAGTGCATAAATACCTGTTGTGTGCCGTAATGGTGTAGAAGTGCTCGCCGCTCCTGCCAGATGCATCACACGATTTCGCGTAGCAGTACCTATGCGCCATAACTGCTGTCAGTAGTTCGCGCCTTCGCATTTCTACATCGCGCTCGCGGTCGTCGAGTCGTCTGCTACGATCGTCTGCAGCGAACGAGCTAGCGTCGGCGCCGGCGGTAGTGGCGGAGACGCGCCGAATCATGTTTGTAAGACATTTATATATACAAAACGGTAATTTATAATTCTCGTGGCTGATAATAATTTAACTCAAGGACAAGTTTTCGTTATTACTGTGGCCGAGTGGTTTGCTTTTTATTATGGTTAGCTAACCTTCTTTGCCACGGATACCAAGTTCGCTGCAATCATCTCGACGGTGGCGCCATCTGATAGTGCGGACGCGCAACTCAACACATGCCACAGGCTTGGAATAGCTTCGTGCCAGATAGCACGGGATCTTTCGTGGCGTCCAAGTAGCTCCTAGAATACCGTGAGCCTGCATAGTATATTAGAGCAAAGGGTTTGAACAGCGTCCAGCCGAGGCAATGCGTGGCGCGTCTACCACCGTGTCTGGTGTACACGAAGGTATTAACGCTGAGCTCGGTGCGAAAGATTCAGAAGCATTGCCTGGGCGTCGCGCTGCTTCGCGAGGCGTTTCCAAAAGCCTCCGACCAAGTCGATGTGTGTGTGCCGGAGATAAACGCGGACAAGCCAATGGTCCGTCAGCTTCTCTTCTTGCCTTGCCTTGAGCCACTAGTGCAAGCATCGCTAACTTTAGGGCGAAGATCCATAGGGTCCAGACCTGTCCGCCGTCGCGCCGTTGTAGCCACGCCAACCTGGGTTCACCACGCCAACCTAGCGCTCGCCAACCTGGGTTGCACGACGCAAGAAGCCATGCACATGGCCAAGGGGAAGGCGGCGGAGATGTCGGGCACCGAATTTGCCATCCATCCCAAAGAGATTCTCATCGTCCTGAACAAGCCGTACATGATCACCACCAAGCAGGGCTGGGCAGCATCGCGATACTCCTGTATCGCAATATCACAGGTACCTATGAGTAGATGTATTGCTGTATCGAGATAAATTTGAAAAATGTATTTGTATCTCAGTAGCCAAATACCTTTACGATGTATTTCCCGTATCGCCATACTATGCAGGACGCGGGTATTTCATTACTTTTTTCCGGTATTGCACTGAGACATTTTAGGAGCCTGCTCGGCAAGCTTATGCTCGCGCCTTGTCCGGCGGCGGTGCGTACACGCCGCTCAAGGCGCCGGCTTTCCGGTGATTTCAAGAATGCCCACTAGATGGCGGCTCCACTCGAGGCGAGATGGCGGCGCCACTAGAGGCGCCACTCGAAAAACGCTGCAGTAGCGCACGACAGGTTCGGCGCGACGCCGTACAGCTTGTTTCGTGCCGTCTCCGCGAGAGGGCGCCACAAAGACGTGCCTATGTAGTTTTTTTGTAGTCTGTAGTCACAGCGGAAGGACGTGCGTAGCGAGCTCCCGGAAGACGCCAGTCGATGAGTGTTTGCATGATTTTTCTTTGCATTCTTACATTGAATAGTAGGGGAAAGTAGTCTTTTCTTTCGTGTGCTTTTCTTTGTGTCCAGTATTTTACCCGCGTAGGGATTTTTCTTTTTCTTTTCGATACCACGTGATAGGTATTTTCAGTTGCTACCGTTTGAGTGTCAGGCTTTATTGGATAAGTGTCTTTTGGCTTGCTTGCGGTTTTTTTTTACCTTTTTAGACCGGGTAAGAGAGGAAAATAATCTTTCTTGTTGCGCCTTTCTTTGTGTCCCGCATTTCCCCGAAGACGGGTCTGCTTTTTTTCTTTTTGTCAAGGCCACGTGGTCGGCCTTTAGTGGCGCTGTTGTTTGTGTGAGTTGGAGAAGGTTGTATTGAGTGATAAGAGGATCGGTCGGGGGAAGTAAACTGAAGATATTTAATAGTACCAAATTTTGGGCCACTTTTATTTCTAATTTTATTTTTGTGCGCGCTGTCGTTGCACAAGGCGGGAGAGCTGCCTTAGTGCATTGAGGATATATCGGGACATTTAGTTTGCGGTACGCTTGCAGCCTACTGATTTATCGTATACGTGCATTTTTCGTGCGGTGTACTGGATGAATTAGTAAAATATACGTTTGAAGCCCAGGACAGTGTAGCGGTGCACCACTAATAACCGCATGAGCTGTGCGTGGTAAATTTTTAGGAGGCTTAATTTTTGACGAGTGTGTGACCGTTCATTGCGCTAATCATGGCGAAAGAAACGGTGAAGTGTACAAAGTGTGGCGTGGGAGTCAAAGTAGATGTTTGCGGAGATGATGGGGCATGCGAAGTAGAAGTGTCATGTGGCCAGTGTGCGATTATGGCGAAATTCCAGCAAATGGAAGAAACTCAGACCGCCCTCTTAAAGCGAGTAGGAGCTGGAGGACGCTTTAGAGGCGGAACGCCAAATAAGAAAGGAGATGGGCGAAAGGCTCAGAGCAACCGAGGAGCAGCTGACAAAGGTCACCACGCAGAATAAGAAAGAGTCAGGTGACTATCATGGAGAGGGAACGTCCTTGACCCCACAAGAAAAGTCGACAAAAGGAGCACAAAAGTGGGGCTCGACCTACAGCGAAGCTCTGGTGAAAGAGCGAGCGGACAAAAGACCACCGGAACCTCACCCTGAAAGTCAGTCCAGATGTCCAGAGCAGACAAAGGCAGCAAGGCAGCTGGAAAACATAATAATAGCAGGGGACTCCAACCTGGCTCGGTGCTCGCAAACGATTCAGGAGAGGCTAAAAGGAGACCGAAGAGTAGCTGTAGGGACGTTCCCAGGAAAAATGTTGGGTGCAGTAATGCAACAAGCAAGGGAAGAGCTGACTCGTAAAGATCAGGGGCGCAGTTTGGTTGTGATAGCTGGCGGGCTGAACAACGTGTTGAACGGAAGGACCCCAGAAATAGACAAGAGGTTAACAAAAGGAGTAGATGAGTTGCGGGAAGTGTCCCCCCAGGTGCAAATTGTGGTGTGCACAATCCCCGAGGTACCCTTGAAAGACCTAAACCTACAAAGAGCAGTTGTCACCGCCAACGAAACGATTTGGTGGGTTAGTCGAGCTAAAGGCTTCGAGGTTGTCGACATAAACAGAGAAGTGCACAGATGGGGTGGTTTCCAGAGATGGAATCCACTTTGACCATAAACTTGGGCATGAGGTGGGCTGGCGCCTAGCAGGACGCGCAGTAGCTTTTTTAGGGGGCACACAAGCCCTCCGGTGTCCACGGTAGAAAGGGAAGAAACATCTATGGGGGACCCTTTGGAACACAGAATTGATAACAAAGGGAAAAGGGCAAAGGGGAAAGAGAGAAAGAAAGTGCAGCGCGGTTTAATAAGCTACATAAATATGCAAGGTGGCAGAAAACCGACAAAATGGTTAGAAATAGAGGAACAGTTGAACAGAGAACAGATAGCGGTGTACGCCGTTACAGAAACGCACCTTCGGGACTCGGAAGAGCCACCAATTATTGCAAATTATGTGTGGGAAGGATGCAACAGGACAAAATCAGAAAGAAAAGGTGGGGGAATCGGTATGCTAATTCATCGGGAAGCAAACTGGTGTAGGATTATTCGACATGTGAAGAACACCTCTGGGTATCTGGAACGGTAAGCGGGAAGAAAACTATGTTGGGTGTAGTTTACATGTGGACTGGAAATAACTGCAAAGAGAAAAATCAGGAGTTAGTGAATTGCATAAGCAAGGATATTCAGAAATTTGGTAACGGGGCCGAAATAATCCTCTTAGGAGATTTGAATGCTCATGTGCATGACCTCGACGGATATACAGATTATAACGGGAAGATGATGCTAGAGCTCTGCGAACAACATAGTCTCGATATAGTTAACATAAGTCCTAAGTGCGATGGGCAGGTAACATGGGAGGTCGGAAGCAGGCAGTCAACAATCGATTACTGCCTCATGACAGAAGGAATTCACGAAAAGTTGAGACAAATGAGCATAGATGAGGAAGGGAGTAGCAGCTTGGGGAGTGACCATAAACGCATAACTTTGCGAATGGGATATGTAGATCATAAAGAGAGCATCGAATTAAAGTCGGGCAGCTCCTTTCTAAGTGAAAAACAAATTAGGAACGTAGTCGCAACAATCTAGGACATAGTGAGCAGAACAAAAGGCAAAGTGTGGGAGTATAATGAGCTTATTAATCTAATAAGGACTGAAGTTACGAAAGAGAAACAAAAGAGTTGCTGGAGGGGAAAGCGAAAGCCAAAACGATGGTGGAACAGGGAAATTCAGGACGCAATTGAGAATCGACGGGAAGCATCTCGAATACATAGGCAGGCAAAAAAAGAGCAGAGGCCACAAGACGAAGTCAAACAAAAATGGGAAACAAACCTCGAGAAAAAAGCCCTGGTACAAAGTTTAGTTGAAGCCAATATTAAAGGCCAAAGTGAACGTTGGATATCGGACATTCGCGAAAAGAAGGACGCATCTAGGCTTTTCTGGAACCACCTGCTATCGCTGGGGAAGAAAAATGTAACTATGCAGCGGCATATTGTGGACGAAGAAGGAAATAAATTGGAGGGGTACGACGCATTGACTTATATTCGAAACGCAACAGCCGATTCCTTTAAGAAGCATGACGAGGCTCCGTTTACGATGTGTAACAGTAGCAAGGGAGACCAAGTGGAAGAACTAGTTCTGGAAAATTCAATTGGAAGAAGGCGGAGGAAATGATTCCTAAACGAACAGCCACAGGATTAGATGGGGTTAGCATTACTGTAATAAATGAGCTCGGAAGAAACAGCAAAGAAGCCCTATTAAAAGCAATTGAAATAAGCTTAAAGGACAGGCGAATACCGGAAAGTTGGCGTCAAAGTAGGATGAAGTTCATTTATAAGGGCAAGGGAGAGAAAAATAACATTCGCTCATATAGACCACTGACCATTACATCAGTACTCTACAGGTTGGCGATGCAGGCAATTAAATTGAAAATGCAGATATGGACAGAGCTTAATGGCACTTTTGGCGAACTCCAAAATGGATTTCGAGTCGACAGGAGATTAGATGATAACCTTTTTGCGCTTACGCAGTGTATCGAAATAGCCGGAAAAGAGAACAGACCTTTACATTTGGCATTTTTGGATAGTAAAGGTGCGTACGACAATGTGAATCAGAGCATTTTATGGGACGTAATGAAACAGGCTGGTATAGGGGATGAATGTGTAGAGCTCTTAAAGGAAATATACAGTGGAAATACACTATGTGTGGAATGGGAAGGTATGGCGAGTAATGGTGGAATGGAGGCCGTGGATATAGGTAAAGGGTTGAGGCAGGGATGCCCGTTGTCCCCACTATTATTCATGCTTTACATGAGGAGAATGGAGAAAGCATTGGAGATTCGCAATATTGGTTTTAAGCTGTCGTACAGACAGGCAGGTATAGTGATAGAACAAAAGCTCCCCGGGTTGTTTTATGCAGACGATATTGTGCTATTCGCAGACAGTCGAACAGATTTGCAGGGTCTGGTTAATATATGTGGTCGGGAAAGTGAAGATTTAGGGCTAAAATTTAGTGTGACAAAATGCGGCTGGATGATATTCAATGACAGCAACGATCAGACCATATCAATACAGGGAAAGGAGATACCCAGAGTACGAGAGTACAAATACCTCGGGATATGGATAAATGATGGGAATAGATACATGGAAGTACAAGAAAAAGCTATGATAGTTAAAGGAAAGAGGAACTCCGCAATAATGAAGCATAGAGCGCTGTGGGGTTACAACAGGTACGAGGTAATTCGAGGTTTGTGGAAAGGTGTAATGGTGCCAGCACTTACATTCGGAAACTCATTGGTGTGCATGAGGTCAGAGGAACAATCAGGGCTGGACGTGAATCAGAGGACGGTCGGACGTCTCGCACTGGGCGCCCATGGGAAGACCACAAATGAGGCTGTTAAGGGGGATATGGGATGGTCTGACTTTGAGGGAAGGGAAGCTCAGTGTAAAATTAGGTACGAACAGAGATTAAGGAATATGAAAGAAAGTAGATGGGCAGCGAAAGTACTCAGGTATTTGTATAGGAAGACCGTTGATTCACAATGGAAGAAGAGAACTAGGAGGCTTACCAGTACGTATACTTCCAGTAACGAAACGGATGGCACGAAAAAGAGCGTTAAGAGCATGGTCAGAGCGGCGGAGAACTCGGATTGGATAGCAAGAATGGAGAAGAAACCGGCATTGAACAACTACCGAAAAGGGAAAGACGAAATCAAGAGAGAAAAATTTTACGATATTTCAAAGGGAAGCGCTTTACTGTTTGAGGCAAGGTCCGGTTGCCTGAGACCCGAAGTTACAGAGCGAAATTCAATAAAGAAGGGGACACATGTACGTGCTGTGGAAAAGCTAGGGAAACGACAGATCATATTTTGATTGAATGTACAGATGTCCACCCAGGTGTAGCTGTGGACACTACCCTACAGCAGGCCATGGGTTTCAGGAGTAACAGGGGAAAGCTGAACATGTCGGCGATAGAGATAAGTAAAAGGCGCTTGAGCATTGGTGGCGCAAAAGTATGGAGCAAACAAAAGCGCAAGGTAGTTCGGGTAAGATTGTTACATCACAGCGGAACGATAATAGATAAAATAAATAAACGAGGAGAAAAATTAGTTGTGAAAATGTGTGATTCGGGAAAAGAATTGTTTGTAGAGGAAACAGAAATAAAGCTAGAGATTGGTGGCCCGGCTACCTCCCCGTTATAAAGGGGCGCTCCTAATATCCATCCATCCACGCACACCACCCTCAGCATGTGTGCTTCCTTTCTGTTCGCCGGGAGCTCAAGCGGTGAACACTCTTCGTTACCGCTCCGCCGCATGAACACCGCACAAGCCAAGGCAGCAGCGCGGCGGGCTCGCAACGCAGCAGCTGCTCGGGGTCGCCGCCAAGACCCTGCAGTGACATCCCGGGAGGCCGAAGCGAAGAGTTCTCGCCGTCAAGCTAACCCGGATCCGCGGGCCAGCGAAGCAGGAGCGAGGAGGGCTCGCCGTCAAGCAAACCCGGATCTGCAGGCTAGCGAAGCACAAGCGAAGAGGGATCGCCGTTAGGCAAATCCGGAGCTGCGGGCCAGCGAAGCAGAAGCGTAGAGAGGTCGCCATCAAGCAAACCAGGAGCTATGGGCCAGCGAAGCAGAAGCGTAGAGAGGTCGCCATCAAGCAAACCCGGAGCTATGGGCCAGCGAAGCAGAAACGAAGAGAGCTCCCCATCAAGCAAACCAGGAGCTGCGGGCCAGCGAAGCAGAAGCCTACAGGGCGCGCTGTCAAGCGGACCCTGGGGTCACAGGTCGCGAAGCAGAAGCAAAACGGAAGCGGCGGCAAGAGAACCCCGAAGTAGTGCGGGCGCGGGACGCCGCGGCCAAGCGCCAAAAGCGCTCGCTACCAGACGTATAACAACGTTGTCACGTCTGTATAGGTTTACAAGCGGAAATTTGGTGCTGTTGCCCCGCCACGGCAGTCTAGTGGCTATAATACTCGGCTGCTGGCCTGAGGGTCGCGGGATCGAATCCGGGCTGTGACGGCTGCATTTCGATGGAGGCGAAATGTTGAGACCCGTGTGCCGTGCGATGTCAGTGCACGTTAAAGAACCCCTGGTGGTCGAAATTTCCGGAGCCCTCCACTGCGGCGTCTCTCACAATCAGAGCTGGTTTTGGGACGTTAAACCCCACATAACAGCAAATTTGGTGCTGTTGTGCTGCTGTTCCGTTTTTATTTTTTATTGTAACTGATATCTATACATATGTCGTTATTAACAATTATGTACAGTGTAAGCCTCCTTTGTAATGTGTTAATGGCCGTCAGAGTACTGTGATAAAAAATGAATAAATTGCAAGTTTCATTGCTCTGCTACATTTTAAATATTAAGGTGCACTTAATAAATGTATTTACGGAGTATGAACATCCCCGACACAGAAGTTTTTCAGTACCAATATTGCTGTATCTGTATTCCAGAACACCATTGCTGGTCTTTTTGCAAAAGTATCTTTTAAATGTTCCGCCACGTCAATTACAAATGTATCTCAGTATCTGTATTTTAGGCTTCCAAACTGTATTTCGACATTCGTAATCGGCAATAGTTTTTTGGGTATCTCTGCCCAGCCCTGTCACCAACATCGACGCCATTGACGGATTTGTTAATGGGGGGGGGGGTGCGAACGAAATCAAGGTGTGCAAACGAGGAGTGCTGCACGAATAAGATGACGACACGTTCTTCCTGAAACGGCTGTGGTTAGAGTTCGATGTGCCCACAACAGGGAAGCTCACTCGTCTCCGTTCTCGACAGGCGGTGACCAAGGCCGTGAGAAACGGATACGGTGTCGACACCCGTCGAACCTCACGCGGTCACACTTACCATCAACCGCAAGACGGTCGTTGCTTGTAAGCGAGGACAGTTCCCTTGGTGCAGGCAAGCGTAACAAGTCGCACGGTACATAATTGTACACAAGTCGCAGAGAGAGAAACATCGTCATGTACTTCGACAAAGTGATGCTGCAATATGAAACTGAATACAAACACGGCCCTTCGTGCTCACCTGAGACTTTAACGTGGACATCATCAACGACGACTGCCTAGCCCAACACATGATGTCCCGTTACGATCTCTGGTGCATTTCTTGTGAACACAAACGTCCCACTACCATCAGGGGAAATTTGATTGACATCGCCTTCTCAAACCTTAGACTACATCCAATTCACGATCCCTTGGCTTTGTATTTTAGGGACCACAAGGCCTTTATACTCAAGGGGAACGTTCCCCTGAGCTTACCATCATATTTGACTAAAGCAAAATCAGGGGAACCCCCTCCTTGTTTTCCGTAGAGCTCTTGAAAAAGGTTATCATCTACCCCATGTGTAAATAATGAAATATTGTATATTTACTACATCAATATGTAAACAATAAAACATTGCGTATACACTGTATATGTGATCACACCACACCACCGTGTTTCTGTGTCACATCTTTGTATGATGATCAAGTGGGCAAAATCTACAGCAGCTTCAGTTTACCAGATTACCTCCGGAGCTTCGCCCACTCATCATCATTCCCTTCGTGAATATGGCGAAATTTTTTAGGGGCGAAACACCTTAGTGCCGAGTTTCCGGTGGCGTGACCGTGTATGGGTGAAGCCTATCCTCGAGGCAGTGCAGTCAGCCTGTGTGTGTATGTGTGCGCCAATCCCGGAGGCTGTATACCCGGAGAGTGTCGTCTGCTGTCGTGAGAGAGAGCGAACGCAGGTTGACAATGGAAACGCTATTTCTGCGAATGAACGCTTTACCAGCTCGCAAGGAACGAGAACGCACCCTCACCCACGAGAGACAAAGCTGACGTAGGCAGCGTCTTCTAGCGAGTTTCTTCATTGAAAAACTCACTGCTCACGCTGCGCAACCGTTCACCGGCCACCAGGGATGCCAACCTCGCTGACCGGACACCCCTGGATCCCTCAGAGCTATGTGAGTTGCTTCATCTGTGTTTGAGTAAAACGTTCTTTACTTACGACTCTAAAATCTACAAACAAATGCATGGGACTGCTATGGGGGCATCAATATCCGTGACAACCGCAAACCTTGTCATGGAATCCTTGGAGGAAAAAGTCCTGACAGATTTCAAACCTGCACCGAAAGTTTTTCTGCACTATGTGGACGAATGCTTTTGTATCCTGCACAAAAACGACGTCGACCGGTTGCTACAGAGGATCAACGCCATACAACCGACCATACAATTTACTCTGGAGTGAGAAGAAAACGACAAGCTTCCCTTCCTAGACGTACTCGTACATGGTTCCGACGGTGGCCTAACCTTTTCCGTTTATCGAAAAATGACCCATACAGGTCACTCCACTTTACCTCCACTTTGCATCCTGCCACCCGACTGGACCCAAGACTTCTGCCGTATCGTCTTTGGTTCGTAGGGCCACCCGCTTATGCTCCAATGAAGACGAACTGCAGAGAGAACTTATTACGGTACGGCAAGAACTGTCCAATAACGGCGATTCGTCTGCTGTTGTTAGCAGAATTGAAAAACGAATGCTGAATCCTCAGCCGGCCGAGAACCGAACTCTTCAAAAACGGGCCAGCATTCCCTACGTACCAGGTATCAGCGAAGCACTCTGAGGAATATTAAAAATATGATTTACGCGTAGCGCATGTGCCATCGAACAAGCTACGCAGCAAAGTCGTCAACGTGAAGGACCGCTTACAAGCAGAAAAGTTCCCGGGTGTAATCTATAAGATCCCGTGCCACGACTGCAATTTCTGCTACATTGGCGCACCTGAAACTTCATTCGACGACTAAAAGAGCACAAACGCGATGTTCAAAATCACCGCCATGTGTACAACGCACTAGCGGAGCATGTGCACAAGAGTGATCACTCTATCACTTAGGAGAATGCTGCTGTCATAGCCAAAGAGAAGAATTTGACAACGAGACTGCTGCTGGAATCTCTGCTGATACAGACGACACCTGATACCTTTAACAGGACAGATGGAAACATGCCTCAAATCTATGCCCGTTCATTACGTCACATATTGCATATTTAACTGGACAACGGCGCTACGTCCGCTGCATTGTGAACAACCATATTGGAAAACCCAGCGCCACTGGGAGCCAGCGTCCAGCGCCATGCCGGATTATGGGCCCAGTGTGGCGCTGTATACTGGCACGCTGGCGTGCCACGGGATACTTGGAGGCGGGGGTTACTGGCACGCGAAACCGCTTTAGAGCAAAAAAACGTCGTGCTTCCCTGCCATGCATGCTAAATAATATACAAATATAAAAAAGCGAGAGTCATAGCAAAAAAAAAGCACTAAAACAAAACTTCCGAGACCAGGATTCGAACATGGCACCTTCGCACTGCCAATCCATCCCGCTACCAGTGCGCCACGCCAGAACACACAGAACTGGTTGTAAACAGGTTAGTCAGTGGTGTCACCTGCCGTCAGAGTTTGCAGTGGTACACACAAGACGAACGCGCTTTTTATGCGCAGTTGAACCTCACACGTTTGTCAGACAAATGAAACAAGCCGCCGATCACGCATGACATTCGAATAATGGCGACAGCAGTCAGTATATTATACAATTCATATCTAATACTGAAAAAATATAAGTAAACCGACGGGCAGGGACTATCGGCTGTTACGGCCGAGCTCGATAGCCTTTTCTTGCTCTTACGAATTGTCGACATATATGTAGAGGCGTATTGTGTAGACTATAATGCCGCTCGATAATTGAACGTGTACTTCAAGTGGCACTTAGCAGTTTTCTCGCTCAAACGATGATATTTCAGAACAGCAGCAGTACCGGTGTCTGACATACACAGGTTCATCGAAGCTAACAACTGTCAATCGCTTCGCACGCAAAAAGGAAGCGCAGTGCAGTGGGAAACCTCTCATCATCTTTGTTCAGTAAGCCGTACTGATCGACAAATATCTGTGATTACATTTGAGTCAGAGAAGAGTGCGGCAGTAACTTTCCGTGACATATATGTGCTTGCTCAAAGTGCGTCGCTTCGATGCTCACCGCTTCATCTTCAAGCACCGGGAAGAAATAAAAATCATCTGTTCAGGTTAACCGGTGCCAAGGCTGTACTGAGCAGTAATTTTCATTCATCGTAGTAGCGTATTCTTAAGGCTTGGAGTGCCGTTCGCGTGTAGACGGACTCGGCCGGTCTGGCGGGGCTCGGCGGCTTGATCGGGGCTGGGCGGCTTGAAAAAGCTAAAATTATTGTATATTAGCTCAAGAAGCTTTGTCATATGATTACTGTTTCGTGCATCTAAAGCAATTGAAGGTGCAGCAATCGCCAGAGGTGCATTTGCACCGTGGTGATACCGATCGGTGTTTTTTTTTCTCCGTGAGTTGGGATCGACGCTTTGAAAGCGTCATCAAATTGCGCGGCGATGTAAAATTTTACTGTTATTTGCACGGAATCCTCCACACAAGTGAACACTACAGCAGAACTATTACCAGAGTGGTTCATAGACGTGACATTACGTGTATAAGCTAAGTGCGGGGAAAATTCATTCACAGCTGCTAGCGCTTAGTGCGCGCGGACGCCGTATGCCGCGAATTGCTGCACACTGTAGCTCGCAGCGATGAAGTACGGACAAGCCGTAAATGTTCCCAGACTCTTCACACTTAGTTAAATAAAGTAATACAGGCTCCAGTGCAGAGCGTGCGCCTGTGAAACCAGCGCCAGCGTCTCTTGGGCTGCTTCCAGTGTGTTCCGCACTCGTGCCAGCTCGCATCCTCCCAGTATACAGCGCTTTCCAGCGAGCCTCTCACTGGTACCAGTGACATTCGAGCTATGCCAGCTTGTTCCAGTACAACACCAGCGCACGCCAGTGCAAGACAGCGCTGCCAGCATCCCAGTGTGTACCGCCCAGTGAAATATCATCGTTCCCAGCGCGTTTCCAGTGCTCCCAGTACGGAAAACGTACTGGAAATGCACTGGAGGCGCTTGTTTTTGCAATAGGGAAGGAACCTGTATAACATAGTTTAACGAAACTTGATACTGGGCTAGATGGTGCAAGTTCATTGTCACGGTAATATAGGCGCAGGAACAACATTCACATTGACACGAGGAGACAGGACAAGCGCTCACTTTCATCTACCTTTATATTTGGCTACGCCGACGTACCACACGTATGCTCCATCAGTCAAGCACATCGCCACCGTCATCCGACATCACATATCATTACACACATCCGTCTAGATATTTTATCTCTCCTTTTCTAAGATTAACGGATGCATCGCTAATGCATTCTTTGCCCTTCTTGAAAATAAAATATGCTTCTAACAGTTCACGTGCCGTCTGTTCCCTTCCCCTACCAAGAATTTTCGTTTCTTTCCAGTTTGCCTCGCAATCACTACATTTTGCACAGTGTTCTGCCATATTACTTCCACCGTTCTTAACAGCCCGTGCGTGTTCCATTGCCCGGTCATTGAAGCAGCGGCCTGTTTGACCTATATACGATACACCGCACGTCATCGGAACCTCATAGACCACCTTAGTGGCACACTTAGCATACTCTACGCCATGTTTTTTCTCGCATTCTCTTCTTTTTGCTCCCTTTCTTGACACACGTGAACACAGTTGCCCAAGCTCCTTCGGCGCAGAAAAAACCACAGGCACTCCGTACCTGTTGGCCACCTTTTTCACATGGCGTGCGATTCTATGTACGTACGGTATTACCACCGGTTTGGTGGCGGTCCTTTTTTCTTTGTCAACCACTTCTCCGAACAGTGACTGTTTTGTCTTTCTCAGAAGGCCCTCAGTGACAGATAGAATCACTTCCGAGGGTAGTCCGCCGAAAGCAACCTCTGTACTTGCTTAACAAAACTTGAGTGCATTTTGTGCGGGCAAGACTTGGCCACCGCCGATCCTAAGAACATACGGGTGATAGCCCTCTTGACAGTCTTGGACTGCGCAGAACGGTAGGGTAACGGCTCTTTTTGGGCACGCGGGGCATACTCCCAACATACATGGTCGTCCATTAGTGTCATGTTAATGTCTAAAAACTGTAGCGACCCTTTTGATGGTAGCTCGTGCGTAAAAACCAAGCCCTTCCCATTATCTCGGAAGCTGTCCAAGATGTTACCCACAACTTCAGTGTACGTCATATCGGTTAGCTTGTCTAAACAAATAAGATAATCGTCCACGTACCTAAACACTTTCTGCACACCTTTTCCCGCAAAACAGCGCTGAAGGTCGCGGTCAACGTAGGCTAAAAAGATATTGCACAATACTGGGGCCACGCAGGAGCCAATGCAAATACCCTTCTTCTGGCGATAGAAATTACCCTCAAAGGAGACGAACGTTGCATTCAGGTAAACCTGAAGGAGACGCAAAAAGTTATCAACCGACACACCGCAGGAGTTCTGGAAATCAACCACCTCTCCTCCCTCTATTGCATTCCTTACAGCAATATACCGGTCAGCATGGGGCACAGAATAATGCAAATCTTCAACGTCTACAGAGAAAACAAAACCTACAGACGAATTACCCTTGAGATACTTCACAACTTCATCAGAATTCTTTGTAAGAAAGGGGTCACAAACCACCAGCGACTTCAAATGTTTCTGTAAATATCTGCTCAGGACAAGCTGCCACGTACCGCGCTCACTCACAACAGACCTAAACGGCACGTTCAGCTTATGTGTCTTCGCCGTAAAGAACACATTAAGGCCATTCCCCTTTGTATTAACGATATCACTCGCTAACCTGCTAAGTTCCAAGTCCCTGCACAAGGCAGCCGTTTTGCACTTCACCTTGGTGTCACTTGGCCTCAGAGCCTCGAAGTTCTTTCTGATCGCCTCCGTCGCTCTTGTGTTGTAGTCACCCTGTTCCATGACCACGTATCCTCCTTCTTTATCGGAAAGCAGCAGGCACAGTTTATTGCGTTGGAAGTAGTCCACCACCTTCCCCAGGGGATCCTTGCCACTCCTCGTAGTAGCTGTACCTCCAGCCTTCATGAGCGCATCTACGCCATCCAGCAGGCACTTCTCGTGTTTTTCCTCTGGGGCCTTTCGTGCTATCTGCCGGTTCAGCGACAGCCATTCTTGTCCCTTCACGTCAGGCTCCAACGGAAACTTTGGCCCTTTGTTCAGTAGATTTGCTACATCTTCAGGCACCAACACATCCCCGACCGTCGTAACGTTCTTCGGAGGGGGTGGGGGTGCACACCGCTTCATTGCTGCCATACGTAGTTCCTGGTGCAGAATCTGTGCCCACGTGACTTCAATCATGTTGGCCATCAGTCGAGTAATGGCGCGAAGCTTGGACTCAGCCACCCAGCCAGGATCCAGCACATAACACAGCACTCGCAGATGGTCTTGAATTCTTCTAACTTGACGCCACAACTCTGAGCTAAGGATCTTGCAGAATCTCCTCAGGACACTTGGTGGCGGTTTTAAAATTCCAAACACCTGGTTCAGAGGAAAAAGGCCCCAGAGGAAAAACACGAGAAGTGCCTGCTGGATGGCGTAGATGCGCTCATGAAGGCTGGAGATACAGCTACTACGAGGAGTGGCAAGGATCCCCTGGGGAAGGTGGTGGACTACTTCCAACGCAATAAACTGTGCCTGCTGTTTTCCGATAAAGAAGGAGGATTCGTGGTCATGGAACAGGGTGACTACAACACAAGAGCGACGGAGGCGATCAGAAAGAACTTCGAGGCTCTGAGGCCAAGTGACACCAAGGTGAAGTGCAAAACGGCTGCCTTGTGCAGGGACTTGGAACTTAGCAGGTTAGCGAGTGATATTGTTAATACAAAGGGGAATGGCCTTAATGTGTTCTTTACGGCGAAGACACATAAGCTGAACGTGCCGTTTAGGTCTGTTGTGAGTGAGCGCGGTACGTGGCAGCTTGTCCTGAGCAGATATTTACAGAAACATTTGAAGTCGCTGGTGGTTTGTGACCCCTTTCTTACAAAGAATTCTGATGAAGTTGTGAAGTATCTCAAGGGTAATTCGTCTGTAGGTTTTGTTTTCTCTGTAGACGTTGAAGATTTGCATTATTCTGTGCCCCATGCTGACCGGTATATTGCTGTAAGGAATGCAATAGAGGGAGGAGAGGTGGTTGATTTCCAGAACTCCTGCGGTGTGTCGGTTGATAACTTTTTGCGTCTCCTTCAGGTTTACCTGAATGCAACGTTCGTCTCCTTTGAGGGTAATTTCTATCGCCAGAAGAAGGGTATTTGCATTGGCTCCTGCGTGGCCCCAGTATTGTGCAATATCTTTTTAGCCTACGTTGACCGCGACCTTCAGCGCTGTTTTGCGGGAAAAGGTGTGCAGAAAGTGTTTAGGTACGTGGACGATTATCTTATTTGTTTAGACAAGCTAACCGATATGACGTACACTGAAGTTGTGGGTAACATCTTGGACAGCTTCCGAGATAATGGGAAGGGCTTGGTTTTTACGCACGAGCTACCATCAAAAGGGTCGCTACAGTTTTTAGACATTAACATGACACTAAGGGACGACCATGTATGTTGGGAGTATGCCCCGCGTGCCCAAAAAGAGCCGTTACCCTACCGTTCTGCGCAGTCCAAGACTGTCAAGAGGGCTATCACCCGTATGTTCTTAGGATCGGCGGTGGCCAAGTCTTGCCCGCACAAAATGCACTCAAGTTTTGTTAAGCAAGTACAGAGGTTGCTTTCGGCGGACTACCCCTCGGAAGTGATTCTATCTGTCACTGAGGGCCTTCTGAGAAAGACAAAACAGTCACTGTTCGGAGAAGTGGTTGACAAAGAAAAAAGGACCGCCACCAAACCGGTGGTAATACCGTACGTACATAGAATCGCACGCCATGTGAAAAAGGTGGCCAACAGGTACGGAGTGCCTGTGGTTTTTTCTGCGCCGAAGGAGCTTGGGCAACTGTGTTCACGTGTGTCAAGAAAGGGAGCAAAAAGAAGAGAATGCGAGAAAAAACATGGCGTAGAGTATGCTAAGTGTGCCACTAAGGTGGTCTATGAGGTTCCGATGACGTGCGGTGTATCGTATATAGGTCAAACAGGCCGCTGCTTCAATGACCGGGCAATGGAACACGCACGGGCTGTTAAGAACGGTGGAAGTAATATGGCAGAACACTGTGCAAAATGTAGTGATTGCGAGGCAAACTGGAAAGAAACGAAAATTCTTGGTAGGGGAAGGGAACAGACGGCACGTGAACTGTTAGAAGCATATTTTATTTTCAAGAAGGGCAAAGAATGCATTAGCGATACATCTGTTAATCTTAGAAAAGGAGAGATAAAATATCTAGACGGATGTGTGTAATGATATGTGATGTCGGATGACGGTGGCGATGTGCTTGACTGATGGAGCATACGTGTGGTACGTGTATATATTTGTCGGCGTAGCCAAAAATAAAGGTAGATGAAAGTGAGCGCTTGTCCTGTCTCCTCGTGTCAATGTGAATGTTGTTCCTGCGCCTATATTACCTTGACAATGAACCTGTATAAGCTCCGAAACGTCGAAACAACATTTTTGACTTGGTCAGTGACCGTAAACTTCATTACCACATCATGCTATCTGACCAGACGAGCATTCGTCGAATTCTGGACTATCTGCAATGTAGTGCTGGTGGAGATTCTCGCCTGTGCGTAGTTGAACCAAAACGATTCGCAGCGTGGGCATTAACTAAAAGTAATCCGGAACTCGGCACGATCTGCGACGTGGGGGCACATGAACCTCATAAACACCAGGAGAATGAATGACAACGCGTGTGCAAACATACACACGCGTTTTCACTTATTTACATACATGAATGGGCAATGTCACGGGTGATTTCTGTTAACAGCGAACATTCCCCAGCACTTGGACCACTCGTCATGGTTAAGTTCGTGGAGATGTGTGAATTTTTTTTCGTTCTCAATGCGAATGATTGATCACGATGGCAGCGCGCACCATCGCCACCATTCTCGGCCAATGAATGGAACTCATCAAAAGCTAATTCCGTCAAACACGATTGCGGCTACATTATGTGAAAGGTGGAATGCATGTGCGCATTACTACCAAGGTGCTCTTTTACTGGCTAAGTTACCTGGATCCTCTCGCTGTTTGTCAGCTTAAGAGGAATGCATGCTAAATAATTAAGTTGCCATTTCCTAGAGTCCAGCTCGCGCTGTGCGTACGGGGTTTATCTCATGATTACTATTTAAGCCTCTGATCAACATAATAAATGCTATTATAAAACATTTTCCTCTTTTTTTCTTTGTCTGTTCCGGCGCTTTGGCGCGGACAATCAAATGGGGATCAATTCCCAACGCAATAACTTGGTCTGTTTGAAATTACGCCTCCTCTTGCCTCGCTCCTGAAGCAATGGATGTCCGTAGGTGACGTCTAATAGCCCACTTACCGCACTGGACACGTGCTTTTCACCCCAAATTTCGCATGTCTGGGATAAGATAATGGTACACTGACGGTAAACGAAATCCAACTCACCTCCACTTCCATAGAAAGTATTTTTGCACATTTGCTTGGTCTCAAATCTGTTGGCATTTCCCCTGCGCCCTCTGTAGTAGAACTGTTCACAGTGACCAGTTTTCATGTTGTGTCACCACCTCCATGACTGACATTTGCAGTACCCCTGATCGCGTGGCAGCAGGCTTCGTTCAGGAAAGCTGGAATCAGCTAAAAAGAACGACTCGCTAATAAGTACTAGTACGTAATGGACACCACAAGATGGTACTGAAAAAAACATTGCTGTTATGAGCACCTCACATAACATAATTACAGTGCGTTGTAAGATGCAGTTGCCCTGATGCAAATTTCTTAACTACACCGTAGGGTGAAGGATTACTGCACAGAGGCTCCGCTGCGAGCACGCACTTTCAATGTGAAGCATTCTTGGCGAACTTCAGGAACATTGAACAAATCTATCTATCTATCTATCTATCTATCTATCTATCTATCTATCTAGCCGCCTTCGTCATGGTGCTCACCTGTTCGGCTCGTTCACCTCGTTTACCTCATTACTTCGTGGCGTAGGGTACGATAAGGACGAATCTATAGTATGCCAACATGATATACTCGTCGTGTACGTCACTACTAACGATAATGCAATGACGCGTGACTCATACCTGCAATGCTCGGTCCACGGTATGCACAGGTGTTTGAATTTGGTGGAGTCTATAATAATCAAAGTGTCCCTAAAACAGACTAATGACACGCCACTGCTACTGGGATCGAACCCACAACTCCGAATGGTGGAACCCACAACTCCGAATGGCGCATGAAGGTTTCTGTACCTCACACGGCACACTGCCTTCCGAATTGTCCCGCAACTTTCTCTTCGCGGTTGACACCAGACGGCCTAATAGGATGGATTTGCAGGCTAGTTGGTCAAGCATCATGGTAAAAACAGCGCGAACAGAAGGACGATGAAAAAATGGGAACACACACCACACCACGGAGCGCTGACTATCAACTGATTTTATTTCGGCGAACACGTACATATATACATATGTATGAGCCTCGTCACAAGTGTTATACACTGATAAACACACAGGAAGATGCAAAGGTCATCTCATGATAAAAACAACACATGAAGGAATAAGCAATGTCATCTCCACACATGCTACATGTACCCAGGCAGCACAGTAAGAGGGGCCAATGTTGGAAATGCATTGGCTGTTCCGGGCCCAACCACGGGCTGGAATTGACAATGTAATGCCAATATTGTCTCTACCACTCTTTTAGTATACCATTGTAGGCCCGAGTTACACAGCCATTAACCAGTATTCGCCGAGCCATTTCTAAAGACAGGACACATTGGTCCGCATTGCAGAACCATTTACCAGTATTGGCGAGCCATCTCAATAAACATGACACATTGGTCCACGTTACAGAATCATTAACCAGTATTGCTAAGAGCCATTTTTAAAGAGTGGAAACATTGGCCTAATTTACCCGGGCAGTAAGAATTATTGGCAAGCCATGCATTTATGACGGAATTATCGGGCTGACGTTCGTAAGATATTTTCCAGTGTTGAAACCAAACTTCCTCAACTGGCAAACCATTGGCCTTTCTTCTTTTCTTTTTTTTTTTGAGCCAGTTCCTGCACCGGTCTTTTTCTTTCTTTTTTTTGTGCCATTTCAGCGCTTACTTCGAAAGTTTCAAAGAGTAACGCCCTGAGCACAGTGTAAAGACGTACATTTGGTCAGCAACATGTAGCGGCTAAATGCCTGATGCAAGATGTTTGAGTTAACACCGGTGTCGCACGAGCAGCTTTAGGCGTGATCAACTCCGATTCGGATCGAATTTATATTATCAATACTGACTGCTGCTACGCGGCCCACAGTAGCCCGGGCGCAGTTTGGCGCTGACGTCAGCCATAACGATCTGGGGGCAAGATCGCGATGAAGAGACAGCGACCATATCATCACGACTGAAAGCGACCGCACGCAGCAACGCGTAATCCGAATCAAGATCTGTTACACCGATTTAACTTTATGTATTTTGCTATCACGTGCCGAGCGTCCGATGCCGTGCTCCTACTGTAGGCGCCCCGGTATGACAACGCCGGATCCCACTGCCGTAGATTTATAGCGGCAAGCAGGACCTATCGGATCGGAGTGTGTGCACAGCGGCCAATTAGCTCTGCCGTCCCTGCTTTGACTGGCAACCTCCAATTGATGCGTGTCCCGTGTTTGAGAACTAGGTTTATGCATCTGTGATAGAACAGTGCGGTTGCTGTAATAGAACAGGCTGCTAAGAACCGCACAACAGAAAGACTACGGCACCCGCAGGCACAAATGCGCGGATTAGTCTCGTCTATTTCAATAATAAAAAAAAAAGTCGGCTAAGCCATAGCACTCTAGCTAAGTACAGCTGGAATGCAATGGCGGGTAGCTCAGTCACTAAAAGCACTAGGTGCTTTCCGTGCGAACATTGTCGTTGAGAGTTCGAATCCTCTAGCTGTAAATTTTTTTTTTACAATTCTGCGTGCGATTCGGCATGCGACATACCACTGGTAAAGATCACGTAGTCAAGATATGTGAGATCAGCGCGTCGGCATAGACGCCCATAACACATCGTGTCCTCGTGTATTAAGTGCAAAATAAACCATTTTCAACAGCCCTGCTTAGTTGTGTAACAGAATTGAAGAACATTGCCGATAACACTATGCCTTCGCGAGTAACAGACGCATCACAGCAGCCCGACGCCCGGACGACACCGAGGCCGATGTTGTAGCTGTCGTCGTTCGCTATCAACCGCCAGCCCATCACAACGCGCTCATTTTCGCCGACTCAATTAAGATTTTTAGTCATATGTCGTGCGTTAGCGCATGCGATTAGCTTTCTCGAAACTCCGATGTGAATGAAGCGCTTTGGCAGAA
This sequence comes from Hyalomma asiaticum, assembly GCA_013339685.2. NCBI lineage: Eukaryota > Metazoa > Arthropoda > Arachnida > Ixodida > Ixodidae > Hyalomma > Hyalomma asiaticum. The sequence continues at coordinate 90,216,161 of CM023487.1, forward strand.
ACGAAGCAAGCCGCTTAGTCGATCGGAACGGCCCTTGGCGGTGTTTGTTTACTTTCGCACAGCGGCTGCTTCCGACCCCTCGAGTGCTTTCGAAACGGGCGCTGCATTGCAGACTGGCTCCCTTTAGTCATTATACTACTCAATGAGGATTTATTTCGTGCAAGAAACGAGCCATAATCCATATTTTCTACTAAATTCCGGCGATACCGGCAAGCCGCTGTCCGAAAGCCACATTTGCTAGGATTCCATAATCAAAAAAAGAGGCGTGCAGGACACGGACACAAGGAGTTGTTAGTCGGCGTTCGTGGTGTTCACTGCTCTCCTTGTGTCCGTGTCCTGCACGCCTCTTCTTTTGATTACGGACTGTTACCAACTCGCTCAACTTTCTGTCCTTTTGAACTTCATTGCTAGGATTCACACGTCGGCGATGATGTATGACGGCAGTCAAGCACGAATTCGCTTTTTAGGAACATCTGGCGTCACCCCAGTTGTTTTATGTACTACAGTGGGTTGACAAGGAGCGCGTGAAGAAAGGGATGAGTTCCGAAGCTCATCAATTAGGTCGGGGCAATATCGTCGGAAAAAAAAAAGTACACGAAGGAAACATCCGGAGCACATACCCTCCTAGCCTGTGTAAACATACCAAAAACCGAATAAGTGCATGTATTCTGCTCGTGCACTAGCATCAAACTGCGGTTTTTTAAAATAAATTGTACCTATAAACTTCAAAAAAAAAAACAGCTAGCTAGAATTCTGAAAAAAATTTAAAATGATTCTACGCTATGTGCTAAGTGAGGACATTTTTTTTTACTCTTTTCTTTTGGTCTTGTCAGGTGTACATAGCAGCATATTGTTATTTTTTTCAAGTTCAGATTAATAGCACAATCATGATGGATTTCAGTGTGTTGGATTTCATGGCAGTGTTGCCTTTTTGTTTCTCACAAATGACGCCACTGTCTTCTAAGTTGATTGAGGCAGAAGCAGCATTGGCTGAGTCTGCGATCGCAGAGAGCCCGATATGCTTTATTTGTTCGCTTCGAATTCAACAAATGAAGAAAATGTGCACCTCGTTATTAAAGGTTAACGAAAGAGTGCAGCGACGTTAGTGCCCAGAGGGATGTCATTTGTTGAAAGAACAGTGGATGCTTTTCAGCTGTGTTTGAAACAAAATTGCAAATTCCCTTGTGCATTCAATGCAACAATATTCGACGCACATGTTCACAGGAGCCTCCACGACTGACTGGCACCGTTTTCCGTGTTCAAAGAGTGTTCCATGCCTTCTTTAAAACATGTCATAGGCTGCTAACCAATGCACATAACATGAAACGTACACATCTGCATCTTGTATGTTGTTCATATATTACTAAATAAAACTTCCTCCAAATAATTTACAATTACTTGCATATGTCTCGAAACACAGCAAAGAAAGAAAGTGTAATGAGATAGGAAGGCACCTCGAATAAGAAGCAAAATGTAAAATTCATGGGGTGTGCCTAGATTCTGTACCGTAAAATGCATTTCCTCACATAATGCCCCAACCTCCCTTAGTTGCTTGCTTTGCAGAGGATTGAGCGTGAATTGTGACACTATATAGCACTTCACGCAAGCCACATCTGACAGTTGAGCAGATTGTAGGCACAAGTTTGACATATTACTCTCAAGTGTTCTTCACTAAAGGCATAATTTTCTCCTTGGGACACCACATACCGCATCTGTTGAGCACCTGTCACGTGACTTCCTTGTTGCACACCTTGAGGATTTCTGCTGCAGCAATATTTATGATAGTGACAGTGCTGAAAAACTAAATGACTTGAACAACTGCAAGGTGAGCCTTCATTATTTTGAGGCAGACAAAGAACTGGCTGTGGCAGCTCTATACCATGTGCATAAAATATATTATCAGTTTCCTTTCACGTCGCCGTGCTCTGTTGCAAAAATGCGATCACCACTCCTGCTTTTATAATACTGTGCACGCACTCTGGTTTACATGTAAAGGTAAACTGTTGTGCCATATCCCCAAGAAAGTGTGTGCACTACTCTATTCCTTGTGTATGCAATTGCAGTTGCTGTGCATTTTGCTCTGAGCGCAACCACACCATGCACAGATATATCATCACCCTATTTTTCAGTGTTGTTCTGCATGGATCAGCAACAGCCATTTATTTTTGCTATGTGAATAGCAAAACAACAGTCTAGTGTATAAACAAAACAGCTCTGAAGAAAATCAAAGAGAACAAACCAGATAGTGCACTGATTGTCAGCTTTAATTATTGAAAAATCTTGCTGGTGGCTCTCCTTAACACTGTAAACAGCTTGGAATGTGTTCAATTGACCGTGACTGAGGACTTCGTGGGACTTCACCATGAAACTTCGCAAGCTTTTAAATAAATCTTAGTTGACACACTGTGCCCTGTTTCACAACAAATCATTTTATTCTGACGGAACCAAAAGCTCCTTTGAGCGAGTACTCTCCCCACCTCAAAGATACTTTGACAGGTTTGATACGACTACATCAGTGTGCTGACATGCAACATGAAATTTAAAAAAGAAAGCAAAACGTCCAGAATGTCTTTCCTGCAGCACATTTAAACCTTTCCTGCCAAATGATGAAATACACTGAGGGGTAGGGGTACGTGGATTTTGAAGGAAGGGGTGCAGAGATTTCTTCATAATCTATGTACGTCAAGTCGAAGATGATAGTGTGACAACACTGTATAGACAATGGTAGATATCATGACTGCGAACTAGAGTAACGGTGCCATATAAATGCGAAATATAAGCTGGAACTATCGTTAGCGCCTTGCAGTGCTTAGCTGTATTAGCGGAACACCGAAGTGGTGCTCCAGTGACATTTGTGTGTACTTTTACACAGAGATATTTGTAATTTTGTTTGTATCTGTATTTATGTGTTGTATTTGTGTGTAGGTATCAACACATAGTGATTGATATTTGTACTGTTTTTTAGCATGTGTGGCAGCAGCTAGGGATGCTGCAACTCAGATGAGCCTTAATTACAGAGGCTCAAATGCTAAATCAGCACTAGCATATGCTTTCTTGTAGTCACTGCCACACATTAACTGACCTCTTATGAGGATAGGTGGCAAACAGAGACTTACTATAGCTTCATGTAAGCACTGCAATCATTGAAGGGCAACAGCATATTTAACAATGAATATTGCTTTCAGCAACAAGTTTCATTGTTGGCTTTAAGCTAGCTGCTGGGCACCTGTACAGCTTAATTACAGTGGGCTGATATGTAATAAGATGTCAGTAAAGTGGAAGAAATCTTATAAATTAGTGCACTAGTTATCACATAAAAAGGTGGGAATTAGCCCCAATATGGATTAATATGCTCTGTAAACCTGCACACGGCAAGCTTTATTGGTTTCGTAGCTTCTGTGCTAAACAGATTCAGGAGTGGCTGTACCTCAAAACATGCCTCTGAATTTGTAGGTTCCTTTGACAAGTGGCAGTGCTCACATATGTTCTTCACGTTGTTTACTTGAGTGCATCAGTGATAGGATGCTTGAATGTTGCTTGTTGCTGTCCATATAGGTACCAGTGGGAACTAATTAAGTCATGAAACTAAGCATAACCATTATTTGCCTTCCTCTGCACTGCAGGAGGGAAGTCACAGAGAGAAAAAGGGAAAATGGAAACTTGCTCCATTTGCCTAGAGATTTCCAACTGCACGTATTCATTCCTGCGTTCTTAACAATGCCGACATCATGTAAATTGTAACAGCGCCAAAAACACAAAACAGACGTACGTCAATAAGATGCAATGATGACAACCAGGGTTGTCACCTTTGCATGTAATGTGTGTTTTGATACATCAACCTCGCACTGCCATTCTCCTTTGAAGTCACCACTGTTATTCTACATCACAACTTCCCTAACTAACCAACGGGATGCTAAGCCTCACTGCTGCTACCAGTGTTTTTTTATCATTCAAGATTTGTCTGAGATTTAGCCTGTCAATATCATGCGGTGTCACCACGGCTCGTGACGATCTTGTAAAATGGGTGAAGCAAAGAGCATCGCAAGCTATAATAGCACTTCGACTACACCGAAACGCAATAGCCGCGGCTGGGATCAAACCAACGTCTTTGGGTCAGCTGCAGAGCGCCGTAGTTCTGAGCAAGACCTACTGGGTCTGAGACAGTACCCTCGACTGTACCACCAGAAAACACGAGGAGACTAGTGTGTGAGCAGAGATGGTGCTTATCACGCCTACACTCAGCTGCACATTTAGAAAATCAGCGCTGAACCAAGGCCGCCTGTACCAAGTTATGGTAAGGTGTACATTGTTTGTCGGGCCGGAAGATGCGTTAATGTGCTATTAAAAGGCTCGTGAAACGTTTTCTGACGATTTTGTTCTAAGTGCGCACCGGGCATCTCCATACTGTTTTCACGATCCCTTTAAGTGCACATAATTTGCACACGCCCTGACCGTCATTTTCCCATCGACCGTGATTCTCGAACGTAGCCAACGTGAGAGTACGCGGTCTTTCGCGTGTGTAAACTTTACAATATTGCACAATCCTAACAATAATTACAAAAGGTCACGAAGACCCGGCAACGTTGACTTTCGGTACGCCACGCTTTCCGTCATCCGAATGGCCATCAGCATCAATCTCTCCAGCCAAGATGTCGGGTCTGCGTTGAACGCCGACTTACATGTGAGTGTGTTTTTATTCTTCAATTACTTGTTTGAGACTGCATCATGTTATGTGCGTCGTTATCAGCGTGCCAGTATGCGAGTGTTCCGGTAGTTGGTGCGATCTGTTGCGTGCATGCTTACTGAGAGATCGATCTTTGCATGACGCATACCAACATGTGTTCTTTTCTCAGGTGATATGTGTGAAAGATCTCATAGATGTCATACTGCGACTTGCGTCCGATAGCTGTACTAAAAAACAATTCGAGGGAAGGTTGTGCCCTGACACAAGCAGGCACTCCGTGCCATCCAAGTGAGCTGTTCACGCAAGGAATATCGATGTCGCCATTCCGAGGGTAACGAACAATGCCGCGGTCATTCGATGTCAACGGTACCCCCCTCCCCACCTCTTCCCTCCCAAAGCTGCAAGTAACAGTGTTAAGTGTGGCGATTGGTACAGGCGAATTCCAGAGAATTGGATAATAAGGTAGCACCACGCTTCACCAATGTTTTTCAAACTTGCGGGCTAGCTGGGTTGACATGTTAAGGTAGCAGCGACGAAGACAAGAAGCTAAGAAACGGATATCAGTTAACGTCACATTCCGGCCGCGCACACGTGTTGTATGTGTTATTTTTTCTAATGGAGAGAATGCCTGCAAGTATCAGTATAAAAATGTGCCATGTGTCTGTGTACTAGCATGCACAGGATTGTTGTGGTTTCACTGATGCTTTCATGTGCAGTGTTGTTTGTGCTTGGGTACATAAGGTCATGTTACCACTGGCAACAAACTGACATTTTGCGCTTGTCATCATGTTCTTTCCTTGGTCAGTGTTGTACGTGCATCAGTGCATGATCTCAAGGTATCGAAACTTCAACCTGCCAAATATATAGGGCCTCGAATTGTACACCTTTTTAGTGCGCAGTTTATCAAACTCATGGTCAGCAGTGGCTGAGGCAAGGTCGAGAAGTGGTCAAGTGGTGGTCATTAGCAAATAACCCAGTTGAGCAAGTGACATAATGCTTATGTATACTAAGAGGACTCCAATGGAGTTTCTGCAGAGTTCTCGAGCTTATACTTCTTTTGACAAACCTAGAAAGACAAGCGCAGCAAAAGAAATTATTTCTCTGCCACTCTGGCAGTGAGGCTGAAAATTGTTTCTGTAACACATTTCATTGTTTTGTAATCATAACTTTGGAGACAATGCAAACTTGTGGCAGTGTGCATGTGCACACCTGTTAACGGTTTGATGACTGCTTGCCAGAGTGTCGCAGTGCTAGCTCGGCTCTTTCGTGAAACACAGATGTGTCAGCTTGCAACATGGGTACAGCTATAGGTGTGTACAGGCGCAAGTGTGCATGCTATTTACTTTCATTACTCCATTCGCTCTCAATAGACCTGCATGTCTGTGTGCTCTCCAAGATCCCTTTATCAAATTTGAGATCTTGTATTGTAGTAAGCCCGCGAGCAGTAACTTGACTAATTTGATTCCTTTTCTCAACTGACACTTGTAGTGTCATGCCTATAGAAGACTGAGCGGCAGTGTGCACATCAAGCCTATACATTTTGCAGTGTAAGGCACCTGAAACATCTCTTTTTTCTGCCAATAGAGACACGCAAGAAGAAAGTGAAAAAAATTCCGCAGATCCTATGCACTGTGGGAATCGGTATCATGCGTAGCATCCAGTAAGGAAATTGCCGGTGGTAAATCATGACGCATTAGTGAAGTGCTATGAATTGGATGAACATCTTTGTGCAAAGTGCATGAGTAGGTGCTTGCTTAATGTGGGATAATCAGGAAACTGCAGCACCGTGGCGACTGAATTGTAGCTCATGGTAGGACTTGATGTAATACAACATGGTAAAACTTTCCTTTACTTTGCAACATATTCTGAAGAAGTCTGTGTGCCTCACCAGATGTTTCATTGGACCCTGGACTGCTATAGTAGGATGTAACGTTGGCACTCACATTGGTATACAGATTATTTTGTCGAAGAGAAATGCATCTATGATACACTTATGAGCGTATGATGGGTTGCATAAAAGCCGAACACCTGTGGTGCATACCCAAATACCATGGACTGAGCACTGTGGCTGTGAGCCACATGGGATTGTAGAATAATTAATTGTGATGTACATGATGAGTATATCATGTTAGAGATGTAAAGACCAATCATTCATGTCCATTGTAGGTTTGTACCCATCCATCGAAATTTTGGTGTATATCGGGTGAGTGAGACGACGAGGAGAGTGCGGAGATGTAGGTGCCCAGATAGATAGATAGATACGGCCAAAGTTGCTCGAGCTCGTCAAGGAATGCTTCACATTTAATACTTGAGCATAGCAGAGGGAACGACTTGCACTGGAGTAGCACTTTTTGATCATGACATTATGCTTGTGATGGCCATTAGTTCTGAGAATATTTCAGTTTCCCACATTTATGAGCTCGAGGCCAGACCAAGGATTTCCAGGCTGCAGCGCTGCTGGTGGTGGCAGCCGCAAATCGCGGTGGGTGGCTCGCTTAAGTGTGTGCGGGCACTGAACGAGCAGGCCAGCAGGTTAGTATGGACGTGCATGTGCATAGCGAGACTCTCGACAGCAGCACCAAGCCATGAGACGGCGCATGTATACATACTGCCACGGGCTTGCATTGTCTCAAAACTTATGATTGCGACTGTACCTCAAGAAGATCCCAGTATACTTCCAAGGCTTCTGGGACCTTTTCAATTCTAACTTTCACATCCTGCGGTGCTTATGCCTTCAAAAATGGGAATGCATCTGCACTACTCGCAGTGGAGTTGCAGATGAGCGTCATGAGCCGTGTAAAGGGTCGCTTCATGTTTACATGTGTGATTGTTTATGCTACCGCAGTGGTGGACGAGTGATTAGAGTGTCCACCTCCTATGGTGGAGGCACTGGCGTTGGTTCCCAGTGCAGCCAGGAAAGCAGGGGGGGGGGGTTTCCTAATAGGGGGAGAGGGATGCGGACATGTTGCTCGGTGGTGTGGGTAAACTCGTGTCTAAAGAAGGAGTCCCGTTCCTTTCTATTCTCTTCACTCTCTTTCTTCTACACCCCTCAACACTGGGCCAAACGCTTAACTAATGCAGCTGAAAATAGCACCCTTTCATCACCTCAATGACATTACCCATACACTGCCTTGCACAGCCAAGGAATATTTTTTGGGGTGTATGTTGGCCTCATTAGTATTTCTTGTGCTCTTTTCAGTTGTTAGCATGTACTGCTTTGCATTTGTGGAAACTGTGCCTCCTCTACTTTAAGATGGCTGCCATGTCAGCCGTGCTCCCATTGTTTGCCCATAGCAACCGTGTTTTGGTGGCACTAGCTTCTGAAACTGCCTCCTCTACTTTAAGATGCCTGCCATGTCAGCCGTGCTCCCATTGTTTGCCCATAGCAACCGTGTTTTGGTGGCACTAGCTTCTGAAACTGTGCCTCCTCTACTTTAAGATGCCTGCCATGTCAGCCGTGCTCCCATTGTTTGCCCATAGCAACCGTGTTTTGGTGGCACTAGCTTCTGAAACTGTGCCTCCTCTACTTTAAGATGCCTGCCATGTCAGCCGTGCTCCCATTGTTTGCCCATAGCAACCGTGTTTTGGTGGCACTAGCTTCTGAAACTGTGCCTCCTCTACTTTAAGATGCCTGCCATGTCAGCCGTGCTCCCATTGTTTGCCCATAGCAACCGTGTTTTGGTGGCACTAGCTTCTGAAACTGTGCCTCCTCTACTTTAAGATGCCTGCCATGTCAGCCGTGCTCCCATTGTTTGCCCATAGCAACCGTGTTTTGGTGGCACTAGCTTCTGAAACTGTGCCTCCTCTACTTTAAGATGCCTGCCATGTCAGCCGTGCTCCCATTGTTTGCCCATAGCAACCGTGTTTTGGTGGCACTAGCTTCTGAAACTGTGCCTCCTCTACTTTAAGATGCCTGCCATGTCAGCCGTGCTCCCATTGTTTGCCCATAGCAACCGTGTTTTGGTGGCACTAGCTTCTGAAACTGTGCCTCCTCTACTTTAAGATGCCTGCCATGTCAGCCGTGCTCCCATTGTTTGCCCATAGCAACCGTGTTTTGGTGGCACTAGCTTCTGAAACTGTGCCTCCTCTACTTTAAGATGCCTGCCATGTCAGCCGTGCTCCCATTGTTTGCCCATAGCAACCGTGTTTTGGTGGCACTAGCTTCTGAAACTGTGCCTCCTCTACTTTAAGATGCCTGCCATGTCAGCCGTGCTCCCATTGTTTGCCCATAGCAACCGTGTTTTGGTGGCACTAGCTTCTGAAACTGTGCCTCCTCTACTTTAAGATGCCTGCCATGTCAGCCGTGCTCCCATTGTTTGCCCATAGCAACCGTGTTTTGGTGGCACTAGCTTCTGAAACTGTGCCTCCTCTACTTTAAGATGCCTGCCATGTCAGCCGTGCTCCCATTGTTTGCCCATAGCAACCGTGTTTTGGTGGCACTAGCTTCTGAAACTGTGCCTCCTCTACTTTAAGATGCCTGCCATGTCAGCCGTGCTCCCATTGTTTGCCCATAGCAACCGTGTTTTGGTGGCACTAGCTTCTGAAACTGTGCCTCCTCTACTTTAAGATGCCTGCCATGTCAGCCGTGCTCCCATTGTTTGCCCATAGCAACCGTGTTTTGGTGGCACTAGCTTCTGAAACTACCTTGCACTGCCTTTATTCGCAAAAATTAACTTTGCAGGGTCCATTATGGAAGGTCATGGTGCTTCACTTTGCGAAAACTTTGTGTTCAATGTTTGCAGCTCTCAGCAGAGTGAAATTAGATAGTTCGCCACTCGAAATGAAAAAGCAAATGACGTAAAACAACAAAACGTTTTTCGCTGCGGCAGAACCAGAGGGTGACCGTTCTTAGCTAATATAGGGTGTGTTGCGGATAACTCATTCTCATAGAATAGAAGTAAGGAGATCAGAAATTGATTCATCATGAAAAACGCAAATAATCATTGCATATGGGAGATTAAACATAATGCTCAGAAAATTATGAACAAAGAAAAAAAGCAATCTGCATGTATTTTACAGTGTCACACTAATTATGCATATTAGCAGAAATCACTGCAATGAAGAAAAATGTAAAACATTGAGTTAAGACAGTTCATGAAGGTCTAAAGCAGAGAATGACTTTGGTATCGCACACAAATATATGGTGGCTTGTCATACCGTACATATGAAAGGAGCCGACAATCACTGAAATCAAAGATTCAGACGTAAAGCTCTCCTACTTCATAACCCTCTTATCAGATTTTTTTTCCTGCAGACCGCTATGCACCAATCCAATAAACAGACAAAAACAAAACAAACCATGTGATGCGGTTTCAAGGCATGCACTTGAAATTTCGCTTTGCGTGACAGCGCTTGATGTGGTATATTTTTGCCACTGCATTTCTGCCTGTTATGTCTGATGCATCCTTAGAAGTAGTGGCTTTGTCAATGTTTTGTGGGAGCTGTACAAAAGCCTCTCTTCCATTCTGCTAACAGCCTGGGAGGAGCCGAAAAGTGCCGAACTGTTCTCATTGCTTCTGCTGTATTAAACGGGACATTGAAACCGCAAGACACTTGATAATAGCATTTAGAGCATGAAAAAATAGGCATTAAAAACATGAGCGCTCACTACAAATGGGCTACGAAGAAGATTGTGCGGGTTCTGGCAGGGCCAGCAGGAGTGTCAGAACACAGTGCCATTCTGTGGCGGCTGCATGTGTAAACGGAAACGGTTGGGCGGAGGATTTGGTGCTAATGTGTGATGCATCTCAAAGAAGAGAATGTGCTGGTGGTGAGAGATGTGCAGATCAATGAAGTGGCAATTTGGTTTGCTACGTTATGAGTTTCAGGGTACTGCAGTCCTTTGCTCCAAGCACATAGTCGCAGTGTTTTTCTTATGTTGGGAGTTTTTGTCTTTTTATTTTTTGAAAAGAATATGCACTGGTCCCTTACTGCATGCTAAGACAGCTTGGTGGTGAGGACCATTCTGCATTGTCTTAACGATTCTTTGGCATGCTTGTTTTAATTTATCACTAAATTTATTTGACATCACATTTATGTAATTTGACATAGGTGGGTAAACATTCAACCACCCGTGGGGCAGACCAGCGTATACCTGGCCGAGGAATGCAGGTATGTGCCACATGTGATTTTATTGTGACGACGTAAATGGCCAAATGTGTCAAGTTACCTTATAGCCTATCAGTCATTCTAGCCACAATGCGTACCCTTCCATGCGAATTTTGTTATATAGCTCACAAGCTTGACACGTTTTTTTTAAGCATATATGTGTGTATCGACGCTGACAGAAGCCAGATGTCACATTGGCAGGAGCACTGATGCCATATTTAGAGAAAGCAAGCCAGGTCATTTGTTCTAGCTGGGGCTGGCTTATGTGGCACCTTCCTCTTCTGGTCATTAGCCTATGGAACTGCAGCAGCCAGACACTTAAAAGATCTTTGGTTGTACATGCCTTCATATTGGCGATCCAGTAAATCGGCATGTTCTTGCACAACTAGCTGCAAGGCTGCTTGTACTTCTCAAGAAGTAGCTTCTTTTTTCTGTGCTTTATATACTGCCACGACACGTCTAGGGGCCGTTGTTAGTACTACTGTCGCAGCGGTTGCTGGACACGGTGCGCTCTTTTTATTTTTCTTTGTAAACAGGCCTGTTTCATTTGCATTAAAGGGGCTGACAACTGAAATTGTAGCAACTGAAACGTGGCCTAGCCTAGTGGCGGAGCCTTGGTACTGTGGCCTGGAATCTTGACTTGCTGTACAGTGCTCGCTGCTGTTCGTACAACCATAACTCGGACTAACAATTGTAGTCGGTACATAAAAAACTCATCCCTGCTTTTAACCATGGCGCACACGTGCGGCATCTCCCATGCGTTGCACACACATGCTCTGTCGTGGTAGAACCTGGCACAACTACACCCGATGGCTGTCGGCCACTGTTTGCAACATGTGTTGCATAGAAGACTGCATAGGCCAGTGCCTGAGTATGTTGGGTCATGGAGCGCATCGAATTGATTTCTTTGAGACGTGCCTGCTGCAAATAATTTTGTTCTTGCTAAGGGTGTTCATGACGTAACTTTACATTCACGTTGCTTTTGGAAAGTCTGCTTGCTTTTCTCTTAATGCAGGTACATTAACCTTCTTGACCTTGTAGCTCAGTCAAGTTTCACTTTCTTTTTCTGGCCACAGGGGTGTGATTTCGGTTGTTCACAGGCTGGCACTGGTATATACACAAATGACAACACTGTGCACAAATGATCCTGTCTTATCTGCATAATTTCTTTCCTGCGAATCACAAATTGTTTGCTTCTTGGTAGTGATAAAATGAAAAGTTATTGAATTTTCCCACTTATATAGTTTTTTTTTGACAGGTACACTCACATGCACTAGGATAATGCTCTGGTTGTGCACTTGTTTCTTTGTTATGAATTACTCAAACGGCGATTCCTTCTATTGAGGCTTCTGTCTAAATGCCAAATTGCAGTTGTATTTTAACTGGGGTGTCGAACCGGCAAAAAATATGGGTCCGGGCTAAGCTTAAGCGTGCGCCATTTCACCCTGGATTAGTTACATTTAGGTACACGAAACTTAATATTTAACTTTTATGCAGGCCTGAAACAGTCCAAGCAGCACTGCCCAAGTGACTGCATTCAAAACTTCATGAGGACTGGAATTCACATAAAACAAGAAGAAAAAAAAATACCATGTCGCACTGGAGTTGTCCATCATAGAAAATTCCGGGCTGTATCCTATAACATGAGAAATTTAATGTATGACATTGGTGAGAACCACTGACATATTTGACGCCTTTATGACAATGCCTTACAGAGCTTACTATTTATAATTTTCCATTTAGTTCCATCTTGATTTGTGATCCTATGCTTAACCATGCACATGGCACATACGCAAGTTTTCTCCAAGGCCGCGCCTATAGTGCCGGCAGCCGGCAAAACAGACCAGCAGACTAGTTGCCGGCAGTTTATCCCTGCCGTCGCATATCCTCTTATAGCTATTTTAACCGTGTCCGTGGTTCGCCCGTGTCACTGGAGGGCCCGTTGACATACGTTGCCGCTTTGCGGTGCGCCTTTGGCGCTCTCACTATTTTGCTCGTGCCACTAGTGCCAGAGCCAGGAGCGTCAGCGATGGGCACTAGCGCGCCTGCCGCTGACACCAACGCGATTCTGTTTTAAAATAACGTTACGGCTCCTTCGGAGCAGTTGTGTTAGCATTAATAGTTCTTACAAAAAAAATGAAACACCGAAAGAAAAAAAAATTTCACGAAGGCTGCGATTCGAACCACGGCCCTCCAAACCACCAGCCAGCGCGGCATGCTAACCCACTACGCCACCCAACCGTGCCGTTCTTCACTGAAAAAAATATCGAGGGGCCGGGTGAGGCAGTCATCACCGTGCTGCCGACAAGTCACATGGTCACGGGCACTAATAGGCGGGAACTGCCGGCAACTATTTTGCTGGTCTGTTTTGCCGGCTGCCGGCAATATAGACACTACCTTTCTTCCAAACAGCGGAAAGGCCCACTGGCACATCAGAAACAGCTACCAATGTCTCACATAAATATAGAAGAAGAAGTTTGATCTGAGCCAGCTGTTCTTTTCTGGCTGCCTCCAAATTTCACCTTTTTTTCACCGTTTTGTAATACGCCACCACCTGATTTCTTCAAGACGCCGGGGGAATCGATAAGATTTGTTCCTTATCGGAGGCCGGCGGGGCCGACTTCTCCTGCCACTCCTCAAAGGGCCCAGAAGATGTCAGCCGAGATCGGTACCGGCTCGGATGTGCCATCAGTCGGCACAGCACTTGCCACTCCTCAAAGGGCCCAGAAGATGCCAGCCGAGAATGGTGCAGGCTCGGACATGCCATCAGTCGGCGCAGCACCTGGTCACAAGCGCCTGAACAACGAAGGCCCATCGGGCCCTCCGGAAAGCAAGCGCCAACAAACAGAGCCGTCAGACGATGAGTCGACCGTCATCGGAGACGACAACGTGGCTGATATGGAGGATGTGGATGAAGACGGCTTCAAGGTTGTGCGTCACCGCAAAGGTCGGACAGTGGGAGTTCCCGTTCTGATAACAGCAACTGAACAAGGTCGAGACCTCAGGCAAGTGAATCCAATCACGCTGTACTCAGATATAGAAGGAATGCTGGATGCAGCCCCAATAAGGAGCCGTTTTACCGTACAAGGAGCGTTACTTCTCGATGTGCAAACGGAAAAGCAAGCCAATACGCTACTTCAGTGCAAGACTATTTCCAACATAGCCGTCAACGCGCGCGTGCCGAACGCCTATTTAAAAAATACGTGCGTAATCAGGGGAGTCCCCAAATGGTACTCGGATCAAGAGCTTATGGCGTTCTTGAGGCCACAAGGTGTTTTCAGTGCAAGGAGGATGATTCGTCGAATACAGACAAATTCTACTTGGGAGTCGAGACGAACAGACTCAGTTGTTTTGACATTTGCTCCAAACACTGAGCGTCCTGAAGAAATTAATCTTGGCTTCACACTACACAAGGTCATCGACCACGTGGAGGTGCCACCAAGGTGTTTCAAGTGTCAGCGTTTTGGACATGTAGCAAAGCACTGCACCGCTGAGCAACGATGCAAGCGCTGTGGAGGGCCACATAATTTCAAGACCTGTGACCGCACGGAGGGTTTTGTGTGTGCAAACTGTGGCGGAAACCATCCAGCAAGTTACAGTAGGTGCCCCATCAGATCTGCAGCTCTGGAGAGGAAAAAGAGATTCATCGTAGGGCCCAAGAGCCATCGAGACTCGTCCAGCGAGAAGGAAGCTGCGAATTCGCCTAAAGAGGGCTCTCGCTTTGACTACACAAGGGACTTTCCTCGGCTAAAATTGCATGACAATACTTCAAACATTTCTGCTAAGACTGTGAACAAGTCTGTCACCACGGCAAACCAGAAAGCGATCCCGAAAAGGAATTCACAGCTGGCACTCGAAAACACCACCACTTTTGTGGATGCGCCCGTGGCACCTACATCGACTGAGGCAGTCGCGTCTGATAGCGTATCACCAAGGTCATCTAACCGACCCTATGCGTCCACACTCTCGCCCACACGAGCGACAACGGAGGCTTCCCACTCATCATCGTCAGACTGTGACCAAGTGCTGCGCGCCTTGTTCATGGCCCTACGATCGCACATTGCCCGGATGCCTGAAAGCTCAGCGAAAGAGTAATTGCAAGTAGTACTGGCCCTTGAGTCAGTAATCCTGAGTGCTGCCTCCTCTCATTGAGACTCGGTGCACCATGGCCCTGAACAAGTCGCCAGATTTCATTTCACGCCCAAAAGTGCCCTTATTAATGCAATGGAACTGTGCCGGTCTTCATTCCCGCCTGTCTGAACTCAATTCATTCCTGCGCGACACACCTGTACCTATCCTCGCCCTATCTGAGGCCGGTCTACCAAATAATCAGTCAATACCTGGCTACGTTGGTCACGTCAACCACACGATTCCCTCTTTCGCCCATGGAAGTGCCACGCTGTTTATTCGACGCGAAATACCCCACATTGCTCTGCAAGTTCAAGACCTTTGCTCCGCCGCCGTGGAAGTAGTAGCAGTACAAGTACGTCTAGGCAGAAGATGCATGAGCGTAGTGTCCATTTACGCATGTCCCAAGAAAAAAGTCCCCATGAAGTCCCTCATCAAGGATATTTGTAGCCGTTGCCCTCCTCCTCGAATATTATGCGGAGACTTCAACGCTCACCATTCGCTGTGGGGTGACAAGATGGTCGACGCACGTGGGAAAGAAATCGTTGATGCTATGGATGCAGAGAACCTGTGCGTGGCAAACGACAAGAAACCAACGTTCTTCAGGCCTCCAAATTCCACCAGCGTCATTGACCTCGTAATACACTCTGCAGATGTTACGGTGTCATCGACGACAGCTCTGGATCGAATGGGCAGCGACCATTTTCCCATATATACCAATGTTGCTGGATATCAAAAGAGTCACCAAAAGTATTCCCCTGTCACACGATGGGACACCTATCGCGAAGTCCTAGAAGAGTCTACCGGAGACCTATTTGCCGACATGCTCAGAAGTAAGAAGGAGGCTACTAAATCGACGAAACTGCCAGATCATTTTCCTGCTCCGGACCTGAAGCTGCGGAATCTTTGTGCCGCACGGAGAAGAGCAGAACGTCTACTCCTGAGAAAAGGGGCCGATCATACGCTGAAAACTGCGCTTAACCGCATCAATGCAGTCATTCGTAGGCACACTAAACGATTAAGGCGACAACAATGGGCTGCTTTCTGCGCGAGCCTATCTGTGTTTACCCCCTTAGCGAGAGTTTGGGGAATTATTGGTACGCTGGCTGGAAGGACTTCCCACAAAAGACCTTTTGAAGTTCTTGCTTTGAAGCTTGGGAAAACACTTGCAACATTAGCGGAAGACTTTGCAGATGCCTATTCCACCCACACTTCGTCACAACCCATGGATCCCGTGCCACCTCTTTCCCATTCCTTGATGGATGCCCCTTTTACGTTCCGTGAATTGGAGTCAGCGCTCAGCGGTTTGCGCAGACATTGTGCGGTCGGCCCTGATCTTATCAGCAATCAGATGATCGCGAACCTGCCGAAGCCACGGAAACAAGAACTCCTTACCATCTTCAATGCTGTGTGGAGCACAGGAGATATTCCGGAAAGCTGGAAAGTTGCATGGGTGGTGCCCATTCTAAAACCCAAGAAAGATGCTACTGTCTTAGGCTCGTATCGCCCGGTGTCACTGACGTCCTGTGTAGCGAAAGTCATGGAAAAACTAGTCCAGAGCAGGCTGAATTGGTTTGTGGAACAGAATAGGAAACTTCCATCATGCATGACTGGATTTCGACAGCGACTGTGCGCTCAAGACAGTGTTTTAGATCTGGTAAGCCATATTGAACACCACCGAGAAGACGGCCTCTCAACACTTGCGGTGTTCATGGATATTTCTAAGGCCTATGACTGCGTCTTGAGAGGAGCCATCATCACCCAATTGCAATCCATGGGAGTTACAGGCAACACTCTGCGCTTCATACACGCCTTTCTCAGTGACCGTGTCATTCGGGTTCGCCTTGGAGACACTGTTAGCGAGGAAAGACTCATTTCTCGTGGGGTACCACAGGGATGCGTTCTCTCTCCTCTCCTCTTCAATATTGCTTTGGCAGCTCTCCCGAACTCAGTTGGCTATCTGCGCGCTTCCGTCAAAATGTCAATATATGCGGACGACATCTGCATTTGGGTGTCGGGATACAGCCACAAACGACTGGCACGTATAGCACAAGGAGCGACTTCTTCCATACAGGCCCACCTGTCAACGCTCGGCCTGTCAATCTCAACGGAGAAGTCATGCTTTATTCTTTTTCCGGGACGACAGCGAAAAGCCACGCGGTTGCATATCAACTTGGGAAGCCAGCCAATACGACAGGCTGCAAGTGTTCGTTTCCTGGGTGTGCTATTGGACAGCAAGCTGTCATGGCGGAAGGCCGTAGACTATGTCTTTGACACATCACTGCAGCGACTTCATGCCCTCAAGCGAGTCGCCGGCATGCACTGGGGTTGTCACCCAAGGTCTATGCTCGCTCTACACTCCGCCCTTGTGACCAGTCGGATACTTTACCAGCTGCCGTTGATACGTCCATCGGAGACCCAATATGAACGCCTAGAGGTGCTAAATCGGAAAGGTATTCGCTTGGCCTTAGGAGTTCCACAAGCGGCCTCAAACAAGAAAGTGTTATTCGAGAGTCAATCGCTACCATTACGCCTTTTGGCCTCTCAAGCCCTTCTGATACAACTCTTAAGACTGAGTGAGTCCTCACCTGGGAAAACCCTAATCAGAAGACTTAGAAATAGGCACAAGTCTCACTTCTATGCCGCTCTCAGTACTCTGGAGGTGCTCAGTGCCAAGAGTCCCAAACGAAGGCAACGAAGTGACCCTCCTTGGATGTTCGAAGACGTCTCCTACGAACTGTGCATTCCTGGGCTGAAATCCAAGCGATCAACCCCTCCTTCTGAAACATGCTACCGGGTGCAAGAGTATTTGTATGATAAATACAACGGCTATCTACATGTATACACGGATGGATCTGTTTGTATGGACACAAACAGCTGCTCTGCGGCATATTGGATTCCATCTGTTTGTTATGCATGGTCTGGACGTTTGGACAACGTAGTCTCTTCAACGGTTGCAGAGAGTGCTGCTATTGCTGCTGCACTACGCAAACTGAAGAATGGACCCACAAATCAAGCCGTCATTCTCTCAGACTCAAAGTCGGCAATTCAACAGCTCTCTCGTGGAACTCCTCGAAACAAGTTCTGCCGACAATCATTGGTCTCACTGAAAAAAGCGGCCCAAAGAGGAATTAGGATAACTTTCCAATGGATACCTTCGCATGTTGGTATCAAAGGCAACGAAAAAGCAGATGCCCTGGCCAACGCAGCGCTTTCACGACAACCGACGATAAGAGCTCCTATTAATCAGATATCAGCAAAACAATCAATTCGTGATCATTTCCGTTCTTTGTGGAAGCCACCACACCAGCCTTGTGTGACAAAAGGACTTAGCCGCAGCGAATCAACTTTACTGTACCGAGTGAGAACGGGGTCAGCACGCACTCCCGCATGGTCTTTTAAAGTTAGGGGCGCTGCTTCGCCATTGTGCACGGAGTGCAATGAACTGGGAGACATTGACCACTACATCTGGTCCTGCAAGTGCTTTTGCACCGAGAGAAAAGCATTCATGGACAACATGCAAAAAAGAGGGCTTCCGCATGGGAGCACTGAAGAAATTATATATCCGGAAGGGACACGGTCGTTGCGCAAGAAGGTGTCAGCTCTGCTTGTAGCGTTTCTTCAAGAGACAGGATTGAGTGACACGTGGTGAACAATGCGACATGGACAGAGACGCTCGGGCGGAGCAATTGCCGGCCAGATCTGCCAGGCTAACACCGCCTGTAGCCACAACACTACTACTACTACTACTAAATTAGCTAGAGCAGGCATAGTGAAAAACACGGCCATGTTATGAGCACTGCATTGCATGGCAAGCTTTTGCAGACCTCTGTCACATCCATCCTTGAGCTCTTTTATGCACGCTTTTCTTTCTGTTGCTAGTTGTGAAGCAATTGAGCAAAATAATTAGTACGAATGCTCAGAGGGCTAAATTTTCGAGCTGCGTCAGATAAGTGTTTGAGACTTTCCATATAATTGCTATCGCAATAAAACAATTGTTCAGTATCGAGTACAAGATCAAATGAAATGTTTTGTGGAATCTGCTTGCCACACATAAGAAAAAAAAGAAAAACACTCCGCATAATTGTTACACGTGCATCACATTAGCACTGTATCCTGAGATTTACATTGCAAGGAGTAATGAAAAAAGGGGCAGTTATATGCATAACTGCGTCTACTGTGAAGCACATCTCAATGGGCAGGCTCACTATTATGAGTGGATACAAGCATGCAGAGAATGGCGACAAAATAATTAGCTTTGTCTTTATTTAAATGGAGAATTGACCATTTGCATAAAGGAGAGGCTTGCTTGCTTGCAAGTTTCTTAAAGGCTGCGTTCAATATCATCGAGTTGCACAGCCAACCAGCATAAATCTCAGACTGTCAGTTGGCCTTGTTTATTAGTATGTATACATTTGGTGCTTGCCAGTGTAAATATCACAGTTTGCACTAGGTATACTTTTGCAGGCTTATTAGAAAATGGTTCTCTTAGAAAAATGGTTCAAGCATGTTCCAAGATTATCTGTTCGTGTTCAGGTTCAGTTCTGACCAAAGTTCCGGCTCGGGTAGGGTCTTCGGTTTGGGTTCAGTTCGACGCCCTGATTTCTACCATTTAAATAAAGAACGGCTAAACAGTTTAAACTCTTGATTCTGGCTGAAGAACACCTTCTCAAAAGTGAGTTCAGCACAATTATTCTGACTAGCACCAAAAAGACAATAAAGGGGTCGTGAAACCTTTTCTGAAGATGTTGTGCGTATTTGGGATCCTGACCCTTCATTCAACATTATACATTGTTTCATTGCATTGTGTAGGCTGATTTAGAGCAATAAAAAAAGTGGTTTCGGTTTCACTGCGCACTGCCCTCAACTCGGCAGTTGTCCTCATGTTAGTCGTCACCAGGCCTCCGAGATTGGTGCGCCCACGGAGGCCACGGGAAAGCAAACCATCCAGCAGCCTTGCTTCCAAATGGCGGCACCGCACAGTTTCTAAGTATTTTGTTTCTTTCTAGCTTTCAAATAAATCAATTCTTGTAGAGCAAACGCGAGTTCATTATACCTTTACACTTAAAAATGTCTTACCGAAACGTCACCGAATAGTACCATGCCGGCCTGTAGTGTCACATAGTCGTTTCACGGGCGTTATTAAATGTGCACTGATTATTTCGCTGAAATATTTTGGAATCGGCTTGTTGAACGCATATTGAAGCAGTGAAAATTGCAGCTGGGCATCTCCATATTCTTTTCACGACCCCTTTAAAGGGACACTAAAGTGAAAAGGTGAAGTAGCTTAGAATGATCATTTATATTTCTAGAACCTGATTGTCATTAATTTACAACTTCTTGTTCAACAATAAAAGAGGAAAGGAATGTCAATAGTTTTAGTTGGAAATTCACTCCGGAACTTCAGCCTCATGACATCGGAAGGCCATGTTCTTTTTCTTCTTTTTTACATTATCGTGACATTCACTCCATGAAATGTTCCGAAACTCCCTTTGTTAATTCCCTGGCTCCTTCAAAACACAATGTATTTGTTTCTCACTGATAAGTAGTTATCTAGGCCTTAGCTCATGCTGTCAAATTCTGTGATATCACGTGTGCTAGTGGTGGAACTCAGAGCAGTGGCGCCACCTGTAACATTTTTGTTCATTTTCTTGCTTACCAAGTGTCTTTGGCTTGCAAGGTTGGTGTTTTTGGTACTGTGAAAAGCTGACCTCCTAATACAAGAAAAGTTTCCTTTTTTTTAACTTTAGTGTCCCTTTAAACTAGTGAGCAGATTTCTCCAGGCCCATGAAAATATTTATTTCAATCCATCCACGTATATCTAACACCTTTATCGAGCTAACAAACGCCACTAATGCTTACCACTTAATGCACTTTGTGTCTGCTGTACTATAGCTTTCTAAAAGCAAATTTTCTCGGTGCACGTTAAAGATCTGGCATTGGCATTTGTGAAATCAGCATCCGCAGCAGTGAGTGCCAATGTGACACTGCTCTGCATTGTACACATTATTGTGGTGCTCACATGGCCAGTCATTTAGGCACCCATCCATCTGTCCCATGTGTGTTTTGCTGCACACCAGTGTAACTGAACACACCGTTTCTACTGCAGAGGGATCAGAGCGTGTTCTTTTTGTTTGACAGAGCTGAACATGTTCGAAAATAGCATGCTTGCAAAAATTCTATCAAGCTTGTGCTACATAAACATGAGCTGGTGAAATAGAAATACCAGTAGTGCTTGAATGCTAGCAAGAATGAAAACAAAGCCTACAGTGCCGTATAATGACGACACGTCAAGAATTGTAAGTGGGGTGCGTGAATACACATGCTCAGTCCGAAATCAGTCCTTGCTTTTTAAAGAGATGGTATGGGAGACCTGCTCGTTCTTGTGACAGCTTCGAAGGAGCTTCACATTGATTTCTAGGTCTATCAGAGCATAGCGACGCTACGTGTCTATGTGCCATGAATGTAACCCATTCCAATTACCAAGTAGATGTCATTGCATGTTTCAGTGGTGTTATGTTTTCTGCATCTCCAGTTAAACTAATGGCAATAAAATCGGATGGTGTTGCAGGAGGGGCAGCAAAGAAGGAAGGAGGTGGTGCTGTCCCAGAGGCTTGAACACGCGGGGCCTCTCAGCCATACTTTGTTGCAGTCAGCCTCGTCAATGCAACCCACTATGGTTCTCCATGGTTGCCAGCTTAAACAGCCGACAAACTGGAGGCATTAGAAGAAAACTGTGCTGAATGGGGCTGTGGCTCACACCTTGGTGAGTACTCCCTCCTAATTTGAATCAAGCAGCATACCATACAGGGTTTCTGTGCTCTCTTAAAACGCTGTCTTTTAGTAAGTAAACTAGTGAGACAGTAAGCATGAACCAATACCCTATTAAGTATTATTATTCAAGAAGTTTTAGTTCAATGTTAGATGTAGTGGACAGCATAGGCAACCTATTGAATTTGATGTCAATAAGTAGCAAGAAGCTGCCTGAAAGTAATGCAGGAGACAAAGTGCCATAAATTAAATTTTGACTAACTTTTCTAGATTGAACTTTGTTCTCGTCAGTCCAGCATGCAGCATTATTGTTGCATGCATTTGCTTTGTATGCATAATGCAGTAGGCCACATGCTGAGTCAACCTACTAAGTGTGCCCTACGTTGCTTATTTTCATAATGGAGTTGTTTTCCCATGGTTCTTTGGGAAGGTCATTCGAAAAGTTTGGGGTGTACTCAAAAGTGCCTAAAAATACTTCTGCATGTGATGCCAAATGTGCTGGTGACTTGGGCATTGCAGTCAGCCTGTGTGCCCTATGTGTTAATTACCGCAAGATGGGAATAAGTCAAGGGCTCGTTTCATTGTTAGAAACATCCTAATGAAGCCAACAGAAAACGAAGCTAAGGAAATTTACTACACATAAAAATGAGCTTGAACACAGTGTTCACAAAGTAAAAATAACTTGTTTCCACAATTTATTTTGCATCTGTCTCTGAAGAATATTTCTTTATTGTATTCACATTATTGCAAAGCATAGCTACATGAGCTATACAGCCTTGAAGCAGTTCTGTGTTTTCATTTTGTTAATATTTTAGTTTGTTTTTCATATGACTGCTCTTCAGAGGTGGCTGAAATGGAAAATATCAAAATGTTCTCATGTGCACGCCAACGGCAAGGGTTAATGGTTGGAGCAACAGATAACCTCTGATTTTCGGACAACAAGATTTCACTCATTGCAGCTCACCCGTGTAAAACAAAGAGCGAGTGTAAATGTTTGCTCCCATTACATTCAAGGCATTCAAATGTTGTAAAGGGTGTGGCCACTTCAAATTTAGCCCATCTATGTCCTATCAACTTAGAACTAGAGGTAGTTTGCAGTGGCAAGACGTGAAGTTTAGGGACAGTTATGAGCTTACTAATAACTTCCATTGCCAAAAGAAGCATTGAGAAGTGTGTCTGCTTCTGTGTCGTAATGGTACTTGCAAAAAAATAATAATTGTGATTCGGTTAAGGAAAGGGCGCTCCTGTTTATTCTGCAGCCTTTGTAGGGAGCATGGCCCGTTGTCCATCAGGGTGGGGGAAAGGGAATGAACAGTACTCAAAGCAGAAAGTGGGGCTAGTTGTAACCTTGACTTTTCTGTCATTTCCAGCCCTTAAAGAAATTTAAAAAGAAAAAAATTCACAGCATATCCACGGAGGGAATGATGATGAGTGGGCGAAGCTCCGGAGGTTCATTGTAGATTGTGCCGAGTTCCGGATTAATTTAGTTAACGCGCACGCTACGAATCCTTATGGTTCAACTACGCACAAGTGAAATCTCCCACCGGCACCTCATTGCAAGTCAAGATCCAGTGCCTATATATATATATGGGTGGCCGGTGAACGGTTCAGCGCGAGCAGTCGGTATTTTTCAATCGAGAAACTCGCTAGAAGACGCTGCCTGCGTCAAGCTTGTCTCTCGCGGGTGAGGGCGCGTTCTCCATCTTTGCGAGCTGGTAGCGCGTGCATCGAAGAAAGAGCGTTTGCATATTTAACGCGCGCCTTTCGCTCTCACTGTCTCTCTCTCTCTCACAAGACAGCAGATGGAAGAGTGAGAGAGCTCGTGCGCCTCCCACACGCGCCCTCCTAGTAGCGCGTTCCTAGTAGGTAACGCGCTACTACAACGGACGGATAGACCCAAACCTTAAGGAGCTTCGCCCCTAAAAGAAACAGACCAAAGGGAAAGCCTTTTCTTTTATGTGTTTTACAGCGTACGCTGTTATGGACTCGTTACAATGGCAGCAATGAATAGCGGTGGTGCCTGCCACCGCCCTTCAGTTTCTGTGGCCACTATCACTCACGATAAGTAAAAGAATCCATTCCTGTGCAGATTTGAGTCCAGTTCAGTAGGGGCAGTGCTACACATCCCAGACTCACCAGATGGCTGAGGACATCATGCTCTCAGCCATGGCACTAATATGGTAGGAGTGGTACATCATACGTTGTCAGCTGTCAAGGGACAAAGAGGAGGAGAAGGACGAGTAGAAGAGAAAGAAGATGGATGATGAAGAGGAAGGGGACATCGACAAAGAAAAAGAGGAAGATGAGGAATAAGACAAGAAAGCAATGAAGAGGAAGAACATGGTGAAGATGTAGAAGAGGCAGCGAGAATGATGAGGAGGAAGCAGCTGGGGAAGAAGTTAGGGGGGAAAAAAGAACGAGAGAGCATGCAGCAAAGTCAAGCTTACACTGTGACTGTGCTGCATACTTTGCGCAGGCCTGAGAGTTTTTTTTTTTCAATTTGAATTGAAAATGCATGATGAGAGAATGAAAGAGTGAAAAGTTGAGGAACACCATAGTGGAGGACTCCAGAAATTTTGATCACTTGGAGTTTTTTAATGTGCATCCAAATCTGAATACGTGGGCATCTAGCATTTTGCCTTCGTGGAAATCTTAACTGCCACAGGTGACGGAGGAGAAATGCTAGAGGCTTATGTCCTGTGCAATACAAACACATCTCTAATGTATGCACATGCACTGACATGTGGTGTCAGTGCATGTTAAGCCCAGGTGGTCAGAATTTCTGGAGCCCTCCCTGACAGCATTCCTCTTCTTCCACTCTTTCCTTCTTTGTACAACCAGCCCGACAATGCTGAGCCATGCTCCCTACAAATGCTGTAGAAAATAGCGTCCACTGCTTAACTGAATAACAATTATTATTTCTTCACAAGTGCCATTCTGACACAGAAGCAGACAAACTTTTCCATACTTTTTTGGCAGTGGATGTTGTAAGTGCAGTGTCGTAACCACTGTCGCTACACTTGGCATCTTGCTGTTCCCAACTATTTAGGACACATGCCAGTCTGCCTCTTCCCAGGTGTGATGGTGCGTGCATTTTTAGCAGTAACGCAGTGATTTCTAATACGGTGGCCTGCCCCACATTCCTCATGAAGTTTTCTGAAATATCATAGCTTTCTTTTGTGCTGGCAGCACATGCCTGACTGAATGATCCCATTTAAGTACATGGACAGGTCTAAACTTTAGGCAGACAACTGTGGCATTTAATTATCGTATGCGTTAAGCGGGCAGTTGCTCTGGGAGGGTCGTTCCTTCCTACAATGATTCATCTGACACTCTTGAGTTTGTGAGGTGTGGCAGGGCTTTAAATCGTGCCGTGGACCCTCTAAAGCTGGTTGTGCGTGGTGCAATTGGCCACTAAACAAATAATGTGATGGCCCGAAAATACGCTTTCGAATTTGGAATGTATGAACAAAATATTATAGTTGGTAGTCTGTGGGGTGAACTTGAGTAGGGAAAGTAGCATAGTTTAGTTGGCATGAAGAAAACGGATTTTGTAGTTCATTCAGCTCTTCTCTTTGTAGGGTGAAAAATAAAAAGGTGGTGCTGCCACAGTGGATGCCGACACTGATGCTACATTACCATTCCTGAAAGCTGTTTTTTTTGCATTCAACCCCCGAAGGATGTTTGACAACTGTGGTGTCCGAGTCAGTGGCATGGTTTAGGCAAGAAATGTGCAGTATACAGAGCCACATTTTTGCAAAAAGTTAATCTTCAATGAATAACAGCATGCAGGGCTTGCTCTAACAGTACTTCATGGAGGGTATCTTAGAAAGTGTAATGCCACCAACAAAAGGCTAGAAGCAGATTTTGAAATAATCAGCTAGCACATTTGCTGTGTTTAGGAGCGTGTTGGTGTAATTCTAATCAGAATGAAGCAACTTGTCACATTCACGCAAATAGGTGTGCTTTACAGAGTTGCCACATTAGTCTGTATCAGTGGTGTCATGCTATTTCTACATCATTTGGAGCGAATGACAAGCTGTAACTGTACATGTCGATGTAAGCTCATGCTGCTTTGTGAAATCGTTAATCAGGCAAAGGTGCTCTGATTTTTTTAGGCAATACACTTATTGTAAAATAAAGGTTAAAAAACAAGAAGATTTGCATGCGCACACATTGGCACTTGCTAAAATAAATTCTCAAGTTGTGGCAGCACTTTCCTTCGTCTCCTCTGACAGCCCAAATTTGCACTGTGTGTCTTGTCCAGCGGTCGGTAACTATCATGTTGCATCCAGGAATGGTGCAACTCCAAGGAGGAATCGTAAAGAAATTAATGAGATCTAGGAGACTCATCACTCAAAAACAAAACATCCATGCAAATGCATGAATCATGAGGGGAAAATTCCAAAGCCCTACTCAGCGTTCTTCTTTTTCTGTTTAATTTTTCTTATGTTCACACACTGAAAGTCACCATCATCAATTAATGCACTTACAAGGGGGGCATCCCCTCTTCCTTGCCAATGTTACCCTGACCCCTGGTGACATAGAAGTAGGGAAAGATGCTCTTCGTGCATGCTGCAAGCTGGTCTCAAGAAAGCTGTTCTTCTGTTGCCGTAATGAGTATTTTCATGTGTGGCTGTGTATTGATTCGTCACGGACATTGAAAGAACAATAAGTAGCAAGAGCAAAGCAATAAAAAAGCAGCAAGCATAAAGCAGAGGTAGCAGTGATACCTTAGGTGCAAAGTTGTTTATGTGGGGATGAGGGGGACCTTATGTGGTGCTATTATTCAAGTTGATACTTAGTGAGAAATTAGGTTCTTGGTAGAATTGTTCTGAAATTGTCCTGCTTTTTTATGTTAAGTTTACATACAATCAAGTTCCATATTTTATTGGAGGGTATCACACGCTCCTTGAAGCTGATACGTTAAAACTGCAAATCTCTATGTGGTGGTAATTGGAGAGACATTGGGGATTTCAAGCAAATACTCCGAAGTTCAGTGTTTGGAAACGAATAAGTAAGAATTGACAGTAGAGCCATTGGTAACTTGTGAAAGATGCAACATATTATTCATGAAAATGTGGCCATTGATTTTTTATGCATCCTCATTAACATATATTAGCACCTCCATGCACAAGATAGCAGTGTCAATCTGAGAGCTATCCAATCATAGAATGTGTCTCGGTTGAGGAAAAGCTCTCTTGGTATCACAGCTCCCGTTAGCTAGTGCTGCATTCACCAGCCTGGGTTAGTAGTGGTATAATAATGGCAGCACCTCGTGAGTTCGACAGCAGTGCTAGTGGGGCATGCTTTCAGTGCATGCTCGTAAAACTCATGAAGCCAAATGCAAGTCTTTGGCAGCAGAAATGGAGAGGTTGGTAGTCATAAGGTGTCTGGCTTGGCATGTGGAATGGATCTAAGGTGGCTCCTAATTCCGTAACATTAGCTGGTTTTTTTTTTCTTGTTTGCGAAGCATCATTTTGCAGTTCAGTACTTTTTCATCGAGTGCTTTGTGCAGAACTCTAGCACATGTCATCAGTAATGTAGCCCCGCTCTGCGATGATATGGAGAAAAGGGCTCATCGCTTTTACCGAGCATCACTGAAAGCTCACCGAGAGCTTGACGTTTACGAGGTGATCAAAGCTGGGCATCAGAAGTTTTTCATTTTGAAGTGTTTTCTAGGCATCTAAATGCAGAACGGGTTGTCTCTCTTGTAAGGCGCGCCTTTGCATATACAACTTCATTAAAACTTATCATTCCTATTGCTTTTGTTTTGCTGCTAACATGCAAGCTTTTGGCAAGTTCCAGTAATGAGCTATACATTTTATGACGGCATCAAGCAGAAACTTCATAGAACCTTTGCTATCAATCCAGGACAACATGTGGTGGCCTGGATC
The DNA here is from genome assembly GCA_013339685.2 of Hyalomma asiaticum. Lineage (NCBI taxonomy): Eukaryota > Metazoa > Arthropoda > Arachnida > Ixodida > Ixodidae > Hyalomma > Hyalomma asiaticum. The sequence continues at coordinate 90,243,749 of CM023487.1, forward strand.
AGGTTCAAGGAGGCTGCTGGAGCCAGAAATTTCAGTGCGCTTTTGGTAGAGCTTGTGAGCATGTTTGAATAATGCTCGAAAGTTGGCCACTACGGATCAAACATCAACCATGACATGGTCATAAATTGCATGAATCAGATGCAAGTTGTGGACTGAACCACTACAGAGAATAGCGTCAACAGGATAATGTTAGCCAACAAGACTTTGATGTCCCTGATTAGCACGCGTATACTGCAAATTCCATGCTGCGTTAAAAAAAGTGGGACATGGTTTTTGAAGTAAGGGATCAATAAGGTTTGCTCCAATTCCCCTGACACATGTTTGCGGTGTAAAATTGGGCAATATCATGCTTTTACCCCAAAACAGATGACTCTACTCGTGCAAAAAATCTGACGTGCCTTCAAGAAGATTGGTGAATGCTGCTCAAAACTCTTTTAGCCAGCTCTTTGAAGTTGAACGGCTTATGAAAGAAAACTGATGATAAAAGAAATCTGCGAGAGACAAATACAGCATGCGGACAGGTGTTTAAATTGTGTCAGCAACATTATCTGCAAAATGCTTTAAATGTGTGGAAAATCTTGATATGGGGAAGGCTGGCAGTATTCTATTAAATGAGGCTGGATATACAACAGAAATGCTCTCATTGGCAGTCCATTTGGCATCACACTGCACGTTATGCTGCTTCAAGCATATCTTCAATTAGGCCAAGGCTTTCATTCGATGCAGATCTAAAGGAACCTGGGAAATTTTGGAGGTTTATTTAGTGCGCTGCAGGGCTTGGGAAACCATGTGAGCACACTTTCCATGGCTCTTGGAAATGGTGCCTAAGTGCCACTGTGGAGAGCACATAGATTGCTTTCAATTTTGTTGTTTCATTGTTTTCTGCCTGCTGACCAGCAGGCACACTATCATGCATATTTGATGTGCACTTACAAATAAGAAATGCTTGTAAGCTCATGCATGTGCGGCTTGTATTGTCCTTCGTGCAAAAGTATAGCATAGTAAATGGAAAAATAGTTGCTTCCAATACTAATAGCTGCTTCAAAGTAGGGAAGTTCTTGTGTGCGTTTATTTTCAGTGCACTTTCTGCACCAGCGTAATGCTAATCTATTTTATGAGTGACTTGCTGATGTGCCTAATCAGTTCTTTTCACAATAGGCATGTTACATTTATTTTTAGAAGCTCAATATCCTTGTCATGATTTTGCAATGTTGCATGCACACTACAGTTTGGTTTTTATATTCTTGTATGCAGATGGGGTTACCTGCAAGAAGTAAATGCGTTGGAAGCAAGGGCTTCATCAGAAGTTGGCTGCCGGATGACCCTTGTTCTTCGAGTAGAGGCCATCAACAACCCACAAACGCCACCTTTCTGCCAGGTAGCTGCATCCAGGGCCCTGGCCAGCTCATCATTGCTACCACATACCCAGTGGCTGCTTATAGGATTCTGGCCAACTGGCAGACATGAGCACCTCACAACTGCAGCTCTAGCCAACCCATTGTTCATGGTGCCTTGCCAAATTCCATCTTGGCTTGTGACGGCAATAACTTAAGTGCTGTACAGTTGAATTTTCTCATTTGTATATTTATAAATAAAATTTTAAAAATTTCTTCAAGTATTCTCATTTGCCTATTGCTTGTATACTGGACATCTGCTTCTTTACATCATTATTTTTTTACTACTAGTTGATATTATAGCATCAGGGCACTTGTTATTGAGAAAAAGGAAATTGAGCAAAGGCAGGCCGGTTACATAAAACAGGCAGTAAAGAAAAAGGTGTGACCAGATGCTTTTCAAGCACAGTGCGGCATGTGTCCAATCGGCATGGAAGTCATCGCCTTCAAGACTGTAAAGAGTTGGCGTGGCCCTCATGGTAAGCTGCAGGACCTCAAGGCAAATTTTGAAGCCTGCTGGCAAAAGAATGGCAGTGGAAGGAGGTCCCTGAACAATGGCTATAGTGGCAGGCCAGTAAGAATACAGGCTAGCGAACATTGGCTTAGGATGGCATATTACTGGCTGCATGGTGGCCCTGCATTAGCGCCATGTTGCGAACATTGGCATTTGTGAATTAGTCCTATGTTCCTGACATCTTGGCATTCGTGAACTGGCCCTATGTTTCTTTCATCCTGGCAACTACACTGGCATACTGTCAGCCCAGTGTTGGCATGAATGCTGGTCCTACATTGGAGAAAGTTGCACTTGGCTCATATGCCAACTTTGGACCAATGTTCGTGCCATTCTTTTCGAACATTGGTCCATGGCTCGGCCAATGCAGGTGTGCTGCCTGGGTACATTATAAAACGGTCATCTAAGGCTTGTTAGCGGAATGATATGAAATTTCTTTATCTAAGAGACCGACAGATGCGGTGCTGACACAGTCATCCTCCAGCAAGGCGATACTATGTGCTTCTATATTTTCCCGCGTCAACTGGGAGGGGCTTTTTGCTAAAATTTCACATTTTTTATATAGGGGATTACAACCACAACGCTTCCAATGATCACCAAGGTGGCCTCTAACAGTGCTGGTGACGTTGTTGTTATGTTCCCGAAGCCAGTCATTCAGGCATCTGCCCGTTTGTCCTACGTAAAACTTGCCACAAGACAAGGGTATACGGTACACCACACGCTCAATGCAAGGGAGAAATGGCGGGGTATGCTTCTTGCCACAGGAGGAGACTGGTTTGTTGACTCGATTGCACAAGGTTGAGAGCATATTAGGCGCGCTCAAGGCGACTAACATTAACTCGCTGGCCGATTCGCTTCAAGTTGTGAGACAGCTTATGAATGTAGGGAATTACAGTGCACCTACGAGGTTTCTCTTGTTTGGCCTTTTGAACACACACACGATCATCAGACCTAGAGATGCTTATTTTCTTGATCATCTTTTGTGCGACAGGCGCCAGCGTGTGAGGAGGATAACCTGCCCCTATCAGTCTAGTAACCTGCGCACGAAAACTGTCACTTTTACAATGAACGCAGGACTTATTAAGGGTGTTGGACAAGCAAAGCTTAGCGATTCCTCTTTTTATTAGCTTCGAATGGGCGCTGTTGAAAGACAGGATAGGTTTCTTACTGCGCGGTTGAAAACACCAACAGACGTACTCGGAGCACCATTTGATACGTAGATCCAGAAATCTAATGGAGTTGTTAGTTGGGACTTCGCAAGTTAATTCAAGGGATTTTGCACGTGATCTAAATATATCAAGCACACCGGAGGCAGAGCTATCTAGAGAGGCCGGAGCACATTCTAAGCACACAAGGAAATCATCAACAAACCTAAACACCTTTGTTACACACGAATTTGCAACACATGAGGAGACTTTGCGGTGAATATTGGAGAGGTAAATTTCACTAAGCACAGGTGCAATACAAGAACCAATACTAATTCCAGGAAGCCTGCCACGCCAATCCCCGTAGAATTTTGAAAGGCGACACTGCCGAGATGATCTATGCATTCTTCTACACACGCTAACAAGTCAGCATGCGGGATAGAATAGTACAAATCCTTAATGTCAATTGAAAAGGCTGAGAATTTCTGTGGTCGGCAAAACGGTGAAAACTTAGCGACGTCTTCTGACCGTTTAATCTAAAAGGGTCTTCAGGAGCGAGCAACGAGAGTTTTTCTTTTAAGAACACGGACACGCATTTTTGCCACGTATTCCTTTCAGAGACAATCACCCTAAAAGGGGAATCAATCTTATGCGTTTTAACCGTAAAAAACATATTCAAGGTGGTTCCAGCACTTTTCCCGATGCTCTGTGCAAGTCCTTCAAGGTTCAGTTTTTTGCATAGCTTTTTTGCCTGGGACTTGACCTTACCCAGTGCTACGTCGTTTTTTCTAGAAAAAACAGATTCGATCGCTTCAGTAGCCTTCTTTTCCAGAAGGGATTTCGGCATCACAGCGAAACAACCATCCTTGTCTGTTTCAAGCAGACACAGAGAGCCTTCTTTCAAAAATCTTACTGTGCGGGCTACCGCTAAAGAACCACTACTCGATTTGTATTGCGCTAACAAATCAAGTCCTTCGGAGACACACCTTTCAGCATCCGCTCCATCGGCCAAACGGGACACTTGCCTGACGTACGTCACAAGTTCCGGACCGGTGCTCCTGGGAGGAACAGCAAACTTTGGTCCCATGCTGAGGACCCGACGAGCGAAGTCTGACAGGGTGACGTCGGCGAAGGTGTGGATGAAGTTACCAGAGGTTCCAGACTTTTTTGGAATCAGTGCTCGCAAGTGTGGAAGTGTTCGTTGCCAAATCAACTCGGTCGTCCTATTGCCCAAGCTTGAGAGCGCATGGAACTGCCTCGCTGCGAACCCGGGACAGTGCATTGAATGCAGGTTGAGGTATAAGCCTTCCTTGTAGACGCGTGCCTGGTATTGCCATTCTGCCCGAAGAATCTTGCAGATGTGTACACCATGCGTCGGTGAAGGAGCAAGGCCTCCAAACATCATCCTGACAGCAGGGGGTAGCAGTCTATTGCGATTGCGAATGTACATGCAGCATGTGTGGTGATGACATTGCTTATTCCTTCGTGTGTTGTTTTTATCATGAGATGACCTTTGCATCTTCCTGTGTGTTTATCAGTGTATAACACTTGTGACGAGGCTCATACATATGTATATATGTACGTGTTCGCCGAAATATAATCAATTGATAGTCAGCGCTCCGTGGTGTGGTGTGTGTTCCCATTTTTTCATCGTCCTTGTGTTCGCGCTGTTTTTTCCATGATGCTTGACCAACTAGCCTGCAAATCCATCCTATTAGACTTCATTTCTTCTTCAAAAGGCTCTGTGAACGTCTCTTCTATGGAACCTTGTGCTTTTGTCACCCACATCGCTGTGTCTACATGTCGTGCACGGTCCCTGGGCTTCTGCATGCTTTCCTCGGGTTCATTGTCTGTTTGCTCATTGAATTGTTTCTAACAAATAAAGAACGAGCCCTTGACCCCTTCCCTTTCGTGATTTCATAGCTGAGGCCTCGTTGCGGCAGACTTGGTGCCTTAGGTAGCATGCGAGGGCTTATTGGGCAGCAGCCATCGCATCTAAGTTCACGTTCTACGTGACGCCCCCTGGCAAGAAATGTGTCCCACACAGACCGCCTTGGCCACGAGTGGCGCTGCCTAACACTCCCAGGATAATAAGTACATAAATACACAATAAAGTGGACGGAGGGACGACCGCCTTCGTAGCTCAGTTGGTAGAGCATCGGGCGCGACATCCGAAGGCCGTGGGTTCGGTTCCCACCGAAGGCAGGTTTCTCTTTTCATCCACTTTAATCCCTTTCTACTTTCTGCACAATTACAACACCACAAGTAAGTTCCCCTATGCTTTCGTAGGCTTCATTGTCTGTTTGCTCATTAAATAATGTTATAAGTGGTACAATCTTCTTTATTGCCGGTACCGCATGTGTTTTTTGTGTTTTTTTTCTCTCAGGAATGATTAGCCTCAGATATGCAACTGAGCCAACGCTGAAAAAACATCTAGGAGAAAATTATTTGCCCGAAATTTCGACCCCATTTTGCTTATGGTAAGTGTTTGACAACGAGAGCTGTCCAATGGCATTTGCTCTAAAGTTGCCGTTCGGCCACTTCTATTGTATGTCGACAAATTCGAAAACTTGAAGACCTATTCACCGTCCTGTGTTGTCGCATTTACCATGGCTAGGCAGTGGTACCCGACAAAATTTTCCGGCATATACGTATCGAAATACACGGTTTGGAAACATAAAATACAGATACTGAGATGCATTTGTAATTGATGTCATCATGATCATCATCATCATCAGCCTGTTTAGGTCCACTGCAGGACGAATGCCTCTCCCAACGATTTCCAATCAACCCTATCCTGAGAGAGTTGGTTCCACTTTATGCCCGCAAACTTTTTAATTTCATCGCTCCATCTAACCTTTTGCGTGCCTCTGTTGCGTTTTCCCTCTCTTACCTCGCTACATCAATTACCCTACCAAGAGAGGGTAATTGATGTAGCGAGGTAATTTCATAGATACTTTTACAAAAACACGGAAAAAGTACTCCGGAATACAGACACAGCAATACTGATACTGAAATACTTTTTTCTATGTCGGGGACTGTCATTGGAAAACACGTCATTGGAAAAGCGTCTCAGCTCATTCCCGGAAAAAAAAAGAGCCAGGCCTGCGCGGGGTCGCAGGACAGTGACAGGGTAAGCTGGAGGAGCCAACGTTACTAGAATAAACTCAGTTTCAAAGCTCCGCCGGAGAGGCGGTGCGCGTGGCGGTCGCGAGAACTAGTGGCGCTGTAGTCACGTCTTGCGTCTGCCGTTGGGTCCCGCCACCGGCGCTTGTGACGGCGCAGGCGTCGTGCACGTGGGTTGCAGCAACTGGTACGCTTTGTTCACTCGTAATTTTTGGAACTGTTTTTGCCTATGCGAAGTGCCTTGGAGAAAGACTCATACGTCATGTACGACGCCGAGCGAGGAGCCACAGGATCATTTACGCGCGGTATGCCGACTTGCTTTGCGCCAGGGTGGAAGCACGGGGTGCATCGTTGCCGAAACCGCAACGATGACCTCGGTTCACGTCACTTCGGACCACCAAAAGACCCTACGGAATTCTGAAGGTGGAAGGAAGCTTAACATCGCAAAGTTGAAAGCTTACGCCGAAATGCAAACTCTGCGGCCTTCATTTTGAGCATGGCGTCATTATAAAGCAGTACCTTCACGTTTTTGCTGGAAAATAAGTTTTGATCTCTCGGGGAAAGCAGGAGCTAGCGCTTGGTACGCTTGTTCGCAGCACCTGCACCCCATGTATCCAAGCCGAAATGTTCGGGGTCAAGGAGCAAATCTCCGAAAAAAACGCATGGCTTCCCGCAAAAGCCCAGTGCTCAGCTCGTCGGACGAACAGCCGTCAGAAGTAGAACAGTAAGACGAAGGACGAGCGATTAGCAACACTGCCGGGACATATAATTGCCCTTGCATCCCATTCACATTCGATCACTCGTCAACTGTCGCGCTGCATTCAAAGCAATGGCTTTTTGAGTGTTTTCACGACGAGGTAACGAACAGTAAGTGCGGAATATTTTACACTCGCCGGCTTGTGAACGGGGACTTGCTTGTGCAAAAAACAGTTGTAGTTGAGCAGTTTAACTGCGCAGTGAACAGCTACAGAACTCAACGCAAACGGCTGTCGTACAGTATAAAAGCTGGTGAAAAAAAGGGGGACACCAACCAAATTATAATCATCAAAAGTAAAATTTACTTCTAAAGATGACAAAAAAAAACCACGACGTTTCGAGTCCCACTCGGACCCTTCTTCAGGGGTGACTGGAGGGCACCAGACAGCAGCAGTGCTTATAAGGCCTTCTTCTTGTTTCTTCTTTTCTTCTTCTTGTTTCTTTCTTTCTTCTTTTTTTGGCCGTTTCTTTCCGAGCCCGAAGGACAGGCTGCCGATTGAGAGAGCGCAAGGTGTGATTTACTCCATTCCCTGTTCAGATTGCGGCGCGTCGTACGTGGGAGAGACGAACAACTTTCCAGAGAGGCTACGACAGCACAGGAACGATGTTCGCAAGTTCGATAGACAAAGAAGTGCATTAGCTGAACACAGCGAGGTGCACGACCACCGCATCGACTTTGACAACTCCCGCGTCCACGACTTGGAAACCAGTTTTCACAAGCGGCTTTTTGTGGAATCATGCCACATTCAGGCGAGACCTGGTAACGTGAACCGGTCTGCAGGTGCGATGCCAAGTGTATATTTTAGCGGACTCCGGCACCTGGTTCAACACTAGCATGACCCCCCTCGGTTTAAAGAACCGGAAAAAGAGAAAGTGAGAAAGGAAGGAAGAAAGAAGAAGAAAAGAAAAAAGAAAGAAACAAGAAGAAGGCCTTATAAGCACTGCTGCTGTCTGGTGCCCTCCATTCACCCCTGAAGAAGGGTCCCAGTGGGACCCGAAATGTCGGGGGTTTTTTTGTCATCTTTAGAAGTGAATGTACTTTTGATCATTATCATCATCATCATTTATTTGACCCTTAAGGGCCCCATAGGGGCATTACATAAGGGGGGAAAACATTTTACTAAATAACAAAGTAGTAGTACAAATACACGGGCAATGCTTTTGCAGGATGCGAGAACAGACGTCGAAATGTACTTATACAAATTAAAAAAAATAAAAAAAGAATCAGCGCACAAAGTACACAAAATACACGAAATACAGTGACGGTGGTAGAGTTTTAATGGTCTACCAAGTTTAAGTGAGCTGTTAGTAGCTGTTTGAATGCGCACGAGTCACGCTCCGAGACAATGGCTTCCGGTAAGTTATTCCATTCCTTGATGGCAACAGAAAGAAATGACTTGTTGAATGCTACGGTCCTACCGAAAGGACGTTGGAGGCTTCGTGAATTAAATAGCCGGCGAGAGTAGCGAGGCGGGAGGAGGTAGGAGAGAGCCATGCAAGTGAGGCAAAGAATAATATATTTTATGAAATAAACAAAATCGAGAAAACTTACGTCTGTCAGCTAGATTCTGGAAGTCTAAAGACTCCTTAATAAAAGTGATGCTTGATGAGTGATCGTAGATGGACGTGATAAACCGGGCAGCCCTATTCTGAACGGATTCCAACAGAGTAATCAGAATGGTTTGGTGAGGGCTCCAAATGGAGGACGCGTATTCGAGCTTAGTACGAACGAAGGTTACGTACGCAATTTTACGGACTGTAGGAGTTGATTGGCATAAAGTTCTTCGGATGTATCCAAGCTTTTTTGATGTATCAGCGACTAAGTGTGTGATGTGATCCGACCATATGAGAGTGTTAGAAATAAGCGCGCCAAGGTGTCGGTAATTGTCGACATATGCCAAGTTCGTTGAGTTTAAATTGTAGACGTATTCCGAGTTCAGCTGCTTCCGAGATACGCGCATGACTTTGCATTTGGAAACATTGGTCTGCATCAACCATAATGAACACCAGTTTCCAACTAAAGATAGGTCGTTTTGTAGAATTTCGTGATCATCAGGAGTGGTTATTAGGCGATAAAGGACGCAATCGTCCGCAAATAATCGAATGGATGATGAAATTCCTGATGGTAGATCGTTCACATATATAAGGAAGAGTAAGGGGCGGAGCACTGACCCCTGAGGGACACCGGATTTAACGGGAGCAGCAGCGGAGGGAAGACCGGCAATGTCGGTGAACTGAGATCGATGTGCTAGGAAGCATCGGATCCACGACAGGGTTAGAGGGTCCAAGTTCAGACAACAGAGTTTGTTTATGAGTCCTTGATGAGCAACACGATCGAAGGCTTTAGAGAAGTCAATGTATATGACGTCAGTTTGAAATAGAGAATCTAAGTTTCGTTGGAGGTCGGTAGTGAATTCGAAAAGCTGAGTTTCGGAAGATAAACCAGGTCGGAAGCCGTGTTGATTTTTGAAGAAGAACCCGTTGTTATCCAGGTAGTGGGCAACTTGTGAATAAATAATGTGCTCGAGGATTTTGCAGGCAATGCATGTCAGCGAAATAGGACGATAATTAGATGGGTTTGAACGGTCACCTGATTTAAACACTGGGGTTACCTTGGCTACCCTCCAGTCCGCAGGTATAGTTCCTTCGGAAAGGGACTGAAAGAATATGATTTGCAGAATGTGGCTAGTAATAGCTCTAGTGGATTTTAATATCTTTGCCGGTATGTTATCGGGACCAGGAGCACTCGATGTTTTCAGTGGGTTTATAATTTTTAGGATACCATCAGCATTTATGGTGATGGGTGGCATCTGACGAAAGTCATACCTGGAGGCACAGGGGATATTGCCTAACTGCTCATTAGCGAAGACTGAGGAAAAGTAAGAATTCATCAAGTCAGAGCGCTGCTGAGCTGGTACCCGTGAGCCATCAGGATTGCGCAGTGAAATGTTGTGAGATAAATTGTTGGGGTTGATAATGTTCCAAAACTTTTTAGGTTTGTCGCGGATGATTTTTAGGAGATCTTCATGATGATACTTCTTTTTTGCTTTTTTCAGCGCGCTAGTGTATTCCCGAAGGCAAGCGAAGTATTTTTCCCATTTCGATGGGGAAATGCTACGTTTTGCATCGCGGAAAAGGCGTTTCTTCTTTTGTGAGAGTTCTTTCACAGAAGTTGTAGACCAAAGACTGTCATCGTCACAGCGAACAGACACAAGTGGAACGTATTCTTCGATTAGCATCAAGACCTTTTGCTTATACAGAAGCCAGTTCTGTTCAACACTTCTGGAGACGGCCGTATGAGAGAAGAAGCTATAAAAGCTTTCCAATTCGGTAATGATGGCGTGTTGTCGTCGCGTATGAGCTTCTTCCGTGGATTTTGCCTAGGTACTAGAATAGAAAGGTTGAATAATATGGTACGTTGATCACTCAAACCTTCTATACACGTAAGCGAGTGAATAAGGTCGGGTGAGAAGCGAAGACAAGATCGAGTATGTTGTCGCCACGAGTCGGAGTATGAATTATCTGCGTGAGGTTGAACAGGAGAGAGAGTTGAATAAAGTCATTTGATAGCCGTGAAGGGGCCGTAAGGTTGGTCCAGTCTATATCGGGAAGATTAAAGTCCCCGCACAGAAAGAATTTTGCACGGGGTAATCGAGAGTTCAAATCAACCAACACCAAGTGCAGGTCATTGATAAAAGCATAGTCGTAGTCGGGAGGTCGATAACAGGTGACCAGTGTGTGGTTACCCGAGGCAACAGGCAGATTAATGCAGAGCATTTTATAGCTGCTGTTCATATCTACCTTATAGGAGTGCAAGTGGGATTTGACTAGAACGAGAATTCCCCCTCCCCTTCTCTCAACCCTATCTCGTCTGTAAATTCTGAAGGACCCAAGATTACGTAGAATTTTGTTGCATTGTATGTTTTCGTTTAGCCACGATTCAGTAAAAATAGCTACTTCGGTGTTGTTGTCAAGTAGGAGTGCCTCCAGGGCTTCATTTTTTTGGCAGGTAGCTGCGCACGTTCGCAAGCAACCCCGATAAAGTATGACATGAAGGGGGCGGGGAAGGCACAGGTACAGTTTTATTAGATACTGAATTCGTGGAAGCATGTGACAATTGCTACGACTTAACTTCGACAACAGATGCTGTATCAGCGTTGTACGTGAACTGTTTATTTTCCATAAAAAGTGTGTGGAACCTAATTTTGAATGGGCGTTTCTATGCTTGAGCAAACAAGTAAAGATTCTTACGGGCTTGACGAACACGAGAAGAATAGTCTTCACGAATTTCGAAATTAGTGCCTTTAAGTTTGGATCTAGCCGCAAGTATTCCAGTTTTATCTTTAAAATGTGCGAGTTTTACAATGATCGGACGGTTCTTAGTGCCTTGGAGATGGCCCAGCCGGTGGGCCCTTTCGATTGCGTCACTGTCAAGCCTTACACTTAGATTTTCCGTGCAAAAAGCTATCACTCGCGATTCAGACTCAGCCCATGTTTCACCTTCCGCATCTGGTATTCCAAAGAAAATTAGATTACTACGACGCTGGCGATTTTCCGAGTCGTCGCACTGTGCGGCTAGTTTCCTTACTTCAGAGGCAAGGTTAGTGATTGTGGAGCTAGTGTTAGAGTCGGATACAGGCTCACTGATCTGAGCCACTTTTTCCAGTGCATCAACTCGAGCGGCGAGGTTGCTAACCATAATTTTTATGTTTGAGTTAACAGCACGAATAAGGGTTAGCTCCGTCAGTACAGCATTTTGACCTTGTTCAAGGCGGGAAATAGCACTGGCTATAGTTTCAAGGGACGTGGCGGAGTTTTTGTTAGTAGGACCAGGGTTCAGTTCGACGTCTCCTGACATCAGAAGCAAAAGGCTAGCAAGGTGGAAATCAATACATAACGAGTACAATGACTGGCATAACGATCCACACAGGCAACCATACAGGCCGAGTGAGGGGCGCGGCACCGCAAGAACACAATGGTCATCAAAATGAACGCTGATGGCGTACGGTAAGTAACTAACCTGTGCAAGCAGGGGAAGGTCTCATGACCGTGATCGTTGCGGTGGCATGCCCCAGCTGATTCCAGAGTGACAGCGGCTTTTGTAGAAGGGGCGTATCACCCGCACGCCTGGTAGCACGGTGTTGCCCGCCGAAATCGCAATCAGTCACCAATCCTGGAGGGTAGCTTTTGGTTCCAGTATTCAGCTGTGATTCAAGGGTCGATGCGTCGTAGTTTTCAGGCATCGGAGTCGTCGCAGGAAATCCGCGATCGGGCCAGGGTAGATTTCGTGCAGAAGTAGGAACCGTGGTGACGACGAGTGCGCCAGCCACGATCGCAAGGGCAAAAACCTGCGCAAACAGGGGAAGTCTTATGACCGTGATCGTTGCGGTGGCATGCCCGCAAATGATTATAATTTGGTTGGTGTCCCCCTTTTTTCACATTTAATTACGTCCCAACCAGACAGACCTCTGTCAAGTGTTCACCTTTAAAGTATAAATGTGTTATGTCCGGTGTTGTCGTCCGCAAGACGTACGCGCGGGGCGCGGTAGTCTCAAAAGGATAGACAGCCCGGCACGGTTAAAACGGGTTTATTGTTGCTCGTATGGAGGCGGCAGCCGAACTGCCGGGGGAGACGATCGGTGGCTCGTTTGTCGCGGTGCTGAAAAGATTTATTATCAAAATTTCTGCGGAGAAGCTCCGGATATTCGGAGGTTCTTGGCTTGCGGTGGGGGGGCCCTCAGTCCAGGGCTCCGCTTGCAGCAGCCGCTCTACGCACCCGGTCAATCAGACTAAGCTGATCTTCCAGGTTCTCGCTGGCCAGCAGCTGTTCCCATCGCTCCGCTGTGGGATTTTGTATTGGGGTTAAGGCTGTAATGGCCTGGCATGCCCACGTGAAGTGGTACAGGGTAGCTTTTGCTGGGCACCATGGGCAGCGAGAAGAGTATGCAGTAGGATGTATTTTACTGAGGGTGTGCAGATTTGGAAACGTGCCGGTTTGAATTTGTCTCCAGCTGACCGATTGTTCCTTATTTAATGTTCGATGTGGTAGGGTGTAAGTTTGCCTGAGTCTTCTGTAATGGTTTAGGATGGCCGAGTAGTCGCAGGGGACGGGAACGGGTTCCTCAGAAGCGGAGTTCGAAGGTGCTCGGCTCGCATACCCTCGAGCTACCCTATCCGCTGCCTGGTTTCCCTCCAGCCCCATGTGACCCGGGGTCCATATGATCCGATGCTAAATCCGGGGTGTGTATGTACTGGAATGCTCGCCAGCGTCTGTAGCGTTCAGGAGGATATTGAGGGCGGGTTGGCTGATGCGCCCTTTAAGATAGTTGCGGCAAGCCGCTTGAGAGTCCGTCAGAACAGTGAGCGACCGTCGATGTCTGTAGCCGAGGGCGAGAGCGAGCGCGATGGCCGTTTCTTCAGCTTCAGTGATGTTGTGGCACCGCACGGAAGCACTGGTACGTTCTGTGAGTGTGTGGTCCACGACTGTGGCCACTGCCTTGGTGTTCGCAAGATCGTAGTTGGCGGCGTCAACATAGTACGTGGTGGTTTGTGCCCATGCTCTCGTTCGAGGGCTTCCACTCTGGCTTCCCGGCGGCCTTGATGCAGTCGGGGATCCATGTTGCGGGGGATGGGGGCGACTTTATAAGTGGCACGAAGGTGGTCGGGAACGGGCTTGCCGCGAGCAGCGTCCTGAAGCTGGCTGATGTAGCCGAGGCGTAGGGGGAGGTCGCGGCCTGTTGGTGTTAGCGTAAGCCGCTGCAGCTGCGTGGTGAGCTGAGCTTCGCAAAGTTCTGAATAGGTGTTGTGGAGACCCAATGCGAGGAGCTTGCTTGTGGGAGTGCCCGGTGGTAGCTTGAGTGCCGCCTTGTAGGCCTGCGTCTACTTGAGTAGCTTGAGTGCCGCCTTGAGCATTGCGTCTACTTGGTCCTGTTCGCTTTTAGTAAGCCGTTGGTAAGGCAAACTGCATGTCACCCTACTTACAACGAGGCTACGTACGAGTTTCAGAATGTCCTCCTCGCGCATGCCATGGCGACGTGTGGCGACCCGCGATATCATTCTGGCCACCTGTAGCGTGGCGGTGCGAAGGAGGGCAAGTGTGTGACATGGCGGTTTGACTGTATCCACATACCCAATATGCGAATGATGGTTTTCTCTGGGACTTGTTGGCCAGCAACGACGACTCGGAGCCGGTAGCCAGGGGTCATTCTGCGTTGACGGCGGGGGCTTGTGTTTCCAGATTCTTATTATCTCAGACTTCTCTGTTGCACAGGCAAGGCCACGTGCATGTACGTATTGTTCGACGCAGGTGGCTGCTCGCTGCAGGTTATGTTCTTTTTCTCCAAGGGACCCCCGCGTGGCCCAGATGGTGATGTCATCCGCGTACATTGCATGATGGATGCCATCGATGTGTTGGAGTTCGTGCGCCAGGCCAATCATAGCTACATTAAATAGTAGCGGCGAAATCACTGAGCCCTGCGGGGTGCCCTTGTTCGGAACCTTGATGATACCTGATCGGATCGAGCCGAGACCGACCGTGGCGGTGCGGTCCGACAGGAATGCCCGAGTGTAACTGCAGGTGCGTTGTCCGCAATGGAGGGCCTCGAGGCCTTCAAGTATGGCCTGGTGGCTGACGTTATCAAAGGCACCTTTGATGTCTAAAGCCATAATTATGTTTTCTCCTTGCTGTGGGGTGGTATCGATGACTTCTTTTAATTGAAGAAGTACATCCTGTGTTGAAAGATGTGCCCGGAACCCGTACATTGAATGCGGAAGGAGGTCATTGTCCTCAAGATAATTTTGCAGGCGGCTAGTGATGACGCGCTCAAACAGTTTACCAAGACAGGAGGTGAGGGATATTGGTCGGAGGTTTTCGATCTGGAGTTTTTTGCCCGGCTTCGGTATCATTATCACCTCCGCGTGCTTCCATTCAGGAGGGCGAGTGCCGTTTTGCCAATGATCGTTGAAAAACGCCGTAAGTTCTTGCACAGCAGCGTCGTTGAGGTTCCTGATAAGGGAGTAGGTGATTTTGTCCGCCCCGGCAGCTGTGTTGCGGGTGCTGCTGCGAATAGCAGCATAGACTTCGTCTACCGTTATTGGTCGGTCGAGAGTATCATTGGCGGGACCCTGATACGTCGCCTGAGATTGAAGTGGGTGGTAATCGCCAAAGCATTTCCGCTGTACTTGAGCAAGCAGCTCGTCGTCCGTGCCCTGAAAGGCGTGTATGAGGCGCGTGACCGACTTATTTGTCTCGTTTTTTGTACGGGCAGGGTCCATCAAAGCACGCAGAATGTGCCATGTGCGAGCCGTACCCAGTGAGCCCCGGAGGGAGTCGCTGAACTGGGCCCAATTTAGTGGCGCAAGTTCTGCGGCATACTGTTCTGCTTGAGTGGTGAGAGCTGCGATCTTTAGCTTGAGACGTCTGTTATGTTTTTTGCGTTTTCCATCTGCGGATAAGACTTCTTCTGGCTGCCCACAGGTGCAGGAGATGACCGTCCACTTCCGGTAGTTGAGGTGTTCTGTTAAAGGTGGTGCTACAGCGCTCCCGAATTTAGCGGCGGGCCCGGGGGAGGGGGCCAAGAACCGGTCGTCCGCAGGTGCACTCTGGATGTTCGGGCGCTCGATCGGGCACAAAGGAATGTTTGGGACACAACATCTCCTCCCTCCTTAGCTTGTCGCTTGGAAGTGATCTGGGGGCCGCCGTGGGCGCGTAGACACTCTGGGGGCGTTAGGTAGAGAAGCCTCCGCCTGCTGGGTGTCATTTTCCTTGCCTTGAGGGCCGGCCGACGGCGGCGCCGATTCATCTGGTGTGAGATGCCAGGCTAAGTGAGACGAAGCTTCCCTCGGGATGCCTGCTTGAAAGGGAGGCTGCTTCGGCAAATTACCTGAACGACGTAGCTGATTTAGGTGGCGTCTTGTGGTCTTTCCGCCGATGTCGACGAGCCACGACCGCAAACCTATGCGTTTGAGTACCGACGCTTCAACCCAGCTGGGTCTTCTTTTGAACTGGCGGGCGTATATGCGTTGTGCAGTTTCAATTTTCCTGCGACGAGGGAGCTTTTCTTCCCCCGACGGTGTTTCCGCTGAGGGCTCCGGGACAATTGCTGTCAGCGGCGTTCTCATTTCTCTTCCGAACATCAATCGTCCTGGCGTTTGCCCTGTTGTGCTTTGAACAGTGTTGTGCTGCCTGAACAGAAAGCGCGCGATGCGGCGTTGCATTGTCCCAGTTTCGTCTTTAGTAAGGGCGCGTTTAAGCTCAGCCACGTAGCGCTCGGCTTGTCCGTTCGTCGCCGGGTGGTAAGGAGCTGAGGTAACAGACGAGACGCCGTTGTCGCTGTAAAACTTGAGAATCTCCGTTGACACAAACGGAGTGCCGTTGTCCGAGACTACCTTGCGTGGTAGGCCGAACGTTGCAAACAACGACCGGAGAGTGTCGATAACTGCTGCCGATGTTGTTGTAGTCATTTGTTTTACCTCAAGCCACTTGGTGTATGCGTCTACAACCACCAAGAATGAACACCCTTCGATAGGTCCAGCAAAATCAATGTGCAGCGTGTGCCAAGGCGTGCCTGGTCTTTCCCATTCGGGAATAGGCGCTCTAGGCGGGCCTCTGTGGTTGCATTGGCAAGGCTGGCAATCTTGCACTGTTGATTCGATATCACGGTCGATACCGGGCCACCACATATCGCTTCTGGCGCATTTCTTCATGGACACAATGCCTCGATGACCTGCGTGGACAAGCGACATGGCTTTTTCGCGAAGTGCTCCTGGAATCACAACTTTGATCCCAAGGTGATGCAGCCGGGATGAGTGCTCAACTCCGTAGTTCGCTTGCGGTAAGCGTTGAAGTGTTCACCCTTTAGCTTCTGCACGTTGCCTTCTTGTATAGCTGCAAAGACTTCCTTCAAGACGGTGCACTCCTTCGTTGATGCTGCTACCGTGTCAGCTGTTAGCGGAGGATTCGGCAGCGCCTCGAACATGAGTATATCCCCCGGTGGGAGTGGTTCCTCTATTGTGGTGTCTAGCGGCAGGCGGCTTAGTGCATCGGCGTTCTGGTGTTTCTTCCCAGTGCGATGTACGAGTTCATAATCGTATGCTGACATCTTGATACACCATCGTGTCATTCGCGGCGACAATGTCTGTGACATTGGTTTCTGGGGACCCATAATACCCAATAGGGGCCGGTGATCTGTTATGAATGTCACTTTTCTGCCGGTAATGTACTGGCGAAAGTGAGCGGCTGCGTATACGATGGCAAGTCCCTCTTTATCTAACTGGGAATAATTCCTCTCTGCCTGTGATAGGGTGCGCGATGCGAACGCAATCGGGGCTTCCCGTCTCTGGTCGTCAGCTTGGGAGAGCACTGCTCCCACTCCGTACGGCGATGCGTCGCAGGCTAGCAGTAGGGGTCTCCTCTCGTCGTAGTGTTGCAGTACAGTAGACTTCCGAAGCAGTTCCTTAAGGGTAACAAATGACTTTTGGTGGCGTGGCGACCAAGTCCATGGGACTTCTTTCTGCAGGAGCTGGTATAGATCGTTGGCCACTGTAGCTCGATGTTCTAAGAACCGGTCGTAGAACGTTAATAGCCCTAAGAACGACTGCAGTTCTTGCTTGTTAGTAGGCGCTCGTGCTTCGGTGATTACTCGCACTTTGTCTTCAGTGGGATGAATGCCCTGCTCGTCAATTTGATGTCCAAGAGACTTCACTTCAGGCACCGCAAAAACACACTTTTCCTTGCTGATGCGCAAGTTAGCATTTGATAGCCTTTCAAGAATGAGCTCCAAGCGTTCCGCGTGCTCTTCATTGGATGCGCCACCGACAATAACATCGTCCAAGTAGACGCAAACTCCCGGGATCCCGTTAAGCACAGACTCCATAAATTTCTGGAAGATTGCTGGTGCTGCTGCTATGCCGAACGGTAGCCTTTTTACTTTGTAGAGACCCTTAATGGTGTTTATCGTGAGCAGTTCGGACGTTGGTTCGCTCACCTTCAGCTGCTAGTAGGCTTGGGTCAAGTCCAAAGTGCTGAAGATTTTTCCACCACGAAGCGTACTAAAAACTTCTTCCGGTGTCGGTAGTGGGTAGGAAGATGCTTTTGTCGCCATGTTGAGAGTGCTCCGGTAGTCTCCGCAGAGGCGTAGGGCACCGTTCTTCTTTCGGACGACCACGAGTGGTGTAGCCCATTCCGAATGTTGCGTCGGTTCGATGATCCCTTGTTCCTGCAGTCGGTCAAGCTCGTTCTCGACTGACGTTCGTAGGGCGAACGGTACCGACCTCGCTTTCAAAAATTTTGGCGTCGGATCCTCCCGTAGCTCCAGTGTGACCGGAGGTCCGTTGTTTCCTGGTATTTCTTCGGAGAAAACCGCCTTGTACTTCTCTTGAAGCTGCTGCACTGACGGATAGCTGGGTGTGTGGTTAACTCCGCCAATGACCACTCCAAGAGGGGTGAACCAATTTCGTCCTAACAGGCTAGATCCAGAGCCGTGCACGACTAGCAATGGGAGCTGATGGGTCTGACCATTGTAGTGGATGTCTACGTTGGCACAGCCCAGTAGTGGAAGGGAATGTCCGGACCACGTTCTTAGCTGTGTGTCGTCTTGCCGGAGCGCTGGCGCGTTCTCACTCCAAGTAGCTCGAAAGGTGTCCTCGCTGATGAGCGTACATGCTGCTCCGGAATCCACCTCAAACTTGATGGGACGCTGGTGTACCATGATTTCCGTCATTATCTTTGGTCTCGTGCCGAGGTTCATAACGGTGTTTAAGTCATATAATGCCGATGACGTTAGGGCTGTTCCGGTTTTGTTATCTTGCGTCTGGCCCACTTGTGCGTCGACATTGTTGTTCCGTTGCACTGAAGTCTTCGGTCGGAGCTGTTTGCGCTTGGTGATGCACGCCTTTTCAATGTGCCCACGTTTTTGGCAAAATTTGCATGTAGCTGTCTTGAATCGACATACCTGGGGATCGTGCGTGCCGTCGCATCGCCAACAGCGCTGTGTTTTTTTTTCTTGAATTAGCCGTAGTCGTGGACTGGCCTGAGTGCTGACTGGTGTGGTGTACCGGCTCGACGTTCCGTCGAATATCCCTCTGCTGGTGACCGGCGCTCTCCGCTCGCTGGGCGATGTCGTATGCCTTGGAGAATGTGAGACTCGTCTCCGCAAACAAGCGTTGTTATAGGCCTTCGTCGCGCAGTCCGCACACAAAACGGTCACGGAACATCACGTCCAAGGGGAGCATAGTGGTGTTAGCAGGTGTGGAAGTCGATCCTGCCTCCTGCACAAGAGTTGTCGAGGTGCCGAAATTGCAGTCAGCAGCGAGCTTTTTAAGAGCCGCTATGAATTCGCACACTTTTTCGCCTTCCAGTTGGTCTCTCCGTTGGAATCGGGCTTCGGTCATAGTGCGATGGCCTTGGGTCATAGTGCTTCTGTAGCGCCGCTATGATGTCATCATAATCGACGGTGGCTGGAGTGCGTGGCTGAATCAGGGCACAGACTGTGTCGTAGGTCTGCTCCCCACACAGCGTTAGCAGGTTCGCTCTCTTCATTGCTGCATCAGTGATGTTGTTAGCCTCGAAGTAAAATTGCAGGCGTCCAAACCATGATGACCATGATGAGCCGTTGAATTCGGGTAGTCGATTTTGGAGCCCGTGCGTAGCCATGACTTGCAGTTTGTTAAAAGCGTTGCGTAGCGCAGGTCCAAATCCACTTTATCGTCGCCACTGTTATGTCCGGTGTTGTCGTCCGCAAGACGTACGCGCGGGGCGCGGTAGTCTCAAAAGGATAGACAGCCCGGCACGGTTAAAACGGGTTTATTGTTGCTCGTATGGAGGCGGCAGCCGAGCTGCCGGGGGAGACGATCGGTGGCTCGTTTGTCGCGAGCGCCGGGCACGGGGGAGGGGGCCAAGAACCGGTCGTCCGCAGGTGCACTCTGGATGTTCGGGCGCTCGATCGGGCACAAAGGAGTGTTTGGGACACAACAAAAAGCTGTGCTGCGAGCATGGAACATCTGCTCTGCGAAGTTGACAAACTGAAGGTGTGTGAGCGATAGCGACAGAGTACGCACAAAAAACTGCTTGCTTCTCACGTCACGCCCCATCTGTCCGAATTGTTTAAGGCACCGTAAAAAGGAGTTACTGCAGAGACCAGCGAAGGCAAACCATTAAGAATCTTAAGATGAACAATCTCAGAAGAATGTTGCTTAGGGTCACAACAGCTTTCGAGAAGCAGGAGAAACAAATCATGGAACTGAAAGGAATTATATGAACGACCTCGGAGGAGTTCCTGAACAAGCAGCTAGACTGCCTCCCACCAGTGACCACTCGAAAAGGTGGCGGTTGCAACTGCATTTCGCAAAATCAAAGCAAAAGCATCGTGTTGAATGTGGTAGAATGCAGAATGGTTGCATGATGCAGAACTGCGTGCTTGTACTAATCGCCAGCCCACGGGCCTCGGGGCTGTTGATAGACCTGAACATGCTACCTCTGTCAGCCAGAACCGGCTGGCACAAATACTGAAGGGCATTTAATGTAAATATGGATTTCAAGCCGTTTCTGTTGTGTCTGGAAGCCATACAACGTCAAATGAGCAAGCAGCTTGGGGACGCTTGTTGATGAAATGAAGCTCAGGCATTCTTACGAGTTCAACAAGTCTACCTACAAAGTAGAAGGTTTTGCTGCGGTTCAAGTAACTTGCCGAGGTTATTTTATATCCGCCTAAGAGCAGCCAATCTTCTTGAATTCAATGCATTCGACCCGGCGCCAGTTAGCCAACCAGGCGTTGGTGTTTATGTTCGTGCCCATGTTTGAAGGATGGGTACAAGTTTTGTCACAATAGGACGCTGCACCTGGCAGTGTGTTAGTCGAGCTTGTGTTCGAAACCGTTTTGCAGCTGCAAAAGTGCGGTGCGGCCATTATTGCCGTGGTGAGCGACGGTTTCGGGAAAAATATGTCCATGCAGCAGTTTGGCGTTAGTGGTGTCATTTCAGACACCAGCACAGATGCTATCCAATGAGCAATGCATGCGGGTCGATGCATACAGACGACCTTATGCATATCCACTTAAGCAGTGCACTAATGGGGTGCGGGAACGCCGACTGGAAGGACGATAAATGTTTAACTTTCGCAATAGTACTAGAAAGCCGCCGTGCGCAAGTGCGCGGCGGACCGCCGCGGCGCTCCCTCTTAGCAGACGACGAGCCGAGAGTAGCGCAAGACGTGACTGCAGCGCCGTAAGTTCACGCGACCGCCGTTCGGGCCGCCCTCCTCCGCTGGCCGAGATACGAAGCTGCGAAATTGAGTTTATTCTAGTAACGTTGGGAAGAGCGACCATCATAGAGGCCATTTTAAACGCTTCAGGAAATTAGCGCAAGTAGAGGTGGTAGGTATCCCCTGCGCCATGACTCTTATCATTTAGTCATGTGGGACGTACCCAATACGCCATTATTACGGCTGTATTGTAACATGCACATCTGCATAACTGCACATCTTAGAAAGTCTCTTGGCGTCATATTTCAAGAACGAACCGAACTCTCGGCTCGGCGTCGACGGCAAGCTGCGGTTTCGGCTTCTCTCTGCACAGCTTTCTGTTGTGCCTAACGTTGCCTTGTTGCACCGCGCGCCTAGCTCTGCGATTCGCTTTTTCAGCAGTGGTCAGCGCCTTACGAGGAGGAGCCATCAGGTATATCGAAGAGCCAAGTGAGGTTGCTGGCGGGCCTGCGTACGTCGTCTGCCGCGTGATGCATGGCACGGTACAACAAAACTGCTTCAAAAGGCAGCGCTTCGTAATAATGACGCAGAAATGTTGGAGAAGATTATTTCATAATGATGATGGTGATGATGCCTCTGTAATGGGTTCAGAGCTACAAACCATGCAACCCAGTGTTCTCTCAAATGATTCCTCGAAGTCGTTATGCAATCCATTTTCCCCGACGTGTAGTGGCTTATTATTATTCTGCGACGTAACATTACATTTGCTAAGGCGATTCCACGGTTGACGTTATACCTGTGTAGGTCTTTTAGCGAAGATTTTTGAAACTTGTCCAAATGACCATGTATCTAAAGGACATGTACGAAGAGCTTGACGTCAGGCCTGAATGGTACCCGATCTTTGTGAAGTGCTCATCTCTACCAACCATGTTGTGCAACATATCTTGAACTCTCCCTGAAACATTTATGTGCATTCCGTCAGTGAATTAGTATTTAAGGCTGACAATGTCGTGTGGAGTGTTTGTGCCAATATTGTCGCTACTGCTATAGTGCCTTACGCAATTTGCGAATTTTTAGCGCACTGTAATAAATACCGTGGTGAAAAAAAGGGCGTGGCTCAGTGGTAGAATGCTCGTCTGCCACGCCGAGGGTATGGGTTCGAATCCACACAGAGGACGCGGCTGGAATCCTCCTCGGTGCTGGTTTTTTTTTTTTCTAAAATTTGCCCGATAGTGGTTACGGACACCGGTGGCGGCGGCGGCGGCCACTACTGCGCTAAAACGGGCCTTGTTGTGGTCTCATAACAGCTTACGCTGTAAGAAAACTAACGAGATACCCGTGTCCTGCATAGTATCGCTATACGGGCAATACATCGTAAAAGTATTTCACTACTGAAATATAAATATATTTTTCAAATCTATCTCGATACAGCAATGCAGATACTCAAAAGTATCCCTGAAACACGATCGCCATACTCTTGTATCGCGGTACTGCCGAGCCATGACATTTATGAACTACTGCGGGGTCCACTTCAGTGACTGCTCCAGTATGCGCGCCAGCGTGACCCACCATTTTATTCGGACAAATTGTGATCTATGTTTAGTAAACAGCAGGTGTTTTTACTTGTTAATGCGCCAAGCAGAGAAATTTAAAATATGCATAATATTGCACAATTCCCAAACTTACGTACCAATGGCCCCTTTTGGTCAGCCCAAAATAAAGTTTTCGATTCAGAAGCGCCGGGTCGAATGCATTGAATTCAAGAAGATTCGCTGCTCTTAGGCGGATATAAAATAACCTCGGCAAGTTACCTGAACCGCAGCAATGCGATGAGTACGATAAGGCCAGTGCTCGGACATTCCACGTAGTACCGCACTGCAGTTCACGTACTTAATAATTGTTATTGCCGAATGTGGGAACTGCTAATGCCACGCGTTCATATTAAATGTATAACTGTGCCTGAGTACACCTGAGGCACATTATTGTGCCTGAGGTGTACTCAGGCACAATAATGTCAGTCCGTCCGTCACGTTAGACAAAATAATATAAGCGAATAACTGGTCAATGGAAAAGCGGTATAGTAGTCGGCAAAATATAGACTCCTATGTCTGCCCGAAGTACACGGTCCAACCAGTTTGGTATTTGTCTGTAAACATTTGCAAAATAAATAATTAAATCGTATCACAATTGAATGGAAAGTGACGATTTAGCTTTCTCGAAAACTGCTTGCACCGCAAACGTTTACGTTTCACCAGAGGTTAGATTATAAACCAAACGTCACTGCTGAATACATATATACGAAGGAAAAAACAACATAGCGAGTTTTTTTACCACTGTCGTCCCTCAATCTGCCAGAAAAACCTTGCACTTCCGGGTCGATTGTTCTTGTTTAGACAAAGGTGCCGTTTCACATTATCTTTTCCTTTTTTCATATCTCAGAACGTAACTTCAATTGAGTAGAATTGAGTAGAATAGAGAAAGTCCTTGAATATGCGCCCACATAGAGGTATCAATAATTTGAGTTATCTTTATACGAATATCTTCGTGATGCTCTAATAGGGATTCCTTAGCCACGTGAACCTCTACATACCTGTGCTCTGTTTCTAGCGTTTCTATATAGCGCGTGTGACGTCGTACGCAGGAAATATGTTTTTAAACAATGTTACAAGCGGTATAAAATCCGATATGTCGATGCCGGATATGCTTTTTTCTCGCAGCAATGTGATACACAACTGAGCGAATATTGTCATAAACGTCTTGAGCATTTTTAGCTAATTCTCATGGTGGTATCTCATAACTCCAGTTAGCCAATGGAATGGAGCACAGAACTCAGATAAATCTGGTTTCACCAATGCTTTTGTGCGTCAACAAATTCCTCAAACTAGGGATATCAAGTGTTTATCTATTTTAAACACATATTTAACCTTTGTGTATGTCTGAAAAAGATTGAAACCTCACCACCTCCGGGGAAAAATAATTAGAAATTATGGGATGCACCGCTAATTGTTTACCCTGCTGCGTTGTCTCAGTGATCAACTGTTGCACTGAACCCGGAGAAATTATTACCGGTATTTTACAAAAATTAGGTACTTTACTTTCTGAACTCACCACGCACAGATTCAAAATATGCAGAATATAGCGTTATTTCCACAGTTACACATGAATGGTCTTTGTAATCCCCCAAGGAGCGTTTTCGATACAGAAGCACGATATCAAGGATTATGAAATAAAAATGATGACTTGTATGTGTTGTGTGCATAAAAGAATCTCCGCAAGCTATACTTGAACCCTAACAATGCGATTAGCATTTTCAGGACAAAAACGCAGGTGCATTCCATTCAAGTACTTAACGCGCTTTATTGTCAAATCTTGGAACTGCTAATTGCGCGCGTTTATATTAAATATGTAAATATATTCTTACGGGGAAGAAGGACTCTGGTTAATATATATTTACACGCTTTCTACAATGGGCAGAACACAGGCATACAAGATGGAACCCCGTCCGCGCGAAAATCAGCGAACGTCGTCTTCCTCGGTGCTGTCTCCATCGTCTTCTATCGCAGCTCTTCGTCGCATGACCCCCGGCGGCGAAGGCGCCGTCTCGGTGCCTGGCAGGTTCGAGTGAAAGCGCTTCAGGCGCACAACGTGTACGATATCAGACGGCGCCCCGCCACGGTGGTCTAGTGGCTATGGTACTCGGCTGCTGATCCGAGGGTCGCGGGATAGAATCCCGGCTGCGGCGGCTGCATTTCGATGGAGGCGAAATGTTGAGGCCCGTGTGCTGTGCGATGTCAGTGCACGTTAAAGAACCCCAGATGGTCGAAATTTCTGGAGACCTTCACTACGGCGTCTCTCATAATCAGAGCTGGTTTTGGGACGTTAAACCCCACATAACAACAACAACAACAACAACGATATCAGACGTAGGTCGCGCTGAGGTGTCGTCAAGAGGTTGGATCTCGTAGGTCACATCAGTCACTTTTCGTAAGACACGGTAGGGGCCTGAATATGGCGACATCAACTTCTCGCGAAGGCCAACTCGCCGTGATGGTTTCCAAAGTAGGACCATGTCACCAGGACTGAAGTGGGCATCGTGGTGGATAGCGTCGTATGCGCGCCGTTGCTTTTGCTGCGAAGTCTCAAGACGACGACGAGCAATTTCACGTGCCTCTGCAGCTCTAGAGATGGTATCACGGGCGTATTGTGACGTCGCGTCGGGAACGGCTGGGAAGAGCGTCGTCAAAAGGGAGGATGGTGTCTCGGCCGTACAAAAGAAAAACTGCAGAGAAACCAGCAGAATCATGGCGGGACGTATTGTAGGCGAATGTAACGAATGGTAGAGCGGCATCCCAGCACGGTGGTGCGGAGAAACATACATGGCGAGCATTTCTGTTATAGTTCTATTGAGCCGCTGTGTAAGTCCATTTGTGTGAGGGTGATACGCCGTTGTGAACTTGTGTTTTGTAGCGCAGGAGTGCAAGATGTCTTGCACAACCTGTGAGAGAAAGGAGCGGCCGCGGTCGGTAAGCAGTTGTCGAGGTGCGCCGTGCGGAATATCACATCTTCAAGGAGGAAGTCTGCGACGTCAGCTGCGCAACTGGTAGGGAGGGCCCGTGTGATTGCGTGCCGTGTGGTATAATCCGTAGCAACCGCTATCCATTTGTTGCCACAGAGCGATAAAGGGAACGGGCCAAGCAGATCAAGTCCAACCCTGAAGAATGGTTGCGATGGTATGTCAATGGGCTGAAGGCGGCCAGCTGGAAGGGCGGTTGGTTTCTTGCGGAGCTTACAAGGTCTACACGATTCGACGTAACGGCAAACGAACGGTAAATACCGGGCCAGAAGAAACGATGACGAACACGATCATAAGTCCGAGCAAGGCCCAGATGACCCGCGGTAGGAACATCGTGCATCTGAGCGAGGACAGTCGGACGCACTTGTCTAGGGATGACCAGTAGCAGTTCAGGGCCGTCAGGGTGCATGTTATAACTGGTATAAGATGCCATCTTGTAGTGCAAACATACGCAAACGGGTTGGAGTGGTGGGGCCTGTATGTTTGACAATGGCGTCTTTGAGGTGAGGGTCACGGCGTTGCTCATCGGCGATGTTGCTAAACGTGCTAAGAGCTAGTACACAAGTTGACTCGCCGGTCTCAGGGCTGTTCGGGGGGTGTACCCGATGTCGTGACAAGCAGTCAGCATCTCCATGAAGTCGACCCGTCTTATACACGACTGTGTACGAGTATTCCTGCAGCCGTAGAGCCCACCGACCGAGCCGTCCAGCTGGATCTCTTAAGGACGAAAGCCAGCATAAGGCGTGATGATCGGTGATTACCGTTACAGGCCGTCCATAAAGGTAAGGGCGAAATTTACTCACTGCCCAAACGAGGGCGAGGCATTCACGTTCTGTGATGGAATAATTGCGTTCAGCCGTTGACAGAAGGCGGCTAGCGTACGCAATGACACGGTCGCATCCATGTTGTCGTTGCGCAAAAACAGCACCGATGCCGTGGCCGCTTGCGTCGGTGCGTACCTCGGTTGAAGCCGACATGTCGAAATGGTCAAGAACTGGTGGCGAAGTGGGACACATCGTCAGCTCAGCGAATGCACTAGATTGTTCAGGACCCCAGACAAAGGTGACGACTTTCATCAGAAGTTCTGTGAGAGGGCGCGCTATGTGAGCGAAATTGCGCACGAATCTGCGGAAGTAAGAGCAGAGGCCCACGAAGCTTCGAACATCGTTTGCACAGGAGGGCACAGGGAAGTCCTTGACTGCTCGAACTTTTCCGGATCAGGACGAACACCCGACGAATCGACAAGGTGTCCGAGCACACTAAGCTGGCGGCGACCGAAGTGACATTTCTTTGAAATGAGCTGAAGCCCTGCCGTCCGGCACACTGAAAGAACTGTTGAGAGACGCTCGAGGTGTGTGGCAAACGCCGGTGAAAGGACGATCACGTCATCGAGGTAGCATAAGCAGATTGACCATTTTAAGCCGTGAAGGAGCGCGTCCATCATTCGTTCGAATGTAGCTGGAGCATTGCATAATCCGAATAGCATGACCTTAAATTGATAGAGTCCATCAGGCGTGATGAACGCAGTCTTTTGACGTTCCATTTTGTCAACTGCAATTTGCCAGTACCCGGAACGAAGGTCGATTGAATAAAAATATTTGGCACCACTGAGACAGTCAAGGGCGTCATCTATCCGTGGCAAAGGGTACACGTCCTTCTTTGTTACGCGGTTAAGATTCCTGTAGTCAACACAGAATCGCCAGCTGTTGTCCTTCTTTTTGACAAGCACGACAGGAGAGGCCCAAGGACTTGAAGAATGTTCGATGATATCACGGGCAAGCATCTTGTCAACTTCGTTCTGTATGACTTGGCGCACAGCAGACGAGACGCAATAGGGCCTTCGGTGGATGGGTTGAGCATCGCCGGTTTATTTAATGCTTGACAACAGCTGTTTGGGCCAGTGGTCGATCATTAAGATAAAAAATGTCCTGGTAAGACATGAGCGAGGAACGAAGCGCGTCGACGTGATGGGCCGGAAGGTTAGTGGCGATTGTTTTCGTCATGCTATCTGTTATTGTGGAGTTCGAATTAGTGGCGGCAGGAGGCACGGCAGGAGAAGGATCAGTTAATACAGAAACATCGTGATGGCAAAGCTCGAGCTTGTGTTGCAAGAGAGATAGCTGGGGGTAGTACTTGAGGGAATAGTCCAAAATTTACAATAGGGAGGCATGCCGCATTGCCTTTTATGATAATTACAGAGGGTGGGAACGTCACACTGCGCGAGCAGAGCACGGTAGCGTTGGGTGAAACGACGTGCTCTCCGTCATCAACAGGGGGATCGGAAAACACATCGATGTACGTCACGGCTAGATGCGGGAGGCGAATGCAATCCGTGGAATGGAGCCGACTGGGCGCTGGATCCGAAGGCTCAGCAGCATGCGGTAAGGCGAGCTGGATAACACCTGCGGAACAGTCAATGAGCGCCGAATGTGCTGACAAAAAATCAAGTCCCAGTATGATGTCATGTGGGCATCGGTCCAGGACGTGAAATGGCTACTCGTCTACCCGGACTAGAGCGGTCGGGGCAGGGGTGAGAACTTTCTTCAGTCGAGCACAGAGGTTGGAGTTCATGACTGATATGTGGGCGCCAGTGTCAATGAGTGCGATTACAGGTGTACCATCTACGTCGACGTTGATAAGGTTGTGATTTCCAGATAGTGTGAGCAGAGGAATTTCGGGTAGGGTGGTCGTTGCAGGCTCACCTCTCGGAGCTGCGCCCGTCAGTTTTCCGAAGAGCGGCGTGAGCAGGAAGGAGAAGGAGAGCGACGGCGCATTGGTGAGCGGGGACGGTGCGAAGATGGCGGAGGAGAGTGGTTTGATCGAGCTGGCCATGACTGCAGAGCGTTGTCGTCTTCATTGTGGAACGGGGCGCGGGAACTACCAGCTGGACGTCGGGTATAGCGATAACTTTACCAGGGCTGCCAGTTGCGAACGTTTCCACAATGACGGGAAATGTGACCCACGCGTCGACAAGAGAAGCAGATGGGCCTATCATCAGAAGTGCGTCATTCTGCGGTGTTCTGAAAACGAGGACGAACGTAGAGGCCTTGGGACAGCTCAGGCGCTCGGGGACAAAGAGTCTGGAGTCCTGCGTTTGTCAGTTCCTTATGCACAACGGTCTGAATAAGCGAAACACTTGCGCGCGAGTCATCGGTGGAACTCACTAGGAGGGGAGCTGGAGAGGCCGCTTCAATTTCGCGGCGCACGATGCGCACAAGATCGTCGGGTGCTGCGGGAACTGGTGGGGAACGAAGTTCCTCGCAGGTTGATGTCGCGCCGTGCTATGGAAGACGGGTAAAGCTCTGTGTAATGCGGCGGCTTTTTGCTTCTTCATAGCGTCGGCATTCATTGATGACGTCTTGCACCGTGGATGAACTCTTAAAAACCACAAGTGTAAATGCGTCATCTGCGATACCTTTGAGGATGTGCGCAACCTTTTCCGCTTCTGGCATGTTGTCGTCGACTTTGCGACAGAGTGCGAGGACATCTTGAATGTACGTCACATAGGACTCCGTGCAAGATTGAGCTCGGCATGCAAGTTCTTTCTGGGCAGCACGACGGCGTTCGATGGGCTTCCCGAATAGATCAATGAGCTTCTGTTTGCATACGTCCCAGCTAGTAATTTCCTGCTCGTGGTTCAAAAACCATACTTCTGCCGTTCCAGTTAGGTAAAATATGATGCTCGCCAGCATTAGGATCGGGTCCCAATAGTTGCTTGAGCTCACCCGTTCGTAGAATTGAAGCCAATCTTCAACGTCTTTGCCGTCTGAGCCGGAAAATGTACCAGGGTCACGCGGCTGTGTGACCACAACGGGGCGACTGAGGGCGGCTGGTCGAGGCATGGTTGGCGATCTGCCCGGAGCATCCTCGTTCTCGCCTGCGGTTGGCATTGCAAGTGAAGCCAGTGAACGTCCGCTGCGTAAATCCGTCTTGAGTCTGGGTAAATCCGTCTTGAGTCTTGGTCAAATATGAAAATATCATATTTGACCGGTTATCATTAAGAAGTTGTCTTTGCTTGCATTGTACCGGCATATAAAGAAATGATCTGTCATTCCTTTGTCACCAACACGTGTTTTGCTATCAACCCTTGTACGCATGTCGCATCACTACTTATACATGGGGCACGTTTCCGCAAATAAAGTTTGTTGTAAGTCAGCGCTGCGTGTGTTCTCTTGTCCTTGTGTGTCGCGCGCTGTAGTCACTTCAGCTACATTTGATTTTCTCAATTTAATGTCATATCGTTGTTCATCTGTCCTGCTTTTATTTCTGTTTTAGAGCTGAGCCGAGTACGCTTGTAGTCACTAGCTGGTCGTGCGGTCCATTCCTCGCCTATATTCATTATTGCCGTCCTATCAATGGGGCATCAATGTCAAATCCTATGCGGATACCAATGTGTAATCAGTATTCTACAGCATATTTCCTTTAACCCAGTTCACGTGTCCTTCGTATTGCTGAATGCGCTTGCCTTTCGCACATGTCCACTAGCATTTTTAGGGGCGAAGCTCCTTAAGGCGGCACCCGTTCGTCCCTCGTCGTAGTGCGTAACCAGTCTTACGCTTTGACCTCCAAGGTGGTGCCGGTGGGAGATTTCTCCTGTGCGTTGTTGAAACAATAAAAAATTCGCAGCGTGCGCGTTAACTAAAAGCCGAATTCTTCTGTCTCTCATTCCCCATTAGCAGCCATTGGCATGTTCCAGTAGGAAACGTTAGTAGAAGTAGAAGTGTAAGTGTTAGCTAAAAGCCGACTTCTTCTGTCTCTCATTCCCATTAGCAGCCATTGTTTACCTCCAAGGTAGTGCCTGGTGAGATTTCTCCTGTGCGTGGTTAAACAATAAAAATTTTGTTCAAAACGCCGTTGATTGATGAAATAAACCAACGAAAGACGCCAGATGTTTTCTAAAAGCAAAACGAAAAGACGCCAGATGTTTCTAAAGCAAAACGAAAAGACGCCAGCTGCTTAACGAAAGACGCCAGGTGTTTTCTAAAGCAATGGTTTTATATTCAAAACCATATCGCGATACAGGTTTGTAGTTGACGATGCTCGTTGCCGTCGGTGTGTGCTCGTATGGATAAGGATGCCGAAAGGCGGGCGCGCAGGGCAGCGGCGGCGCGCGCTCGCAGACAGGACCCTGAAGTGAGAGCCCGCGAGGCATCTCCTTTGAAAACCCCAACCCAACCACCATCAGAGGCACCTGCATCGACATCGTGTTTGCCAACTTTCATCTGCAACCAGTGCAAGAACCACTTAGCTTACATTTCACCGACCACAAAGCGGTCATAACGAAAGGACAACGGAAACCAGCAATAAAAGTTTGATAAAACATTTAATCAATCGTTTCACGTCAATTTTATCGAGCGAATTAACGGAAGAAATTTCACGGTTTAACCGATGATTACTTCCAGGAGCTTCGCCCAATCTTATCATCATTCACCTCGTGGATCTGCCGTCAATTTTATCTTTTAGTCGGTATATAAAACTATATCTTGTAGCACGCCTCCCAGTACAGTTATCTTGCGCTCTTTATATTGCTTGATAACGTGACTTGCTGTGCATTGCAACATTCACTCTCTTTCCCCTTTGGTATTTCATTCTGTCCATAGCTATGCCAAACCAAGGAAGTCAGTTCCTCAAACTAGATTGCCCATGCTAGATTGCCCATTTGGTAGTCAGTACCTTTAATCCAGTCAGTACCTTTATTCTGCCCCGTTGCCGCTTGTGTTCTACAACATCCCAATGCAACATCCCAATCCATAGTCTCCATAGCAGAGCGGTTCCCCCATGCCATCAAGATGCCGACGTACATGTAAACGACATTGGATAGCACAGTCCCACTCCGGGGTATTTGCTAAGAGGAAGGTATTTCGAAAAGTAATATTAAGGATGTAAAAGCCCATCAAGAAATTCGAATGTATTGAGGGCAGAAAGAAAGGCAGGCAAAATGATGGGCCGAACGCGCAGGCCGGAGGAGAGAGAAGTAAGGAGGCAAACGTTTAAGAAATACACATCAACATTTATTGAAACGGACACGGTATCTCTATTATAAACTAAATTCTTTTGAACAACTTATCAACACATTTCCTGCCTTGGTTCCTCTTCTACTTCATATACTATACTGTAATCTAGATAGTTTTCAACGCTGTATAAACACCTATTCTGCCATACTTTCTGTCCTTGTTCAACCCATCGGAGACGTTTTCTTTCACCATGGGCGTAGTTAAATTTGGGTGGTGATCTTCTCCCTCGATGGTTCCGTTGACCGCGGCGACACGTTCAAGGACGGAGTCTGGAGCAAGATGTCCTCACAGCTAAACACTCAGGTTTATTTACACTATTTACAAAACTTGGCCGGGGCGGCCAGTACTTTTACAGACATCACAACACAACTGGGCTCCACCCACACCAAGCGGTTCGTTCCGAGCCCGTAACGTTTGCATTCAAACGTGAATAAGCACTAAGCTTTAAACTTCATATCTCGTCAGAGGCAGCGCCAAGCTCGACCTCTGACCACCTTGCCGCGTCTGCGACCCGAGTTAGCGCTAAGCTCCCTTCTCCTCCTCCCTTCTCTGTTGTCCGCTAAATACACCTGATCGCTTCTGCGACCGCCTTCTCGGACTAACCCGCCATCTCGGACCAACCCCCTTCACCAATCAAACCCGTGTTCATTCTCTCCATGAGAGCCTACGGTTACGCCTTCGCGTTCCCACACTTCGACCCGCTCGCTGCACCAAGATTCTCCGAAAGATAGCATCGGTCGTTAGTCCCGTGATGAGTTGCCAGAACTCTGCAGCAGGCCCAAATTGCCACTCTATTTACCCGGAAGCATGCATCCAAGCCGCCGGTTCAATGGAGCTGCTAGACAGGTCTATTGTCACCAAAAGCACTTCCGTACATTTCCACGGCGGGCTCATCTCCCCCGAACAGGCGACCCTTGGCGACAAGTCGACCACGCCAAAAGGTCAAAGGATTACTTTGACATGGAGCACCCGCTGTTCTTGCAAGCGAATCCCTCCCTGTTGTTCCTTTCTCAGATGCCCCGTTTCCCCCGAAAATGCTCTACGATGCCGCAGTGAAGAGACCTGTCACCCGTCATGTCCCCTCTGCTATGCACCTATGTACGTCACAGCAATTACTGTGTCACGGGGCTAGCCAATCAACGTGCCCTCGTGTAGGTTCGTGTGTTCAATACTCGATGGCTTGAATGTCATCGAGCAAGGATAGACGAGACCGTTGGTGCAGTGAAAAAAAACAAACACTCACTGTATTTTAATGAAACAGAATAACGAGAGAAAAGGATAAAAACGAGGTGAAGCAGGCCAAGTAGGAAAAGAAATAACACAACTATAGAGGTGAGGGAAAATAGCTAGTGGTGCTTAAGAATAAGTTCAGACGAAAAGACTGTCACCGTTCTGGTGGGCACACGAGAGTAGAGGCGATGTAGACGCTGTAGATGCACTCGGAGCGGACTTGGATCGAGGTGTCGCTCGGAGGGAAGGTAGCGTCGGACGAGTGAAGGTCAGCGACCTTTCGGCGTCTTCATCCGACGCTAGGACAACCAGCCGGGGACGCAGTTGTGCCTGGCCAACGCCAGACGATGGAAAGCCGGTGGAGTGCCTGGCCAACCACAGACGATGAGAAGCCGGTAGAGTGCCTGGCCAACGCCAGATGCTGTACCGCTCGGGTACACGCCCAGGTGGGAGCCTGCAGCGGCCTTGCCACAGGAACTCGGCCGCCACTCCCGCGCCCTGGTCAGCTTCTTCCTTCCACCACGCCTCAGCCACGTCTGCCTCGGTTCTTCTCCCGGCCTGTTCCAACCCAGCGTGGAAGTTCTTCATTCGTCGAATTCGCCTGACGTACACTCACGCGCTTCGCCTCCACATCGTCTTCGTCAATGATTGAAAGCTCGCGGCCACACATTCGGTTCTTCTTGTGTCGGCGCCTCTGGTCACACTGGCGCACTTTTCAAGACGCGCGCTTATCACATCACACATCACACCGCGCTCTTATCACATACTGACCGCGTGCATCGCGGGAACAAAGCCGCCGCTTTTACTGCGTACCGAGTGAATACGACGACATTTCTACAGAAAAGCCATGCGCTCGGCCACCGTCGCCTGCTCTTCCCCTTCGATCTACCGCCGAACATAACAGGCGTTACATACTCCACAACTTTATACTAGCTATTATGCTTACGTTGACTGCTTGTCCTAGCAGCCCCCGGTTTCATAAATCCTGGGGGTTCTCCGGGATCGTCGCCGTAGCATAATAATAATAATAATAATAATAATAATAGTGTAAGAAGAAACGCCATGGCGTCGTGTGGGCTCTTAACTGTCCTCTCGTTCTGACTCCCCTATCTCTAGCGGCGCAGGTGTGATCGACGCAGATTCGCTGCCCAGCTATGACCGCGCCATCGAGCACAAAATATGTAATCACATGGCAAAACAGCGCGCCGTGGCATTCTACCTTGCCGACGTTGAAAATGTGTGATTTTCAAATGACGAGCGCGAGTTGGAAATGTGGTCTGTTTTCCACACAGTGTTCGCCGACATTTTCGGTTGACCGACCTTAAGAAAACTTCGAGCCGAGCAGCGTTTGCGACCGCGCGCTCACCAACCCGGCGAGTCATACACGAGCTACACAGAGGATTTCGTGGATATTTACCGCCGTGCCGATTCTTCTGAGAGCGAAGAGGACAAAGTGAAGGACACACTCAAAGTCATCGAGGATTGCGCATTTCGAATGCTGCTTGTACGAAACTCTACTTCTGTCGCGACTGTCGTAACTCTTTGCGAACGCTTTGACGTCGGCAAAGGGTCCTTACGCGCAGCTATGGAGAGTGGGCGTGTGAACAGCACTGTGATATGGCTTGCTAATCCGCTATGCTTTTTCGTCCAGGTGACCGCACGGATTCATTTCAATGCCATGGTGGCGGTGTCACCGGCAGTTTGTTGCATTGTCACCAGAATGACTCAAGAGGATCTGCATGGCTGCGCGACGGACGCGCCTTCACGGTCACGCTATCAAGAATTCGGATCGATGACGACATCACCTAGGTGGCGTTGAATCACCTTCGGCGACCTATATGAAGAACTGGTAGAACCCCGGCGCCCTTAGTGGGCGTGTGAACAGTACTGCTGATGCGACTGGATAATCCGCTCTGCTTTTTCGTCCAGGTTAGTTCTGTTAGGCCTCTGTATGCAAAGAAATCTAGTAATGTTCGTTTGTTCCTGTTCCCACGCCCGGGAGTTTTCTTTTGTGTGCTGTGTCAGCGTTTCGACGACACAACTCAACTTCTGATGATGTCCGGGGATGTGGAGCTCAACCCATGGCCTAACGCTGGAACTGAAGCACAGGGTGCTTTTATCGATTCGCGGTTCAAGGAACTTGATATGTTTGCAGTGTTGCAAGCTGTTAACACACAAACCAAGAAAATGGATAAGGAAGAGACAGATATAATGAAATCCGTGGAGGACATGAAAAAAGTTCAAGCGGATTTGCAGGAGAGTCTAATATACATGGTCAAGAGATTAACGGAGGTTGAGTGCAAAAGTGTTGCTATTGAGGAAATCACGGATGAGGTATCACGCCTTTGCGAGATCGTTAACGTAGTAAGGATAACGAAATAAATAAATAAATATGGTGCGTCCGCCACTATCTCTCAAGCCTAGCGCTCGCCTCCAACTCGCCGTCGGATACGCTACTTCGCGGTCAAGTTAAAGACTTTATTCCGGAAGAGCTGGCGTGGCAATTCTCTGTGCTACCTGTGAGCGATCCCCTCCCCAGCGTGACGCTCGTCTGGCTGCTCAAATCAGAGAGCCATTCGCAAGAACTTGCTGAGTCGCTAACTTTGACTCAACCGTGTCCTCCCGTAGGCGCACCACTGAGCTGTGCTGCAGTAGGAGCGCAGACGTCGCTACTTCCTATGCCATTGCGAAGCTGTGTCATCCAGAGCACCTGGTGCACACCCGTTGTCATTTCTGCTCCAGGCCTTTATGAGGTTCCTGCGCTCCCACGTTGTAGATGGTGCCGAGCTCCGGATTACACTTAGTTAACGCGCACGCTGCGAATCGTTATGGTTCAACTACTTACAAGAGAAATCTCCCACCGGCACTACATTGCAGGGCAAGACGCAGTGCCTATATATATGGGATGGCCGGTGAACGCTTTTGCAGCACGAGCAGTCAGTTCTTGCAATCAAGAAACTCACTAGAAACGCTGCCTACGTCAGCGGTGTCTCTTGAGGGCGATAGGCGCATTCTCGTTCCTTGCGAGCTGGTAAAGCATTCATCGCAGAAAGAACGTTTCCATAGTCAACGCACCGCTCGCTCTCTCACGAAAGCCGACGGCACTGTCTGGGCGCAATGCCTTCGGGATCGGCCCACACATGCACACACACTGTATGACTGCACTCATAAGGACAGAAAGTTGAGCGAGTTGGTAACAGTCCATAATCAAAAGAAGTGGCGTGCAGGACACGGACAAAAGGAGAGCAGTGAACACCACGAACGCCGACTAACAACTGATGCACAGCACAGAGGCGAAAAAGAAAAGACACAGCTTATCTGTGCATGCTCGGAATGGTAGCGCCACCTGTCAAACGGTTACACGTGCCAATCTTCGCGATAGACAACTCCTAAGGCATTCTATCTCCTCTCTGTTTAAGCTAATCGACGGCTGACTCACGCATGCACTTCCACTAATACTGATTGGTTGAGGCCTGGCATATCAGTATTAGTGGAAGTGCATGCGTGAGTCAGTGCCTATATATAGGCGTGGCCGGTGAACGGTTGTGCAGCTCGAGCGGTCGGTTTTTGTCAATCAAGAAACTCACTAGCAGACACTGCCTGCGTGAGTGTTGTCTCTCGCGGGCGAGGGCGCATTCTGGTTCCTTGTGAACTTCCCAGCTAGCACACAAGACCAAAAAGACGTCTTATTGGGGGATTAACGTCTTAGTTCGCGTGGCTGACGTCTCAAAGACGTCAGC
The DNA here is from genome assembly GCA_013339685.2 of Hyalomma asiaticum. Lineage (NCBI taxonomy): Eukaryota > Metazoa > Arthropoda > Arachnida > Ixodida > Ixodidae > Hyalomma > Hyalomma asiaticum. Next base: position 90,280,435 of record CM023487.1, read on the forward strand.
CACGCGAACTAAGCGGGAGCGATATCAGAGGGACAATTAATCCGTCTTCGAGATGTCCTACCCGAGATGGAAAGTAGACGTGGAAGAATACCGCCCGCCTCCCTCCCCAACGGAGATAAAAACGCAGGGCATGGCTCAAAGCTTCGGCGGGCGTCGGCACAATACACGGCGCCGAGATGTCGCCAGCTGCAATGGGGCCGGGAGGGAGGCGCCAGAATGTCTGGCCCCTTCTCGCCGGTCGCCGGGGAGATGTGGCGAGAGGGCGCAGGTTGGCGCAGACACCCGGAGACGCGAAGCAAAGGCAGCGAACCACGTTTGCGTGGTTGGCTGTGGAGTGAGTGTAGTGAAGTTGTTGGTGGCTGGCTCCTCCTTCGTTTCTGGAGAAAATTCCGTTGCTGCGCTGCAATCGCTGCGTGTGTTTGTGTGGTGGCATTATGTTCTTTCTACTTTCCCCCTTGCGTTAACCCTGGTTCAATCCCGGCGCTTCTGTGACTGGATCCCGTAACACCAATAACTAGGTCTCGCCGAAAATAAATGTAAGTACCACATTTGAAAGGCTTAGCATGATGCCTGTGAGATCACTCATGTGTTCCGCGGATCGGGCTAATCGGTCTGTGATAGATACAAAGAGCCTTAATGCTATGTAAGCTCTAAGATACTTGACGCATTAAACACAAAGCAACGCAACTGTGGTTTTATTATTCAGATCACAGTGTATGAATGCACTCTGAAACTTTCTTAGGTCTATGTGCGTGTTTAGCGTGACTAGTGAGTAAGGAGCGCATTGGCTTCGTTCCCACCATCCTGTCATTTGGTCGTTACGGGTAGTGAGTGCAGCGCCTGTACAACAATGTGGGATAGTAGTAATTTACTCGTGTCTACACAGACGAATACATGCATGCGATATCGCGTCTTTTAGGGCAACCGTTGCCGCGCGTTCTTTCACTGTGGCATTGCTGTCGTGAGATTTCAGTTCAGGGCTGTGAAATTTACGTGCATGTGATGTGGAAGTGAAAATCGCACACTGTTTATTGTGGCATGTCAGCAGAACTGCCGCAGGTAATTATGACGTCTTTTGGTAGTGGAATGACTTCTCGCATCTCAGCATTCATATGAGCATGAGTGGCGTTGTGCTCGTTCTCGGTCACATTTAAACTTTTTCGGAGACATGTGACTCGTTTGCGAATGTTCGTTATTATTATTTCTCGTTGTCCACGCTGTTGCGGTTTTCTGCATTTTGGGGTTCGTCGTTCTTGCAGACCGCAAATACCAACACAATTGCACGACCTGTTATTTGGCTCCATATTATTGATACAGGGACGTTGTTGTGCACAGTATAAAGATTTATGGTTGCCATAAGCTGTTGAGTGTTTCGCGTCGTACGGACTGGGGAGTGAAGACTTGAACCAGGTTGCTGGGCTGATAGCACAGGACGGAAGTGATAAGGGGACGAACGACGAACTAAATTAATACGTCGGGCTATGTGTGAGGGCGTGTTACGACGACCTATACATGAACGTTTGGACGTATTTTGTTTGTTTTCATTATATATTACGGGCGCCGCCAGCTTGTCCGGTGCCGGAATCTAGCGGTGCATGCCTATACCTATATCGTCAAATCAAAGCCACGGTGCCATTCAACAGTTTTCTGCGGAACGTTTGGCATTTTTCTCCTACCCCGCGACATACTCGCTACCCCAAATGAGCCATATTTCGTTGAATTGTACTAACTTCACTATTACCTGGCCATGGAAGGCAGTTTGTGCAGGCGAAATCGAAGCCACAGCACAGCTGTGTTGCGCAGTCACTGGCCCGTCGATCGCACGACCTTGAAGGTCCCATTTATTAAAAAGGAGCCCTGCAACATTTGGAAACACGATAGCAAACGATGCCTAACAGTCGTGGAGGTTATTGTGAACGTCTGAGCCTAATATTATTGTGCTGCGTGCATCAGGGAATTTTTTATTTCGTTTCAAACACAGCTGTAATTCACCTGCTCTTCATTCCAACAAATGTCACTATGCCGCCGACTACATTGCTCTAGGCAGATATATATATCGCTGGCTGAACTTACGGTCACGGAAAGGTAGTCTGAAATTATATATTTGTTCATTTTACGTTAAAAAAATAAGGGGAATCTGAGTACCTGTCCTTTAAAAAGACGGAGGTGAGCGAAGGGACGTAGTCGTTGGCGCCAGTGACGTTACTTGTTGAAAGAAGAGCAGGCAACTCGTGGGTCGGTGCCGCTAGTGACGTCACTTATTGGAACAATAGCAGACGATTGCATGATGTATTTAAAATGAAACTGCAAATCCACTGCTGCTTGCAGCACAATAACATTTAGCTCACACGTTCACAGAAGCCTCAACGACTGATTGGCACAGTTTGCTCAGTGTGTTCAAAAAATGTTGCAGTGGCTTAGCTCGGCTATGCCAGGATATACGTAGCGTTAGCAAAGGTTCAGCTGATTATTGTTGTTGCTGCAGGGGTGGTCGGGCACGTCGCTCAGCCTCCTGGCGACGCCGCTTTGCTAGACGTTCGTCCCTTTGCTCCAGTGTCTCCGCAGCAGGTTTAGCCTTCTGTTCATTCCTCCTACGCTCAAACGCTAATTGCCAGGCAACTACTTCGGGATCCGATGAGTCAAGCTTCTCTGCTCTTCTGCGCTGTTGAGCAGCATTTGCGCTCTCCTTCTCCATGGCTATACCACACTGGCAAACACGAGTCAGAAGCGCAGCGGCTCCAGCGCAGTGTCAGACGGCGACTGCAGAGCGAGCGCGCGCCGGCGCCAGTGCGTCTACCACGGCTACGACGTCACTCCTCTGGAATGCGCAGACCAGCGGCGGCGAGTCGCGCGCGGCGGCGGCGGAGTGCGCGAGAGGTGCCCGCTCCGGTGGCTCCGGTGCACAAGCTGTGTGACATCACTGATCCTTGCGCATGCGCAGCACGGCTCTTGATGTGCAGCGCGAAACGGGCTTGGCTAGGCCAGTGTAGCTAACGCTACAAAAGTGTTGCAGGGTCCCTTTCATACCGAGTGCGCAGTGAGCACGTAAGCACGCCTCGAAGAATATTCTCACCCTCTCATTGTGAAGCACGTGTGTCACTCGATTTCTACATGCTACGTATGGGAATGCGTCCAAAACAAACTACGAATCAGTAATGGGCAGTTTAACGTTCACGAGTGACATACTATTCGGCGGTGGTAGCATCAGCAGATGCATCGATTCCTGCGGAGACGGCCCGAACACCACTGTATATTGTAAATGAGAGAGACAGACACAGCGCCTTTGCCGCAGGCCGTTGCCGCAGCTCAGCAGTAGAGCACCGGACGCCTTATCCGAAGGTCGTGGGTTCTGTTCCCAAAGAAGGCAGGTTTGTCTTTTCGTCCACTTAAATTCCTTTCTACTTACTCCACAAGTACAATACTACAATTAAGAATTTCAGTAACTTCTCCTATGCTTCCGTAGGCTTCATAGTTTGTTGGTTCGTTAAATTTATATATATATATATATATGGTGCAGGCAGCAGTTAAGAAGAACCAAGCACTCTAGGCATTTTGAGTGTTTATCTATTGCAAGTTGCAGGTTATCATGAGCGCTTCCTGTGAAGGGCGTAGTCTGTGACGGAGATGCATTTCAAATTTCGTTCCTCAAAGCACCCTTATAGAACAGCTTTATAGAAAATAACGGCCCCAATTTTTTCCTTTGCAGGAATACATGCGGTTTAATCGGCGGTTGTATGGATAACCTGATAGTGCACCAACTGAGTTCTACCACAGATCCTCCGCGGTTCTACACTGAAAACATTTCCGCGACGGCGGTTTCAGCGCGTCATATGCTGCAGTAGCATCGTATTCACCCGCTGCACTGGGCCTGGACACTACAACTATTTTTGATGAGTGTGAACGTGAACTATTTCCGCGTTTGGTAGAGGTTGTATTCTCAAAGGAGTTGGCCGCTCGAAGTGTTTTGTTTAATGACTAGGTATAAGGTAACAGTGTTCTTTTTAATGTGAAACAGGGAAAAATTCGGAGACTCTCAGCTTGAACCTGCACATGTAGACCTGATGGTTATTTGAAGTCCTTTTTAGGAGTAGCTTCATGTGCTGTGCCAAAATCTTTTTTTTCTTTTTTGGCTGATCGTTGTTCTGATCGTTGTTCATTTCAGATTTGCATAGATGTGCGTAATACAGTGCTTTGCAGAGAGCCACATGTGTATTTTGTATATGTAAGTGACAATATTGCTTCTTTTATTTTCTTTTTCGTCGCCACACCACTGTCTCCAGTGTATTCGACTTTTTTAGTTTCATTATGAAACTGAGGTTGCTTCGATGTAACGTTGCTCGCTGTGAGAGATTGTGCACTGCAGACGTTGCTCATTATACCGATTTTGTTAATATTTCATATGCTACTTTCTTTGAAGGTCACTTTGGTCAATATTCATTGACACTTCATTGATGTTTTTGGTTGTCTTTTAAAGTTTGCCTCATTACATCAGATGATGTCCTAGGCAAATTTTCACTTTCATATTTGAGTCATATTTGAGTCCTTTTGCTTTTATTCCTTGATTTTATGCGGTGAAGATACTGAATAACATGATTGAAAGTGGCTATCACACAGTCATCCATTGTTCTGTCTCTGCTCATATAACCGGATGCGCTGCTCTCATGGCAAAAAGCGCATAGTCGTTTGGCTGTTGATTATTGTGTCACTACTAGTGCTCTTTCTGTAAGCCTCTAGCCGTTAATAAGTTCCAAATATATTTAAAGTATTTCTTCTGCAGTTCCTTTTGAATATTCCTGATTTTACTTTTCTCGCATTTCTCATTTTCTTCTTTCTTTTTACAAAAAACTCACACAAATAAAATGTTGACGTAGCAGTGCTTCGACTTCGTGATCATTGGCACAAAGGCCTCCTTGTTTGGCCGCTTGCCAAGAAACTGTCTATCCTTCACTGTAGAAAGATATTGCCGTGACGACTTCAGTGTATTCAAGTATCCCGCCAGTCACCCTTCTTCTTGGACAGTTTGCGCGACGTACCTAAGTGCAGTGCAGTGACAACAGGTGGCCTTCATCTCGGCACGAGCGACCAGCCGGGCCCGGCTTGCATGCGCCACGCGCTAGAGACTGAGGGAATAACTGTTCGACGCTAGGATTAGAACGCGTCTCTCTTGCACTGCAAGTTGTGGGCACAGGTTCGCCCTTAATAAACTTCCTATTTTGTTAACCCCTGGTCATCAAGATCGCTACATTACTGGTGGAGGTGCTGGGTAATGAACCGAAGCCCTATCAACGCCAGTCAGCGTAGTCCCGACCACCAGCAAGCCAATCCCGTGGAGCTCACACCTGTGCACCAGCGTTCCAGCCGGCGTCTTCGAGGTGCCTCACCGGAATTCGGCCCGCTTCTCTTCGCACCAAGGGATACTCAAACTACGGACGCCGCCACGATGACAAGCCAGGTACCCCAGCCTGAAATGGTCGTAAGCCAACCTCGTAAGCCACCGACGTTCCACGGAGACTCGTTTGAAGACGTCGAAGACTGGTTGGAACTTTTTGAGAGAGTGGCAAGTGTCAATGGATGGGACGAGAGACAAAAGCTCCGCCACGTCTATTTCGCTCTGGAAGACTTTGCGAAGACGTGGTATGAAAATCACGAATCATCCTTGATCTCTTGGGAAGAGTTCCGAAGGCAAGCAATAGAAACCTTTGCCATCACCGATCGTAAAGAAAAGGCGGAAATGGCACTTCAAGGAAGGAACCAGCTCACAAACGAGAATGTGGCCATGTACATAGAGGACATGTCCCGTCTGTTTCGGCGTGCTGACCCCAACATGAGCGAAGACAAGAAGCTGCGCCATCTCATGAGAGGCGTGAAGCAAGAGCTTTTCGCGGTTCTTGTCCGCAATGCACCGCGTACGGTCACCGAGTTCAGGTCCGAGGCAACGGCCATCGAGAAGATGCTGGAACAGCGGGCTCGTCAGTACAACCGCGACGTAAGCTCTGCATCCGCACAAATCTTTTCTGGGGGCGCACGGAATGACTATCAAGTACTGCGAGAGCTCATCAGGTCAGTCATCAGGGAAGAGCTAAGCAAGCTACACGTACCTCAGGCTTCACCTACCTTATCTGTCGTCGATGTTGTTCGGGATGAAGTGAGACAGGTTATACGGGATCCAGAGCCCGAGCCACAGCCGATTCGGCGCACGCCGTCGTACGCTGATGTGATGAGACAACCCGCGATACAGAGCAGTGCACCAGTGGCTACCACCGTTGCCTACCCTCCGACAGCACGTAGAGCCCCTCGTGTATTCGAACCAACGGTTTCCTACAGGCCTCCAGCACGTAGCACCGCTCGTTTTGTGGAGCAAAGGCCCAGGAAGTGTGACGTTTGGCGTGACCACGAGAGCAGGCCTCTTTGTTTTCACTGCGGGGAAGCTGGTCATCTGTGTAGGTTCTGTCCGTACCGTCAAGTTGGATTAAGGGGTTTTCCCATGAACGCACCTTGCCCCCGAAACGGTGAACGACCAGCAGAGATTGAGGAGTACCTGTCGACGCGCCAAAGCCCCATTAGTCCCCGTCAGCATCAACCACGGTCGCCATCACCCATGCGCTACCGATCGCCCAGTCCAGGCGCAGCTTCGCGACTGCCGAGGCGTCGTTCACCAAGCCCGCAGCAGGAAAACTGAAGCAAGCGACCTGTGGAGGTGAGGCCGCTGATAACCACAGTAACGAAGATCCTTCATCACGGTTTCAGTACGATTTATGAGATATTTCGGGTAGACGGGTGCAGTAACGAAAAGGTCGCATCAGACTTGAGGTTGACAGTAGATGCAATTGAGCTGAATGCATTGGTCGATACGGGCGCTGATTATTCTGTAATAAGCTACGATATGGCGAGGAAACTGAACAAAGTTGTGACGCAGTGGACAGGACCACAGATACGCACAGCAGGGGGTCACGTTATTACGCCCATTGGCAGATGCACGGCAAGGCTGATAAGAGGATTTACTTACGTGACGGACTTCACTGTACTGCCAGAATGTTCAAGAGACCTAATACTAGGGATGGATTTTTTGCAAGCAAACGGGGCCGTAATTAACCTCCGTAGGTGGAGTGTGTCATTCTCAACAGAACAAGCTCTACCTGTAGAGGATTCTGAGGAACGACGTCTCACAGCACTGCGCGTCGTCGAAGATGATGTAACTGTGCCGCCCCGCTGCAGTATAATGGTTCTCGTGGAGAATGAGCGATTTCATGACCGCGAAGGTATAGCGGATGGAAACGTAGGGCTATTTTTGAACAAAGGAATTTGTGTAGCTCGAGGCCTTGTTCGCCTAATCAATGGCCGTGCAGATGTCATGCTTACAAATTTCGGAAATGGATTCGAGCACATCGCTCAGGGAACAGCTATTGCCTATTTTCACGAGTTCCATGCGGCGACAGAACTATGCAGTCTCACCACAACGCCAACCGCCATTCGAGGAACGCGCAGTGTCGACGCATCAATAAGCATCAACCCTAAACTCCAAGAAACACAAAAAGAACAGATATCTGCCCTTATCAACGATTTCTCTGATTGCTTCTCCACCTCCTCGAAGGTGCGTCGTACGTCTATTACAAAGCACAGAATCATAACGGAAGAAGCCACGAGGCCGGTATGCCAGCACCCGTATCGCGTTTCCCCTAAGGAAAGAGAGGTAATCAAGAAACAAGTAGATGAGATGCTTGCAGATGATGTCATCCAAGCTTCCAGCAGTCCGTGGGCGTCTCCCGTAGTGCTCGTTAAGAAAAAAGATAACACACTTCGATTCTGTGTCGACTATCGGAAATTAAACAGCGTAACTAAGCGGGATGTGTACCCCCTTCCACGTATCGACGATACGTTAGATCGGCTGCGATGTGCAAAGTTTTTCTCCTCCCTAGATCTCAAGAGCGGATATTGGCAAATAGAGGTGGATGAGCGCGACCGTGAAAAGACAGCATTCGTAACTCCAGACGGCCTCTACGAATTTAAAGCGCTTCCCTTCGGCCTCTGTTCCGCACCAGCCACGTTCCAGCGAATGATGGACACTGTGCTCGCTGGATTGAAATGGCAGTCGTGCTTAGTGTATTTGGATGATGTAGTCGTATTTTCCGCGACATTCGATCAACATCTCGAACGACTACGGCTAGTGTTGGAGGCTATTCGCTCAGCGGACTTGACCATTAAGCCAGAGAAATGTCAGTTTGCCTTCGAGGAACTTCGGTTCCTCGGACATGTAATCAGTGCTGAAGGTGTTCGGCCAGATCCTGAGAAGACAGCAGCTGTTGCGAGCTTCTCGATACCCAGAGACAAAAAGTCATTGCGACGTTTCTTGGGCTTATGTGCATACTACCGAAGATTCGTCGAAAACTTTTCAAAGATTGCTGAGCCTCTGACGAAACTGACAAGAGAAGACGTGTCCTTCGAGTGGAAAAAAGAACAACAAGACGCATTTGACGACTTAAGAAAACGCCTGCAAACTTCTCCAATCCTTGCCCATTTTGATGAGACTGCCGACACCGAAATTCACATGATGCGAGCGACGTCGGCCTCGGCGCCATACTAGTCCAGTGGCAAAAGGGTCAAGAAAAAGTAATGGCTTATGCCAGCCGGAAGCTCTCTAAAGCAGAAGCGAACTACTCGGCAACCGAGAAAGAATGTCTCACAGTCATCTGGGCCATAAGCAAATTTCGTCCCTACCTCTATGGTCGGCCGTTCAGGGCAGTGAGCGATCACCATTCGCTCTGCTGGCTGGCAAATCTCAAGGACCCATCGGGACGACTAGCGAGATGGAGTCTTCGGCTCCAAGAATACGACATTACCGTCGTATACAGGTCCGGACGAAAACACAGTGATGCCGACTGCTTGTCACGTGCACCAGTAGAGCCAGCTGTGTCGCAAGAAGAAGACTTTCCGTTCCTTGGTATTGTTCACGCTTCAGAGATAGCCCAAGCACAGCGCAATGACCCGGAGCTGCTGCCACTTATACAGCGACTGGAGGGACGCGACGTTCAAGTCCCACGTATTTTCGCCAGAACGTTCTCCTCATTTTGTCTTCGCGGAAATACACTGTACAAGAGAAACTTCGAGCACAACGAAGAAAAGTTTCTCCTTGTAGTACCTACCGCTATGCGCGAAGAAATTTTGCATGCGTGTCACGATGAGCCAACATCAGGACATATGGGCGTGAGTCGTACATTCTCCAGAATTCGCTTGAAATACTACTGGCCTAAGTTACAAGCATCAGTCCAGCACTACGTGAAGACGTGTCGCGAGTGTCAAAGACGGAAGGCTCCATCTGTAAAACCGGCAGGCCTTCTCCAGCCAATAGATCCCCCAGACGCCCCTTTCCAACAAGTCGGCATGGATCTGCTTGGGCCATTCCCAACATCATGCTCAGGCAAAAAGTGGATAGTTGTAGCCACGGACTACCTAACCCGTTACGCCGAAACCGATTCCGTGCATAGTGCAACGGCTGCCGAAGTAGCAAGATTTTTTGTTAACGACATTGTACTACGGCACGGCGCGCCCACCGTGGTTATTACTGATCGGGGCACAGCGTTCACTGCGGACTTAATGCAATGGTTGATGCGAATGACGCACACTGATCACAGGAAAACAACGGCGTACCACCCTCAGACGAATGGTCTGACTGAACGCCTCAACAGAACGCTAGCTGACATGCTTTCAATGTATGTGGACGTGGAACATCGGCGGTGGGATGAAATTTTGCCCTACATCACCTTTGCATATAACACCGCCGTTCAAGAAACGACACGAATCCCACCATTTGAACTTGTCTTCGGCCGCAGAGTAACCACTACATTGGATGCTATGTTGCCTCTGGACGCAGAAACCAACCACCCATCCGACTTGGACGATTTCCTGCAAAAAGCTGAGGAAGCACGATTGATGGCACGGTACCGAATACGCCGACAACAACGCGTCGACTCCACCCGGTACAACCAGCGACGTAATGAAGTGGATTACCAGCCCGGTGACAAAGTCTGGATATGGACCCCCGTTCGGCATCGTGGGCTCTCTGAAAAGCTTCTTTGCCGATACTTTGGACCTTACGAGGTACTCCGCCGTATCAGCGACGTCACTTACGAAGTGAAATCCGCCGGTCACCAAAGCCCAAGGCGCCGCAACTCTACGGAGGTTGTGCACGTCGTCCGCATGAAACCCTACTATGAGAGGTGATGAAAACACAGCTGAACTGCCCAAGGGACTAAGCATCGGGACGATGCGTCTCAGGAGGGGGATAATGCCGTGACGAGTTCAGTGTATTCAAGTATCCCGCCAGTCACCCTTCTTCTTGGACAGTTTGCGCGACGTACCTAAGTGCAGTGCAGTGACAACAGGTGGCCTTCATCTCGGCACGAGCGACCAGCCGGGCCCGGCTTGCATGCGCCACGCGCTAGAGACTGAGGGAATAACTGTTCGACGCTAGGATTAGAACGCGTCTCTCTTGCACTGCAAGTTGTGGGCACAGGTTCGCCCTTAATAAACTTCCTATTTTGTTAACCCCTGGTCATCAAGATCGCTACAATATGTCATTACTATTTTTGGTAGATTTGCTTCATACTCTACAAATTACATGCTAGATTGATTTTTGTATTCATGACAACCAATTTTGACTTGAATGCTAAGACTGATGAAGTCTTTTTTGAGAACTGTGTACCTACCTTACTGCACTATTTTTGCTCGGTGGCACTGAGTGCTGATGCCTTTAACCACGAGAAAAATAAAGAGTTCTAGGCAAGTGCGATGCCAGGACTTCTTCCTATGACGCAACTACGAAAGTATTCGGCTGGCACTACCTCCCACTCTGCAGCGTTGAAAAGATTATGGTGCAGCTGGTAACATAGCAGGTCATAGCTACTACCAGAAAGGCAGGGACGGCGTCCGCGGATGGGGATGCCCCCCAAAAATATGATCCCGTTGACACCTTCAGAACCACAGAGTTAATGCCTTAGGGGTGCAAAAAATGTCTTGTGCATATTTGTACCCCTATAGCGTTAGCTTACATTCTGAGGGTGGTAACCAGATCAAAATTTTGGTGAGCGCGCCCCGTTACCGAGCAGGATTCCTGCTTCTTTTTCAGATTATGGCTAACGTTTCAGGAACAGCTTTTTGAAGACGTCTTTGGTAAGTCTTTAAACGGATTCAGAAATCCCGGTAAATGGAATTATTGGAGGCTCCCCCAAGCCGTCGAAAAGACCAGCTTTTTGATGACGTTTCGAAGACGTTCAAGAAACGTCTCGTTTATGTGCAACAAGACGGACATTAGACGAGATATACGACGTCTTCTAGACTAAAAATTCTTACGCGTGCCGTTTCTGCGACGTCGTTAACGTCTCGGATATCCGTTTTGGAGACGTCTTAGATCCTTTGTGTGCTAGCTGGGTTGGGCCAGCTGTTTCGCAATCGCAGTGGCGGTGCGGACGCGAACGGACCACGGACACAGCCTCGAGAAAAACATGGTTCGCATCTAAAACCCACTGCTCGCGCTGCACAAACGTTCACTGGCCACCCCGTATATACAGGCACAGGATCTTGAGCTGCAATGTAGTGCCGGTGGGAGATTTCTCTTGTTGCTACTTGAACCATAAGGATTCGCAGTGTGCGCCTTAACTAAAGGTAATCCGGAACTCGGCACGGTCGACGACCTGGGAGTGCGGGAACCTCATAAAGACCAGGAGCATAAATGAGAACGCGTGTGTAAATATACGCATGTGTTGTCACTCAATTAGATATATGAGTAGGCAAGGTCACGGGTGATTTACAATAACACCAAACGATCCCCTGTGCTTCGCTCACTCGTCATGGTCCACTTTGTGGGCATGCGTGAATTTTTTTCCGCTGGGTGATTTCGCTCTTCCTGACTATTCTGGAAGAAAAGCCGTCAAGCTCATTCTTGTGTCGCGCACGGGCATCATACTCGAGCAGTCCCCGTATGTGCCTGTGTCCTGTTTCGCCGACCCAGATGCTACCATACTTTTAACGCCGTCGCCTATTTTTCAACACGTTCGCTGTCCTCACCACCGTATCCGGATTATTGACTATGCTTGTTTGCAATCGGTTTCGGTACGTCGGGACCTTACTGTGCGGCGAGTCACTTGGCCGTTTTCAGCCGATTGACCCGCTTCAGCTTCTGGAAACTTCCGACGACACGCCCTGCTACCAGCTCGACGCCCTTACTTCTTGCATGCAGTGCGCATCACCACGATCCTCAATGTCGTCGTTGTCGCATTGTCAGCGGCCGTTCTTCAAGCTACTTTGGACGTGGACCTACCGTCCTCTTACCGCCAACAGGTGCTCGCGCTTGTTTAGGAACTTCGCTCCTCGTTTTATTACTACCAACCATCCCTAGGACGTACACCAAACGTCACTCACAGCACAACTCACACTGGTGCGCATCATCCGTTACGTCAGCTACACATACCGCGTGTCGGCAGCCACGCGGAATGTCAACGAGCAGGTTGACGATATGCTGCAGCGTAGAGTCTTTCGACCTTGGCACAGTCCTTGGAATTCTCACGCTGTATTACTACGTAAGAAGTATGGGTCAGTACGCTCTTGTGCGGATTATCGCCAGCTCAATAAGATCATCTGCAACGATGTCTATCCACTGCTCCGGATAGATGACGCGCTTGACCGCTTGCAAGGAGCAAAGTACTTCTCGTCATTGGATCTTCCCTGCGGTTATTGGCAAGTACCGATGGCTCAAGGGTATTGTGAGAAAACGGCATTCATCACACCAGATGGCCTGTGAAATTTATCGCAATGCCTTTCGGGCTTTTGTAACGTGCCCACCATCCTCGAGCGCATCCCTATCAGAAAACCCAGTGGCACCTGATTATTGGACCAGTGTGCAGCGTCACGGCGCTGCGCACTCGCAAACTGGCACACTGCGCGCTGCGTACTGGACGCTGGCAAGCGGATACAGCGGCATTCGTTACAGTGGCGTAGCCAGAAATTTTTTCGGGGGGTGCTCGGAATTTTCGACGGGCGGGAGGGAGGGAGTCGGAGCCTCACTGCGTGTGTATATATATATATATATATATATATATTGTTACGAGAAAGACACGTACATGGAAAGCATATCCGTGAGGGTACGATTGAGGCGCTCGGTGAGACCATTTGTCTGGGGATGGTAGGAGGTGGTCAACTTGTGCTGCGTGGAGGAGGATCGCAAGAGATCGTCGATTACTCGCGACAAAAATGCGCGGCCACGATCTGTGAGCAGTTGGCGAGGGGCACCGTGGTGTAGTATAACGTCACGCAACAAGAAGTCGGCGACGTCCGTAGCAGTGCTGGTCGGAAGAGCCCTAGTGATAGCATAGCGGGTTGCAATATATATATATATATATATATATATATATATATATATATATATATATATATTATATATATATATATATATATATATATATATATATATATATACATATATATTCGGACAGCATCTGCGGCCTACTTCAGTATTCAGTTGTCATATCAACTGGGCACCGAAATAACGATACTCTCACACATTCAAAACTTCCACAGAGGGCAACGTATCGACGCAATCTAGTAGAAAGAAATTTATTTCCCAGCCACTGCGAAGATTCGTCACTTGCGCACGCTACTATACCTTGATGATAATTTCAAAATAGTATAATGATCGATGTACACATACGCATGAAATGCTGTAAAGAATTCGGGATAGAAGGCGCAGCCGGCAGTGGCGTAGGCAGGCATGGGCTGACCGGGCTGAAGCCCCCCCCGAAATTTTTCCAGTCGGTGCCCCACTGCCTATCTATGGTGGCCCATCACATGTACGAACAAAGGTGCTCATCATTAGGAAGGTGCAGCTATGAGCATTCGCGTCTCTGTGATGGGCTTAAAATCGAAGAACGCGACTCTTTCAACCCACAAAGTAAGCTGACTTGTCGCTCTATGGCTGGGAAAGTTGTAGTTTGTCTGCAGGAAACAGTGGTGGCAAACGAAGGGCATATGTCATTTATCGGCAAAGAACGCTGCGATAAGAGCCTGAAAAGTGAGCTTGCAGTCTTTGCAGCACAGTGCCGCGGCAGGCAGACGCTTCTTCAATGTGTTGACAATTAGCTCTCCTCGGTGATGGAAGAATATGGCGAGTCTGCGTACCGGGAAACACGCGTAGTTTTTATGCGGGCGAAACTTTCGTGGGCTAAGGTCATCGAGCTAGCGAACCAAGCACAAAGTATGCAGCTGTTTCCTGCGGAACGCCTTCCCCTTTGCCGCGCGGCCCTTCTTCACCTCTTATTGCTGTTTCTGTGGGGTGCTGACGCTTTTCGTGCGCTGTATACGCTCGCGTGGCGAACATGGCGTACAGTGCATGCGTTTTTTTTTTCTTTTTCAGCAGTGCCCCTAAGTTGATTGGCCAATACATCTTCGCTTTCGTCATTTTTCTTGACGACTTACATATGACGACTTACATATGGACGACTTACATATGGCCGAGGACAATGCCGCAGAGAGGGGAAATTTCAATCAACCTTCCGACTGGACAGCATTGCTTTTCAGCGTTATCCACAAGCAAGTAAACTACCGAATAACGAGCCGATTAAAACACCGCGCTGTGGTTCATCGCCGAGCGTGCGCAAAGGTCAACAGCTCCGCTACCAGCAGGCGGTGGTCGCGACATTCATTCAAGAAGAGGTCACCATATTCATATCGTCGCTTTCGCGGCAATGTCTCAAGGACAGCAGCTGCCCTCCGTCTTCTGGGAAAGGTCATCTTCGCAGAGCCAACAGACGAGCGAGGCATCGTGGAACGCTAAGTCCTATTCTCCAATTTTTTTTTTGTACTTACGGGAGACATTCCCAACTCATGAAAGGAAATCTGCCACTATCACTCAAGCCAAAACTATATAACTACTGCATTATGAAAGTACTGACATACGGGGCAGAAACTTAGAGAATTACGAAGAAGCTCGAGAGGAAGTTAAGGACCGCGCAGCGGGCGATGGAACAAAAATGATAGGCGTTACATGAAGAGATAGAAAGAGAGCCGAGTGGGTCAGAGATCAGACGGGAGTCGCCGACATAATAACCGACGTTAAGAAGAAAAAATGGACATGAGCAGGCCACGTGATGAGAAGGATAGATTACCGATGGATAGTTAGAACGACGGAATGGATACCAAGAGAGGGAAAGCGTAGCAGCGGACGACAAATAGTAGGATGGGGGGACGAAATCAAGAAATTCGCAGGCGTCAAATGGAAATCAGCTCGCGCAGGACAATCAAGAATGGAGCGGATTGGGAGAGGCCTTCGTCCTGCAGTGGACATAAGATAGGCTGAGTATGATTTTGATGATGATGATAATACCCTATATCCCTGACAGTACAGTGGCTTTGTAATGTGCCTAAGATGACCTGTATGGATTATATGTGAATTCTCTGGTAACATTTGAATAGTCCCTTGCTATTGCTCACATGAGCTATTAACGATGCCTTATCAATTTCAACAAGCCAGGAAATTAAATTGAAATCATTTCATTTCTTGGATACAATAAACAGCTTTGTAAATATAACAGCCGAAATAGCTACAGTCGCCGAGATCGTTGATCGATCAATCAGTACTTGAGACAATCCATGAGCAGCCAATGGGAAAATAAATTGAGAGGAAGTCTCTTCATACTAATACCTTTTTCGGCTACAGAATCTGGCCGAACAACTCGAACAGAGAAGGCTACATTTTCAAGCAAGAGTGCAAGTAAGTTCCATTAGGAAAAAAAGAGCGCAAGAGAACGGGGTCAAAAACAAAACACGTAGAAAGGACACGCATTTCAAGCATGCAAAACAAACTTGCCCACATCGAGCCTCTGCTCATTCAAGTAAATAGATTGATGAAGACGCTTTATTTTGAAGAAACTAGTGTTTAGATGCACGAAATACGAAAATTTCTCGCAACTGTTAGTTCAATTCCAAGTTAAAGCACCGAGAAAGTCTTGCAAATATTCGCCATTGGAATAGTTACAATTGAGTGTTGTATGCACCACCATTATTTGCTTGCCCGGTGCGCGGAATCGGGGACGAAAATATAGCATGTCTCTAACATGTAACTCACTGAACGGGGTATTACTTCTCTTTTAGGCAGAACGAAACTCACAATTCTTGGACCTCGTTTAGTGAGGTAGCCAAATAAGTTATTTACATCAGCCCCCATGTTTTTCAAGAGCTACCAAAGTGACAGCAAAATAAGTAAAAAACGTACAAAGCCCGATAATATGGGGAAAATATTGTCAGGCGAGAGTGTAAGAACCATAAGAAAGCTTTCTTTTACAAAATTTTTTGTTAGCCTTGATGTGTCTAAATCGACCGCTAGGCACGTAATATTGTCAACTCAGTGTAGCAAGCGATCGCGTAAGGTTAAAACATATGACGTTTTAATTTGAAAAAAAAACCAGTGAGAGACGGCTTGTAGTAGTTGATAATCTAGTATTTGTCGATGCTGGTGCTGCATCAAGTGAGTAGGTTTGTGAACTTCGTAAGTTGAATGCTTATGGCGAACGTGATCGACACAGGAAATATTTGACCTAATACCGATCCTAGTGCCATTGTAAAGCCCGAGGGGCATCGGCGGGGCGAGACACGGGAACACGGGTAGCGGGAATGTTTGGCCTTCTGCAGCCCTATTTTTCGGCTGCAGCAGCGGTCAGAGAATCGCAGGGGCTTTCGTTACCCGCGAGTTTTGCGGAAAACCGCGCTTTGACAGCAGAGCTGGCGTTTGCGCGGCGGCACCAGGTTCCAAAAACCACGTTCACCGCAAACCGAAATAAGCCATGGTTTTCCCATACGCCTAAGATATCAAAAAACAAGAAGAAACGTCTATTTCGATCAGCTAAACAGTCTAAGGTCTCGTCTGCATGGGAAAAATACTATGCCGCTGAAGATGATTACCTAAGGGGCTACTCGAAACGCCAAGCACTCTTTTTTGCATGAGGCGTTACCTAAAATGCTTGCAAACAGCCCTCGCAAATTCTGGCGGGTGATGAACCCTCAGGAGATGCGCACAATAAGTGTTCTAAAGGCGAATGGCGATGCAGCTAACAACATTGAATGTGCGAATATTTTGACGAGGCTTTTTTCTCTGTTTTTACAAACGAAGGCTCATTTTCTGAGCTTTCTTCACCTACTAGCAGTACCGAGCCTATGTTCCCAATTATTTTTTCTACGAGCGGGATCATTTCGATCATAGAAAAAATTAAGCTTTCATCGTCTGCAGGCGTGGGCGATATTAACTCAAAACTCTTAATAAATATTAAACATGTGTGTGCCGCGTACCTAACATTGTTATTTTTGCAGTCATTATTGTCAAGCATTCTGCCACCAGACTGGAAAGTGGGGAAAGTTATTCCAGTCTTCAAATTAGGTAACAGAGACTCGCCACTAAATTACCGTCCCATATCTTTAACTAGTGTCCCCTGTAAAATCATGGAACATGTCATATACTCCCATATCATCAACTTCTTAGATTCAATACACTTTTTTCATCCCTGTCAACATGGATTCCGGAAAGGTTATTCTTGCGAAGCACAGCTGGCCATTTTCCTTCACGACCTACATTCTAACCTTGACTGTAACATTCAGACTGATGCCATTTTCCTAGATTTTGCTAAGGCATTCGATACTGTCTTTCACAAACGCCTAATTCTAAAATTCTCTGTTAAATCTAGACCCCAACGTACTTGCATTGATCACATCTTTCCTGACGAACCGCTCCCGGTTCGATTTTATTGACAATCATTGTTCTAACCGACTGCCTGTAACGCCAGGTGTCCCGCAGGGGTCTGTCTTAGGACCTCTTCTTTTCCTAATTTATATTAACGATCTAGCAACGCATGTATCGTGTAACTTTCGTATGTTTGCAGATGACTGTGTTATTTACCGTTCAGTAACCAACACTCATGACCAAACATTAATAATAAATGTAAGCTTGTTTCCTTTTCTCGCCGGCGTAACCCCTTTAGTTTCATCTATTCAATCGCTCCAGTAGAATTCCAGTACAATCAGTCCAGTCATTCAAATACCTCGGTGTCACCTTATGTCACGACCTTTCTTGGCGTCATCACACCACTAACACCATTTCAGCTGCTAATAAATCACTAGGATTTCTCAGACGACACTTACGTCATACTCCACCACATGTCAAAATGCTTGCATATAAATCATTAGTCAGATCAAAGCTCGAATATGCATCTTCCATCTGGAGCCCCCCCCCCCCAAATATATATCATAAATGAACTCGAATCAATTCAAAATCGGGCTGCCAGGTTCAATCACTCTGCATATTCATATGATATCAGCGTCTCATCTTTGAAGGCGGAATCAGGTTTGGAAACACTTGCTTCTCGCCGACCGATTGCCGCCCTCTCTCTTTTTTATATGTTGTATTTCAGTTCACTGAATCATCCACCGTACATGACGCCCTCTCCACACATATCTCATCGCACTGGTCATCCGCTTCAAGTTGCACTACCACGTACCCGGACTACATTCGAAGCCTCCTTTTTTGTACGAGCAGCAAAAGACTGGAACGGCCTTCCTCACGCCATTTCTGCCATGATTAACCCATCCATGTCTTCCGAAGCCATTAAAAACATCACTGTATAGGTTTATTAATCACCACCCCTTATGTAATACCCCAGAAGGGGGACTTTAAGGAAATAAAGTGAAGTGAAGTGAAGAGTGTGCATTGGGCGGCGACCTTGAAGACGACAGAATGCCGACGCCAAAGCGAACCCAGCGCGCTCGTACGTGCTTGAACAAAGGCAACGGAGCGTCCCCGTTATATTTCGATCACCGGCAATGTAGTAAGCAGAACTGCTTCTCGGACACTCATATCTGGCCGGCCACAAAGGGGCGACTGCTGACAGGCGCATCTTTTCACCGGGCACTTCCAGCGTGAGGGCGCCTATAGACGGTACCTAATTGCTTGCACCTGGAGTGTTTCGGAATGGAAGCGGTGGTAGCTAACGATCGTTACGGTAATCTGTACACAAGTGTCACCGGTTAGGCTGTCCGACGTCCTGTCTGAAGGTTGAGTTTTGCGTATGTTTACATTTTGCTTTCCACATTTTTGGAGAGGAGCTCGTACTGTGTTACACTGAGGAGGCGAGAGATGGAAGATGCATATTCGAGCTTTGATCTGACTAATGATTTATATGCAAGCATTTTGACATGTGGTGGAGGTTAAAAATGAATAGGCAAAAGACCAAAGTTATGCTCAATAGCCTAGCTAAGGAACAGGAATTTACAATCGACAATGAACCCTTACAATGTGTAAACGAATATGTATACCTGGGACAGTTAATAACAGGAACTCCCAACCACGAAAAAGAAATTCTCCGTAGAATAAGGATGGGCTGGAGCGCATTCGGAAGGAATTACGAAATCATGACTGGAAACTTACCGCTCTCACTAAAGCGCAAAGTATTCAATTACTGTATCCTCCCAGTACTAACGTACGGTGCAGAAACGTGGAGGATAACTAAAAGACTAGAGATGAAACTAAGGAGCGCGCAACGTGCAATGGAAAGAAAAATGATAGGGGTAACGCTAAGAGATAAAAAACGAGCGGAATGGATCAGAGAACAGACAGGAGTAGCCGATATTATTATATCAATTAAAAGAAAGAAGTGGACCTGGGCAGGACATGTCATGAGGAGAACAGATAACAGATGGACAGTAAGAGCGACGGAATGGATACCAAGAGAGGGAAAACGCAACAGAGGCAGGCAAAGGGTTAGATGGAGCGATGAAATTAAAAAGTTTGCGGGCGTAAAGTGGAACCAACTCACTCAGGAGAGGGTGGAGTGGAAATCGATGGGAGAGGCCTTCGTCCTGCAGTGGACCTAAATAGGCTGATGATGATGATGATGATGATTTTTGGAGAGGAGCTCGTACTGTGTTACACTGTGGAGGCGAGTCCCAAACAATAGTCACACGGCGGGTTCGACTGGTGCGTTTTCCACCGGCGACGTTGCCGTAGACAACCATTGGATATACGCCCCGGTGATGCGGGGCTGTCCGGGAGAAAAACTCGCCTCGGGACAGAGAACAGGACGAAATTTTGGAGATTAGAGAGCCTCGAAGGGAGGCAGTAACCTTCCGCAATGTGAAGAAGTAAGCTTCGTTTGCGATCCCTCGTTCGATCCTGGCCGTTCGTCTCTCCAAATTCGGAGAGACGATGTAGTTTTTGCGAGAGCATGATGCGAGCAGCAATAATCGGGGAGTATCCGCGAGCTACGGCGACTTCGAGGTCGACATCCGAGTTTCTAACAAAGCACCAGTCCACAGACCGGCGACGACACATATGCGTCGATGGAGCCCACTCCGATAAGCGTCCCTTTCGTTAGCGTCGTCAAGCGTACTTAACACATTTCGCCTTAGTTTATGAGCTGTTTTACCCGTTGTATTGGCCGTTCATTGACGAGTTTGCTTGCCCTGTTGAGTCCTGTGTTGCACTATGCGTTTACGTTGCCCTTTATTTGCCTTGCATCATTAGGTTGGCTACTAATTGTTATTTGTATACTTTGACCATGTTCTCATAATAAAGTCAATGTTTTGTTGACTTAATTAAGCCTGTTGCCTCTTTTCTTCACGGCCCCAGCACGAGTCCCTTTTGGTTAAAAGGTTGTTGAGGTGTGTGGCCAAAGGGGGTGAGTTACGTGAAGCATTTCGAACGGAGTCGTAGCTTAGTTGTGGTACTTGTGAAGTGTTGCGGCGTGGAACCGCCTCCCCCTTTGCGCGAACTAGGGACATGTCAACGTTCCAGAGTTCACTTCAGTGAGTTCCAAATCGGATTTATCTATCGCAACTTGCATTCCGCACACCTCAAAGTAACTGTAGGATTAAGCTGGCGTTAGTCCCAACGGGACCGTGGGATTTTTAATTTATCTGGCTAGAAGTGTGAAGTGGCAAACCGCATGAAAAGCTGTTTCAATATTAAGAGATGTTTTACCACTATTTTCAGCTTAATAAAGGTGCCAGTAATTATTCGTGAAGGGTTCGAGATGGTGGTGTTTGTGAGTTTAGTTGAGACAAATCTATGTTTCGGGAGGCCTACCATGGTATTGAGAACGGCGTTTTAGGGGCGAAGCTCCTTAAGGCGGGGGTCGTTCGTCCCTTGTAGTCGTAACCACCTCGTTCTAGGATTGCGCTCGATAGCTCGCGCGCCGGGAGGCTCGCGCTCGCCCTCGGCGCGTTCCTCCCGGCGCGCGAGCTCTCTCACTCTTCCATCTGCTGTCTTGTGTGAGAGAGACAGAAAGAGAGAGAGAGAGAGCGAAAGACTGTCCGTTTCTAACGATGATGATGGGTTTGTGCTAGCGCGTTACGGCGCGTGTAAGAAGCTGGTGTAAGACGCTGTGGCCTCTCCGCCTTATACTCTTTCAGCAGTGATGTGATGGCGTCGGCAAACGCGGTGCGCGTTCCGGCCTGTGTAAGGGGCTGCGTAAGACGCTGTGGCCTCTCCCCCCTTACTATAATGTGTACTGCATGTTTCTAACGCGTTTGTGCTAGCGTCCCCTTAAACGCGAGATCCCAACGTTCGAATAGAGTGTTTCTCACGTCTTTACATGATGATCGACTGGGCGAATTACACGGAAGATTAACGGTTTACCGGTGATTCACTCCGGAGCTTCGCCCACTCATCATCATTCACCCCGTGGATATGCTGTGAATTTTTTTCTGTAACGCAATTGGCTTAATTCCTTTAAAAAAGAAGTGGTAATATTGCCACCGGGACATGCGCGGCGGGCGCGAGCTAGCATGGACAAAGAAAGAAAAGGAAGAAGTTGCTTTTGGCTCAGCACGCGCCCCAGTTGGCGCCATCTTGCTCAGCTAGCAGTTCTTGTCTACCTGACGGTACGGCCTCTGCTATCATAGTCCCTTGTGTGTCACGTGACAATATGTTCAGGACAGATAGGTCTGTAGATGCTTATAATCACACTCGCAGGCGAATCTCTGTTCTTCGTGCAAATTTATCGAAAATTTGGTGAAAGAAGCGAACAGGTAAGTTTGCGTGAGGAAACCATAAATACGAAATATATACTTAAATATCGTCCTGTATGTCGACTAGCATGTTAAGTTGGAGAGAATCTTGCAGAGTTTAGCAGGACAGCGCCAAGATAAATTCATAAAGGGTTTCAAAAAAATTGGGGGACCCTTAAGCTTCGCCTTTAAGAGTTGAACGCGATAGCGAAATCTGGCCCCTAGTGTGCACTTCGACCACTCAGTGCATACTTATTAATGTGTGTTGTTACACACACATACGCGCGCAGACACAGACAAGCACACGCGCGCGCGTCGTATCTATAGTAATGGTAGAGGTTTTCGATCTATTTAACAGCACTTTTATATCAACTTCATGAAAATTTTGTACAGTAATATAGTCACATGGTCCGGTATTATGAACTGCGGTAGGCGTGACACATTTATTCGTAAATGGTCACATTCTGTCGTCCTTCTTACGTTAACTATCTGGCAGCTGTTCGATTTGTTCCTCTCGAGACTTCTTCCGGCCAACCGCAACAAGCATCGCCTTATGGTCGGTGAAATGGGAACTGCAGTACTTCACTTCTTCAATGGTGTCGTGAGAATGAAATTCTAAAAAAGTTTGTGCAGAGCATTCGACAAGACGGCATATAGGCTCTGCTGTAGTCGCATGGCATCTGAGATGGCGAGAGCGCTCGCCGTCTCGGAGGCCATAGTAGTTGAGACTTGCTTGATATGTCTTCCGCTAGATGGACATAGTTGTCCATTCTTGGAGCTGTTATTTTTCGCTAACGGACGATTTTTCGCTCAAAAGAGACGCGTGGAGACGCCGACACCGATGGCGGTATGTCTGCGGAACGAGCACTCTAACGCTATCGCGTTAAAATGTGTTTGTTATAGCATCGTTTTCAGCTTACCTACCTCAGGTATGCTGCCCGCTGTTCCCGGCTGCGCCTTGTATCACGAATTGTTTACAGCATTTCATGCGCATGTGTACATCGATCACTTATTTCTATCACATCGTGCATCGATCTTTGAAATTGTTATTACTTTGAAATTGTTATCAAGGTAGTAGCGCGCACAATTGACGAATCTTTGTAGTGGCGGGGAAATAAATGTCTTTGTACTAGATTTCATCTATACATTGCGGTCTGTGAAAGTTTTGTACGTGCGAGAGAATCGGTATTTCGGCGCTAAGCTGACATGACAACTGAAGGATGAAGTAGGCTGCAGATGCTGTCCGTAGTATACTCAGTGGGCGACGGTCCGTGCAAATGCGTCGCGCGCATATTTTCCTTCCGAAAGCGTACATATATATATATATATATATATATATATATATATATATTCTGACGAAGGCCGGTCCCGCGGCCGAAACGTAAAGAATACATTCTGTTTTTCGACGTGTATCTTCTTTTGACTGCTATTATTTACCGGCGTCCAAGACTTTGTTCACTGCAATATATATATATATATATATATATATATATATATATATATATATATATATATATATATATGTATATATATATATACAGACACACAGTGAGGCTCCGACTACCTCCGTGCTGCCCGTCGAACATTCCGAGCCCCCCCGGAAAAAATTTCTGGCTACGCCACTGGCAGCCGGGAACACCGTTCAGCATACCTGAGGTAGGAAAGTTCAAAATGGCGCTATAACAAACACATTTTTTGAAACCCTTTATGAATTGATCGTGGCGTTGTCCTGATAAAACTCCGGAAGACTCTCTTCAACTTAACATGCTAGTACACATACAGGGCGATATTTTAGTATATATTCCGTATTTATGGTTTCCTCACCCAAACTTACCTGTTTGCTACGTTATACTGGCGCTTCTCTTACCAAATTTTCGATAAATTTGCACGAAGAACAGAGATTCGCCTGCGAGTGTGATTATAAGCATCTACAGACCTATCTGCTCTGAACATATTACCGCTTCTTTTTTAAAAGAATTAAGCCTATTTATTGCGTTACAGAAAAATTCCGTCCTCATAAACATTGTAGTCCTCCTGAAACATGGTTTTGTCTCCACTAAACTCATAAACACCACCATCTGAACCCTTTCACGAATAATTACTGACACATTTATTAAGGTGAAAAACGTCGTAAATTTTCTCTTAATATTGAAAAAGCTTGTCATGCGTTCTTTTCGCCAGTTAAATCCTGCAGTTAGTTCGAGGCATGCGGAATGCAAGTCGGGATGGATAAATCTGATTTGGAACTCACTGAAGTGAACTTCGGAATGTTGAGATGTCCCTACTTCGCGCAAAGAGGGTGAGAGGGTTACGCCACAACACTTCACAGGTACCACAACTACACTAAGACTCCGTTCGAAATGCTTCACGTAGTCTCACTATACTTGCTCACCCTCTCTGGCCCACACCTCTACAACGATTTAACCAAACCGGATTCGCGCTGGGGCCGGGAAGAAAGGGGCAGTGTGAACATGATCAAACTAATACAATTAACAATTAGTACCCAACGTAATGATGCGAGGCAAACAAAGAGCAACGTAAATGCAGAGTGCAGCACGGGAATTAATAGGGCAAACAAACTCTTCAATGAATGGCCAATACAATGTGTAAAACGGCTCATAAACTAACGGCGCAGCAAGTACGCTTGCTGCCGCCAATGAAAGGACCGCTTATCTGGGTGGGCTTCATCGGCCCATAGGTCTCGTCGCCGGTCTGTGGACTGGTGCGTTGTTAGAAACTCGGATGTCGACCTCGAAGTCGCCGTAGCTCACGGATTCTTCCCGATCATTGCTGCTCGCATCAAGCTCTCGCAAAGACTACATCGTCTCTCCGAGGCTGGAGAGCCGAACGGCCAGGATCGCACGAGGGATCGCAAACGAAGCTTACTTCTTCACATGACGGAGGGTCACTGCCTATCTTCGAGTCTCTCGAATCTCCAGAATTCCGCCCTGTTCTCTGTCCCGAGGGGAGTTTTTCTCCCTGACAACCCCGCCTCACCAGGGCGTCTATCGAATGGTTGTCTACGGCAACGTCGCCGGTAAAAAATGCACCAGTCCAACCCGCTGTGCGACTATTGTTTGGGACTCGCCTCCACAGTGTAACGCAGTACGAGCTCTTCTACTAAAACATACCCTATTGGAAAAGCCAGTGGCACTGGGACAGTGTCATACCTGTTTTTCGGACCGGTGTGGCACTGGCACACTGCGCGACACTGGCACACTGCACACTGGGGGACACTGCACACACTGCACACTGGGAGACACTGCGCACACTGCACACTGGGAGACACTGCGCACACTGCGCAATGCCACCGGGTGGCACTGGCCACACTGCGCACGGGCCGATTGGGCAACACTGTGTACACGGGCCAACCAGATTCACAGAAACAGTGCAGCAACATATTGCACATGTTGGGAACATGCCTTGTAATAACCATGCAAAGTGAGGCATAAAGATATAGTTTATTTGAGAGAACTTAAACTAGGAAGAAAGCACTGATTCATGTTTGAATTATGGGCAGATGGCCTAACTCTTTGGCCTAATCCGCCCACCTCGGCAAATATATCCTGCAGTGCTGGCCATGATCGAGCCTTTTTGATGGCTCCACATCGCTTGGGCATTCCAACACCACCTTCTGGATGACATCTGCAAGGGGCAAGTTGAAGATCGCAACCAGATTAAATTAATTTGAGAATTGTCATACTCTATGCATTTAATTAATTTAAGTAATTCACATTGAATTCACTTTATTTTTAGTTAATTTGATATCTAATATAATTAGACAACTGTATATTCTATACATTTAATCAATTCCAGTAACTCATGTTGAAGTCACCTTATTTTTAATTAATTTGATCTGGAACAAATTTCCTAGCCCCCACACAATTTGTTCAGAATAAACTTTGCCCATTGCTTTTCTCAAGGTAGCCATTACCAGACATTTAAAGCTTTTAGTCATCTAAATGCGGAACCCCAAGTGTGAGCGCAGCAATAACTAAAACAGTAGCGGCATTCCAGTCCACTCGGGTTACATTAAATGAGGTTAACGTACATCGGATCTCGCTTTCAAATTGCATATTTCCACTGACCCAAAAATTCTGTCAAAGCATGATTCACAATGAATTAATACAGCATTTAAGCAGTAATAAAATAGAAAAATTTAGTTGGAGAAATTGTCGATTGATGCGATCCACCATGTGAAAGTCACCACAATATGGTAACCATGACCCGCTATGTCACCTTTTTAGCTAGCAGTAAGCAGTTATTGTTTCATTCGCGTGTAGACTGAACAGACTAGACAGCTGGGTTGTCAAGAAACAAATGAACGCCATCGTTTATTCTGCGTTGGTAGTTATAGTCGAAGGTGGAAAGGGTTAGCAAAGGTGAGGGCCAGGTAGGTGTATGCATGAGGCAATCGTGCATGTAGATAGCACATGTGCTTTCATCAGATATGACACATCCTCCTTCTAAACAGTTGACGAAATTAAGACCGCTGGCTTGTCTGCTGGAACTTCTGGTCATAACCCAGACGCTCTGGCGGCCGCGTCTGTCGTTGACTGCGTCTCAGTGGTTGAGGAGACGGCTGCTGAGCTTCCGCGGGCGAGGCTGCGGTGGTCGACGACGTCACAGCTTGAAATGGGGTGTGGTTGTTGGCAATGTCTTCGTCGTCTGATGAATCAACACTACATGGCTCCTTCGTCGCCAGAAGATGCCTACGGTTGCGCCTCAGCACTGTATTGTTCTCTGTGCGCACGTAGAAGGATCGTGGGCCGGCCAATCCGACCACCTTAGCTTTCGTTGCCTATGATGTCCCATTCAAGCGTACCACGTCATTGTCGCAGAGGCCAGGTAGGGTGCGCCTATAATGACTTCTCTGCCGGTGTTTCTGGCTGCTTATCAGCGTATGTCTTGCAAGTTGGACATCTTTCAATGCAGGACTGAATGTCTGAGTTTATATTCGGCCAATAAACCATTTGTCTTGCTCTAGCTACGCATGCTTGTCGGTATCACCACTTTAGTTCCTTTGAATAGTATGCCGTTTACTACGGATAGCTCGGCGGCCACTGGTTTCAGGGGGCCATCGACAGGCTCTCCCTTAGCAAGCTTTCTTAGCACTGTGCCAAGATGTGGATCGAGAGCTGTTTCCTGTGCCAGTTTTCTAGCTGTCGTTTCACTTACGAGTGCCGATACGACCGTGACGGCATGGATCTCTACGTCACTCGTGCATGCAGCGGCCTTGAGTCCAGGAACAGGTGATCGGGACAGCATATCAGCAAGGGCCATCTGTTTGCCAGGAATGTACGTCAGCGTGTAATCATATTTTATCAACCTCAAGAAGAATCGTTGCACTCTGGGTGGCATATCACTTATGCCTTTCTTTGATATGTCTATCAGCGGACTGTGATCACTCTCGAGGATAATGGGGCGGCCATAAACAAAATGATTGAATTTTTCGCAACCAAAAACTAAAGCCAGAGCCTCTTTTTCAATCTGCGAATATCTTTGCTCCGATTCCGTTAAAGCTCTCGACGCATAGGCTACCGGCTGCCAGCGGTCTCCATGACGTTGCAGAAGTGCCGCACCGACACCACTTTGAGAGGCATCTGCAGTTACCTTTGTCCCCAGATTTGGATCAAATATAGCAAGCAATGGCGCATTACTTAAATCCCGGCATATAGCCTGCCATTCGCTTTCGTGGTTTGGTGTCCAATCAAAGATGGCGCCATGTTTGATGAGGGAACGTAAAGTAGACCCCTATCGGAAAAATCACCATGATGGGTGCTGGAATATATGGTGGTTATGGTGGAAATAATGTTGGGCAAGCTGGAAAAGATGGTGGTTATGGTGTACGATGCAGGGAAATGGTGGGCGGCATGGTGTACGGATGGTGGGTAAAGTGGAAAGGATGACGGGCAATGTTGGGAAGAACTGGGAGGCTGCTTCCACCATCGTGGAAATGCTGAGAAGCAGCGGGCAGGCGACGAGGGTGGTATAAACGATGGTGGCACATGGTGTACAATCCTGGAAACTTTTGCCCACCATTAGTGTCGCGCTAGAAAGCAGTGGGCGATGTTGTGGGTATACTGTGAAAGATCATTGAAGGCAATATGCTATGCTGAAGAGAACCGTATTTTGCAAATTAAGACTTAATGGAGAGCTCGAGTTGGGGTGGCTGTGATAAGCGTCACATTGAAAGCAGCGATAACAAACGTGTCATGAATCATTGCGTATATGCTTATCACAGTTTCTTGTTAGCACTCTTTTTCTTCTTCTTTTATGAAAATATCTAACTGCGATTAATGGCAGTGTTATTAGTGCTTTCGTCCAATGCTACATTATCGATAAAGTGGCAGGTTGGGCGAGTTGGCGATACAGGTAATGGGTATGGTGCACAGCGCAGGAAAAAAAATACAAAAACGAGGGCAGATACAACAAAACACAGCAAGTCTCTCCTCGTTTTTCGTTTTCTTTTTTTCCTGCGCTGTGTACCATGCCTACTCGTTGTCCTCTTCTTCGTTTTTCTTTTTGTTTTTTGCTTGTAGCAATCAATATTTGTACTACCACCACACGCACGCCTCAACCGTATTGATTGCTAAATAACATCATTTTGGCTGCAGCTAACAATGCACAGAATATGCGCTACAGGGCACTGTGTACTGTTGCACATGCAATCTGGCGTTACACATGCAACGTGCGGAACACGTTGGACCGAGGTTGAGGAAAACGTCGCGAAATGCAAGCTCGCATAAGTTACGGAATCTGCAGAGCTTACGGCAAATTCCAATTGCAGGATGGGATATAAAATAAATACAACATTGTGTTTGCAGTTTTTAGCCTCAGAGCATTTGTTTCTGTATTTCCTTACACTGAAAACATCACAACTGGTCTGAAATTTTGAAACCGAAACCGCAACCCGTGGTGTCGCCACCATCGCGCTATTGCTGTTTTTTTTTCTTCCAAACATGGCGTCGCCCTGTGCATGTCGTGTTCAGCGTGGGGGCGATATTTGTTTTCGTATGGAGGATTTCTGGTTGCGCTGCATCTCGGTGTATGTTTAGCGTTGTGATCATTAGCTCCAGTGGACCTTCTTGAGCCAGTGTGAGGTGCGGCGTGCGATAGACTGAGAAAGCAGCAGCCGGCAGCGTCGACACTTCGGAGATCCTTTGTTGACGTCCATTCGCCGAGGGACGTGAGTCGTCGCGACATCGTCTTTCAGTGTGTACGCGATCAGTGAGAAGCAGTGCCGGAATGCGTTCCGTGATGTGTGTTCCTAGGAAATGCCTTCTCGTTCGCACACATCGAGGGTCGGCACATCGCTTCTCGATCTACGGACGAACGACGCGGCTCGGCACAGCGCCTCAAGGCCGTCAGACGACGCAAACTGGAATCAGCATGTTTCTTAAAGGGACCCTGAAACGGTTTTGACGATTTTGTGCAAACATGGTGATCCGGTAGAGCGGGTCACTAGGACCATTACAGGACAGATTTTAGCGCTGTGCGTGAAGTGTGTAATTTACAATAAGGTTTTGAACACGCGTATCGCAAAAGGTCGCAGCGGCTCGCCAAAAAGCGTTTTCAAACGCCCCTGTCATCGAGCGATCGAATGAGAGGTCGCTGATTGGCCCCGACCCAAGTGACGTGCACGTAATTTTCAAAACCTAGCTGCGAACAACGTGCTTCTACAACGTACTCCTTCGTTTCAGCCAACGGTATCATCGCGGCATCTGGCGGCGTCACACGAGTCGCCGGCGCTATTACAGAGGCTAGCACTGCCGAGGCGGGCGACCTCAGTGAGGATATCGGGGCGCTATGTCACTACGGGAGGCTCAGGAGAGCGGCTGACGCGGGAGGCGCTGTCGTCGCTAGCGCGCACTCCGCAGCAGATCGAGTTGAGGAGGAACAGCAGTGGTAAGGAGGAAGGCGACAGAAATAAGCCCTTAGCTGCCTTAGCGCATTGTGCTTCGCTTTATTTATGGTGTGAATGATTTCGCAATTGTGTTGCCTAATCAGTGACGCAATGTCAAAAAAACGTTTCAGGGACCCTTTAACTAAGGTAGGTGGCTGTGAATGCTGCGCTTTGTGCCCTATCATTGTTGTGTGCGCTCTTTACAGCAAGAGTAATGCTGTACGCACGACGTCGTGAGCGCGAACCGGAAAAAGCTGCACGCACGACGTGAAGCTTTTGCCATGGAGGACGTGATGGTAGGGAGCCGTTTTCGTTCGGTAATGTTTGCATTCCGGCTACCGGGGCGAGGATCCAAATCAAAACGCTGCAGACACTTCCCATTCACTGGGTGCCTGCGACCATGCGACTTGACGGTGATGACGGGCACACCGGTCCCCTCGATATTTTTCCCCCGCCGCAACGCACCACGCCGAGGCGTGCTCAATAAATAAAAAAAAGAAAAAAAAAGATGTTCGGAGGCGTGGTGGTTTAGCGCGTCGCGGTACGTTTGCAGTTTGGGTAAACGTGGGTTCGAATCGCGGCTGTCGTGAAACTTTTCGCTTTTTCTTTGAGTTTTTTTTTTCAACAACTGTTTCATTAACACTAACACTACTGCTCCGAACGAGCCGTAATGTTTTTTTTTTTAAACAGAATCGCGGTGGTGTCAGCGGCGGGCGCGCTAGCGCCCGTCGCTGACGCTCCTGGCTCTGGCGGTAGTGACACGAGCAAAATAGTGAGAGCGCCGAAGGTATACCGCGAAGCGGCAACGTATGGCAACGGGCTCTCCAATGACACGGGCGAACCACGGACACGGTTAAAACAGCTATAACAGGAAATGTGCTGGCAGGGATAAACTGCCGGCACTAGAGGCTCGGCGCGGCCGCGTCGTGCGTGCAGCTTTTCCCGGTTCGCGCTGACGACGTCGTGCGTGCAGCATTACTCTTACAGCAAAGGAAATCGAGTAGCGTGGTGCACAGTGCGGTGCCAGTGGCGTTAAATTGGCCTGTGCACGATGTCTGTGCAGAGCTTAGTCGCAACAATTGCGAAGTGCTGGTCCGCCGGCGCTATCGTACGTGAACATTCCATGAAAAGGAGCATAAAATTGTCGCCACGAACATGATCGTCTTGCTTTTTATACGTGTAACTACATGACTCGCGAAACGTGCCTATTGCTGTGGTTATCGGTGATGTATGCAAGCGTTTGTGCATTTACTGCCATTTTAGGGCTGCAAACAACTGCGATCCAAACTCATTATGCAGGTGTAAAAATGTGTTAGCTGCTATTAAAAAGGACAAAACTGAGGAAGTTCGAACACATGACAGTAGCAATAGGAATAAATTGTAACAGCTGATATGATATGTGAATCTGTAAACAGCAACAGCATGACGAAGCTTTTCTTAAGGCAGTTTTTATAGCTGGCGTGCTCGGGAGCCATGCATCCCTTTGCGAAGATAGCGTTCACTACAGCCTACCTCTGCAATTCTTCACATTTGTCACTGATAGAAATGAAAGATATTGAATATCTGTCAACGAAAGTTTCTCTGAAATAAATCTTCCCAGAATTTCTTTGCTTCACGAAGGCAAGACGAATGGAATTATAGCAACAAAAGCTGAGCTAGTCTGTATGAATTCATGACTAAGTAAGGCAAGCGAACACTCACCATGGGAAGTAGACAACACAAATGCTGACGAAAAAAAAAATATAAAAGAAGATGGCACAACACTTAACCGAACATGCCTTTCCATTCTACTTTCCAGAACTTTGAAAAACTGCAATATGCATCTCGGCCTGTCTGGAAGGAGTGAAGTGTTTGCAAACAGCTTCTGGATGATAAGTCAGTGGGTGCATTCAGAAACTATTTGGAAGCATTTGGATCACTTAAGGAAGGGCCAGGTGTAGAGTGCAGTTTTTTCAAAGTGCTGGCATTTTTAAATGTGAGGCATCTGCAGATAATTTTTGTGCTGTCCTTTTCTTTAGTGTTTGTGTTGTCTAGCTCTCATGCATCCATGCTTGCTTGCCTTGCCTTATTTCATTATGAATTCATCCCACTATCTCAGGCTTACTGTTGTTATAATTCCATTCGTCATCCTTTCATGAAGCAAACAACTTTAATACAGGACAAATTTACTTTGGAGAAACTTTCATTGACATATATTCATTATATTTCATTCCAATCTGTGAGAAATGTGAAGAATTACAGCGGTATGGGGTAGTGAATGCTATCTTCACTTAACAATACATAGCTCTTGGGCTGGCTAGCTATAAAAAACGCCCTTCGAAAAAAAAAAACTTCAGTCATATGTTATTGCTGTTTGCAGGTTCACATATGTCAGCTGTTGCAATTAATTTCTATTACTACTCTCATGTGTTCGAACTTCCTCTGTTTCGCCCTTTTTCATTGGTAGCTAACAAAACTATACTTGCATAATGAGTTTGGATCGCAGTTGTTTGTAGCACTAATATCACACCATTTAGGGTGCTGCTAGCATGTGATGAATGCACAAAAATCTGCACATGTCAGTGAGAAGTGTGTAAAGGGAAAATTGGGCTAAAATATGTAATTATCCGCATTCGTTAATGTGTTTATCGGTGAAGACAGGTTTTACAGCCATGGAATGTTGACAAAGACATCTCACAATTTAAATTAGGTGCGGATGTAACTGGGCCCTCTTTTTCTAACATTTTTTTTTTTGTAGCCTGCATTAGGCACTACCTGGAGTGAGCTGTTTGTTAAATTACTTTAGAAGTGTCACTTATATTGGAGCTCGTAGTACATTTCTGATTCTGTCAACAGAGTGAAGTGCCTAATATTGTTTAAATTTCTGGTGGTTCTACACATGAAGTGAAGTATCTTTTGTTAACTGATACATGTGCCTGCTTGTTCATAGTTCATACCATGTGGCATATGTGAAAGTATTCACTAATGGGGAAAAATTTGGGCTGTCTGGTAGCCGTCTATACGGTGTGTGTACTTAAACACTGTTGGAATATGAGCTTTGATATTGTCATCTTTGAAAGTATTCACTAATGGGGAAAAATTTGGGCTGTCTGGTAGCCGTCTATACAGTGTGTGTACTTAACACTGTTGGAATATGAGCTTTGATATTGTCATCTTTGTAGTTGCTTCCCAACCTATAGCATATTTTTCTATTCTTCCTGTGCCGGTCTCTTGTTTTAGTATGTGTGTGTTGACTAATTGCTGAAAGAAAGCATAGTAAATGTTTTTCTAGGTGCACTGTGCAGATGTGCAGTTGTGAAATTTGTGTGTGGGTGCGATGTTGCCTGGTTGCTCATTGATAGCTGTATTTGATGGCTTGATAACTCTTGGTAGCTTCAGTGTTACTGTATGAAAGCATGGTTCGCTTAATGTCAGGAACATATCTGTATATTATAATGTTTTTATTGCAGATAATACTGTTGTGATTCATGGAGATGACTCATCTCTTAAGGTGCTTGTGATTACAAAGCATTGAATAGGTAGGGTCCTGTAAGCAGCAATGTCAGTGGCTTCAAACATGCTATGAAGGAACAAACAATGATGTACCCTGTCCCAAGCCACACACACGTACTGTAGTTCACCAGGTGCCAGTGGCAGTAGTGGCAGCGCCTGCAGCTGACCTTGCAGTGCTGGAGGGCCTTTTTAGAGTAGTTGATGGCCAGGTGACATTACATACAACTTATTGAGCTTATAGTTTCATGCGAAAAGCTCAGATTTTTCTGTTATTGAGAGATAACTACCATTAATTTCTATTTCTTTTAGTTTGATGAAACATGTAGAAGTAATCTTTTGTGAATGGTTGGGAGTTCTTTTTGCGCATGTCTACATAGGTGAAAAATTTAGTTAATATCACTATCATCCCTGTGGAGTAGTAAATGTAACGAAGATGTAGCCTTTATCAATGGAAATCCTTGCATCAGGGTTGATGCCAACATTTGTCTCCTGGGGCCACATGATGACAGCAGTCCTTTAATTTGGGGCAGTGCTGCTGATGTAGCAGAGTAATGAATTCTTGTTATATAAATGGCAGATGGCAGAGAAGCTGGTTTGCACACATAAAAATCATCCTGAAATTTACTTTTGTGTGTACATTTCTGTGTTTTACTTTGCTGCTGATTGTTTTACACGTACCTATGGGCAGCGAAGGTTTGCATTATAATTCTTGTCTACCTACCTTTAATTGTATCTGTGTGGCCGTATTGTTCAAAAAGAGTTAATACATTCATAAATATTTTCGTGCAGGTCAAAATTGGGCATGAAGGACAACACCGATGGAAAATGTTGCCTTGAAGCACGGTACTTCTGGCCCGCTGCTGAAGCTGCCAATCGCAGCTTGACGGGCCAGGCGTGCCGCAGCCTTTCTACAGGCATTGAAAAACTTCCAGCAACACCAGAAAACGTGGATATGGTTAAAAGTAAGTGAATCATGCCGCACACATTCAGCCTGCGTATTGCTACACATACTGATTGCAGCACACATGCTGTTTAGTTGGGATGTCAGTTTACTAATATGAAAAAAATGATTGTATCACTTCAGACAGCACAGTGATTGTTCTTCTCAAGTGCTGTTCCTTTTTGGCTTGATGTGGCTCTTAATATTTTGCAGGTTGCCTGGAGAAATATGTGAACTTCACGGTGAAGGTCCGCCAAAGGATATCCGCATTGCCGCCATAAGGTGGTACTTACGGAGCTTTTCGCCGAAGCAGCACATCAAAGAAAGTCCGGGTGACTAAAAAAAATGTCTCTAGGCAAAATAATTAATTTTATTGGCCAAATTATCCGCCGCTTTTTGTAAGAAAGGCACTGAAATGCCTGCTTGGCCTTTTAACATATTTAGCACAAATGTGTGGGCCACAATGTCTTCCTTGTGCTTGATTTATGTGGTTTATTTCAGCCATCAATGTAAGTTTGC
Organism: Hyalomma asiaticum; assembly: GCA_013339685.2. Taxonomy (NCBI): domain Eukaryota; kingdom Metazoa; phylum Arthropoda; class Arachnida; order Ixodida; family Ixodidae; genus Hyalomma; species Hyalomma asiaticum. The sequence goes on from CM023487.1 coordinate 90,315,327, forward strand.
TAATGTACCTGCATGAGCAAAAGTAGAATTCCTAATTATGTCCATCTAAGAAGCCCGTGGCTCTCTGCCTCTACCGCTGCCACCACCCAGCTTTGCCCACCTACACCCAGCTTGCCCTCCTACTTGCAAGAGTTCGCCCGGAGACCGGCCATCTTCAACAGGACTCGCCCTGTAATTCAACAAACCTAGCCAAAAACGCTCTCCTGCAGCTTTTGTTTTCTTTAGGATACGTTTTACAACTTGTACACCCTTTTCTGCAAGCCCGTTCGATTGAGGATACTGCGGGCTTGATTTCACATGCTTAAAATCGTAACGCTTTGCGAAAACAATAAACTCTTGGCTGCTAAACTGTGGGCCATTGTCCGTGGCAACCTCGGCTGGTATGCCATACCTTGAAAATATTGCACTCATTCTATGATGACAGTACTGGCTGTTGTATCGGGCAGTAGCTCCACCTCGGGGAAATTGGACATCGAGTCATAGGCGCACAAATAATGTCTTCCCGAGTACTGAAAGAGATCGACACCGATACGGTACCATGGCTGAGTCGGCGTTGGTTGCATTGTTAAAGGCTCCGATGGCTGCTTATCAGCGTATGTCTTGCAAGTTGGACATCTTTCAATGCAGGACTGAATGTCTGAGTTTATATTCGGCCAATAAACCATTTGTCTTGCTCTAGCTACGCATGCTTGTCGGTATCACCACTTTAGTTCCTTTCAATAGTATGCCGTTTACTACGAATAGCTCGGCGGCCACTGGTTTCAGGGGGCCATTGACAGGCTCTCCCTTAGCAAGCTTTCTTAGCACTGTGCCAAGATGTGGATCGAGAGCTGTTTCCTGTGCCAGTTTTCTAGCTGTCGTTTCACTTACGAGTGCCGATACGACCGTGACGGCATGGATCTCGACGTCACTCGTGCATGCAGCGGCCTTGAGTCCAGGAACAGGTGATCGGGACAGCATATCAGCAAGGGCCATCTGTTTGCCAGGAATGTACGTCAGCGTGTAATCATATTTTATCAACCTCAAGAAGAATCGTTGCACTCTGGGTGGCATATCACTTATGCCTTTCTTTGATATGTCTATCAGCGGACTGTGATCACTCTCGAGGATAATGGGGCGGCCATAAACAAAATGATTGAATTTTTCGCAACCAAAAACTAAAGCCAGAGCCTCTTTTTCAATCTGCGAATATCTTTGCTCCGATTCCGTTAAAGCTCTCGACGCATAGGCTACCGGCTGCCAGCGGTCTCCATGACGTTGCAGAAGTGCCGCACCGACACCACTTTGAGAGGCATCTGCAGTTACCTTTGTCCCCAGATTTGGATCAAATATAGCAATCAATGGCGCATTACTTAAATCCCGGCATATAGCCTGCCATTCGCTTTCGTGGTTTGGTGTCCAATCAAAGATGGCGCCATGTTTGATGAGGGAACGTAAAGTAGACGTACGCTGTGAGAGAGATGGTAGGTATTTGCTGAAGTAGTTAACAAACATATCAAAGTTATCAAACATATCAACTTGGTTTGCATGCAATTTATTAACGCTAAACAGAGACAAGACAAAGTACGTAGTATTCCGCTCCCGTTATGCCAAGTGTGACACAATAGGCATGCAAATCCACCTCGTAGGTGGAACAATAGAACAACTAGACAACATAAAATATTTAGGGGTACTATTTGACAGCAACTTGAACTGGAGACCACACATATCTAGTATATGTATGAAGTTAGCTTCCGCTTGCTCTTTGCTAATAAAATGCAGAGAATGTCTTAATCTTAACATACTTAAAATTGTTTACTTTTCTATATTTCACTGTCACATCACATACTGTTCAGAATCATGGTCTGGTACATATAAAACATACTTAGATCCTATCATTCGGTTACAGAAAAGGGCCTTGCGCATTATGACATACACAAGACCGCATGATGATAATAGTTTGCTTTTCAACCAACTCGGTATATTACCATTCTCTATGGCATGCGAAATGAAAGTGGCCATTTTGATTAACAATATTTTACGCGGGAATCACTCATTATCACCAAGCTTGTTCATTGCACCAAATCGCAACACAAGGAGTGCAACAAATATAAATTTCAACCTGCCAGTTACTCGTAACACGTACGGCCAACGACTGCTTGAGTTTCATGGCGCCAAAATTTGGAACGCGGTACCCCCTGAAGTAAAAATGTCTAACTATTTTACGCGTGCTGTGAAAAAACTGTACCTCTCAAAAATTTCCTGATTTTACTTCTTATATTTTCATACTGTGTTAGATTATTTCTCCTCGTAGCTATTGTACAAAATACTCTTTCCTTTTATTTGTTGTTGAGTTTATATATTTTGCCTGACCATTAAGCTTTTGTTACAGAGAAGTAGACACTCCCATGATGTTGTAGCCGCTACATGTATATTGACTATGGGCCTACACTAGCCTTTGGCTACTGGCCCAACAGTTCTTTGTACAAAAATACTGTATGAATGAAAAATAAATGAATTGAATTGAATTTAATTGAACTACTCCCAGTAGCCTTTGGACAGCCAATTTGTCCTGAGGTCTTGGCATTTTCAAAAGACCGTCAACAAGATCAGGATTTGGCCTAATACCCTTGTCGCTAATGATGTCACCCAAAAAGAGAACTTCTTGTAATCCGAAGCGACATTTGGATGCATTGAAGGTAAGGCCTGCTTTTTCAGCTGTTTCTAATGCTCTGCGCAGCCTTTCATAATGCTCAGCCCTGGTCCTTCCCCTAGACGCGTACACCGGCGAGACCATCAAAAACCTCGTTAAGACCCTTTTGAAACACTTCGCTAGCCGACGCTATACCGAACGGTAAACGAAGAAAGCGATAACGGCCGAAAGGCGTCGCGACTGTGCATATCTTCAATGATTGTTCGTCTAATGCGATTTGATGAAATCCCGCATTTGCGTCGAGACGCGAAAAGAACTTTGCGCCTGCCAAGTCCGCCTCAATATCCTCTCGGCGTGGCATTTGGTAGTGTTCCCTCTTGATGTTTTCGTTGATACGTCTTGGGTCCATGCATACCCGAAATTTGCCGTCCTTCTTTAGTACAATCACAAGGGGGCTTACCCAATCTGTGGGGCTGCTGACCTTCTGGATGATGCCTTCCTTTTCCATTCTGTCCAGTTCAGTACGGAGAGGCTCCCGCAGGGACAGGGGAACCCACCGAGCTGGCTGGGCTACGGCATCCCTGTGCAGCTCAATCTTGTACTCACGTGGGGCGCATCCTGTTCCATGGAAGAGACGTGGGAACTCCTTGACAATTTCTTCTGTGTCGTTCGTCGTCACGCTGTCAACAGTTCGCTGTACGATTCCAAGCTTCTCGCTGGTGTCCAAGCTTAAGATAGTGCTGTGGTCCTTCTTTACCACACAAAATTCTGCGCACGCCTTACGGTCACCAATCTCGATGAGCGCTGAAAACTTGCCGATGTGCTTGATCATGTTGCCACCGTAGGGTCTCAGAACAGCGCTACTGGGCATCAGGGTTGCCATCTTGAGCTTGCGAAACATTGAAAGCGGCAAAACATTTGCCTGCGATCCTGTGTCCACTTTAAAGGTGACGCACTTGCCGTCAATCCGGGCGTTAACACGCCAGTCTCGTTCTCTACTTGCGCTGCTGCTGGCGACATTTAGTACTTCGAAGTCGTCACTCTGATGTTGCACTTCATACACGCGCTCTTTCTCGCTGCAACAAGACGCGAAGTGGTTTCGGCCATTACACGAGTAACATACTTTGCCGTATGCCGGGCAGCGTCTGAAGGCATGCCTTCGGTTGCAACGGATGCATTTTCGGTCGTTCCTGGACTCTCTAGGGGTGCTCCTACTGGCTGTGACAGCGTTCATATCGAGTTCCTTTGCTTTCTGCCAGAAATCATTTTGACGAGCTGATGTTTCTGCCGCCTTGCAAAGGACGGTAATTTTTCCAAGGTCAAGTTTTTGTCCCTGAGCATTTTTTCTCGAAGCCTTGGCGAGGTTGTCCCAAAAACGATTTGGTGTCGCACCATGTCGTCCGCCATGGTCCCGAAGTTGCAGTGCTGCGCTTGTTTTTTCAGCTCGCGTAGAAACTGTTCAAAAGGCTCCGCCTCACCTTGACTGCGGGAACGGAAAAAGTATCGCTCATGTACTTCGTTTTGTTGCTCCAGGCAATAATCTTCGAATTTGGCAATAACGGTGTTGAAGTCTTCCTTGTTTTCTTCGCCGCTGAACATAAAATTTTTGAAAACGTCCAAGGCCTCCTCCCCCGCCACGCTGAGGAGCAGGGCCGTTTTTGCTGCTTCCGACCTCGGATTGGCTTTGCATGCCGTCGCTTGCAGAAAAAACTCGAATCGCTGACGAAACCGCTTCCAGTTCCTTTCTCCATCAGCTGTCAAACGTAACGGTTCGGGTGGCCTCAGGTGCTCCATGTCGTTGCTTCTTGCGTTCACTTATCCCAGGAACCATTCGCGTACGCTGGTAGACTTCATCCCACTTCTGACACCACGTTTCATTCGCGTGTAGACTGAACAGACTAGACAGCTGGGTTGTCAAGAAACAAATGAACGCCATCGTTTATTCTGCGTTGGTAGTTATAGTCGAAGGTGGAAAGGGTTAGCAAAGGTGAGGGCCAGGTAGGTGTATGCACGAGGCAATCGTGCATGTAGATAGCACATGTGCTTTCATCAGATATGATACAGTTATACTAATCGTTTGCACTGTTATAAAGAATTTCAAAATTTCACCCACTAGCTGCGTGCTGCTGCAACAATATCATGAACTGTTCTGTGACGGAATAGCAAAACAAAAATTACACTGTTTCCACCCAGCTTAGTATCAAATTAGTGTTCATATGAGCACATCATGGATTACAGGACTGCATATGTAGTAAAGCTTGCGGGTTGTTAGTATCACTACATTTCACATCTTCAAGGTGCTGAAGATGTAGCTGTGCAAGTGAATTTATTATTTATAAATTTTTTCATTGTAAGCCATTTCAAATATCAGTTACACTTTGAAACTGAGTTTTTTAACTATTCCTAGAAATGTGCATAAAGCATACTCATTATGGTGTCTGCCTTCTCGGGGGTGGCCTGCTTTTTGGCCACACTATCCGCATGGCGTCGGGAGGGTTGGACAGTGAGGCTTTTGGCCTGCATTTCAGCAGGAGTCCAGAAATATCAGGCAATCTCCCTGGCCACTTTAGTGGTGTTGCTTGTTCGCATTATGAAGTTGAGTTTCCCACACATCAGTAGTATGCCGGATCCGCATGGACCTGGAAAAAAGAATGCCAAAGCACATTCAGTCACAGTGGAAAGTAAGCAAGCCCACAGCTGCACTTTCACAGTTGTATTTGTTGCGACCCTCAAGTAGCTGCTCAACCCTTCTCGCAGTGAAACAGTCACAATTCATTATTCAAGTGCATGCATATCTTTGCTGCTGCCCATAAAATGTTGCCGCTATGCACTACATTCAACACACTGACAAAAACAAAACGGAGCTGGAAGAGAAAATACACACAGCTGCACTGAATTTCAAATATATTATTGTGTGAAGCTGCCATGAAACCTCTTTTTATTTATTTAGAAGATATGATCGCGGTAGTGAAGGCAGCTTAGTATAGTCCCATCAGAAATTCTGAAGCAGTCACCTCTTTTCTGGCTCATCATGGTATCAGCAATAGTGCCGATTAAGGCAGCACACTCATGTCTTTATGAATCAATTGGCATGAGTTAACAGGCACGCACACAATGGGCCAAGCAGCCAGCATACAATCCGCCTTTTGTGACACGTTCTGGCTCTGCCGCGCGGTGACCACGCGATGGTGCACACCTCTCTAGCCTAACCATGGCGAGGACGGCCACTGCGTTGTCTGCTTGCAGAGTCATGTTCCGACAGGCACTGTGCTTGCCACAAGGTAGGAATTACTTTTAAAAGGTAGTGCTGAAAAATATTTGCATTGTACAGTCGCCGACCGATAATTCGGACATGCTCGGTAATTTAAACAGCCACGTGGTGCCACCAGTATCACCAGTGTTAGGACGACCGATATTTCGGGCAGTTCCTAGCGCTACATTCGATAATTTGGACTCCGTTCATGGATGTCGAGCACAATGAATGGGCCACCATTATTTCCTCTGGCGCACCAACGAGAGAAAGTGAGGCCTCGGAGATGCCATACAAAACCATAATATCCGACGCTTAGTTTTGGTCACGACACACGAATTTTAGAGGCAAGTCGCACCGTCACTGCAATCACCAAATCCTGTCTCGGCATCTCATGCGCGGTTTGCGATTACGAGTATACGGGTGGTCGTGTCAGGTCTGCGATCGCTTGATGGCGCTTTCACATTTGGTCTTCAGTACTTGTTTATTTATTTTGCATTCCAAGACTTCTTTCTCGTGGCGTTAAGCAACAGGTCACGTCTAGTGGTACGAACGATGGCCTCGCAGTCTGTGCCGACGAGCATGCCAACGAAAACGAAGCATGCTATTCGGCGCTGACAATGTCGCGTACCTGCCGACCCCTTGAAAACAGTGCAAGCAGATGTAATCAGCAACTGCTTCCATCGCACTGGATTTACTTTTGTTGATTGCAAATGAGGCCGACTTTGCAACATAAGAGGCTGAACTGCCACCGATGACAAGCTTGTTGTTGACTACATTGTTGACGACCTCGAGGCTGCGATGTGGCGATTCCTGCCACCATTACGTTTGAAGACATTGTCAACATCGTGGCGAGGTGTTGTCATGTACTGAATGGAATGATTATGATATAATTTCACAAGTTCTATAGATGACACAGAGTGACTCCGATTAAAAAATGTACCGCGAGCTACGGAGCTGTGACGTGTGGATCTGACTAGTGTTTGCTGCCCTCGTATCATCATAAACTGCCAGAAATACACGCGAACTTGGTCCCATGTAAGCGCAAATGTGTGCAGCAACACTTCTTCCTAGACCCGGGTCTTTGAAACGCAAATAAAATTGTCTTTTCTATGCATTTGTTTTTTGGACATTCAATAATACGCACGCTTTTATGATCACCATGGAGTCGAAAGTATCGGTCATCGACTATATTTTGACTTTAACCTCTTCTTTTCAAGTTCGTGCATGGCAGGCAGAAATGAGAGTCTAACAGGCAGGCAAGCAGAGAATATTTCAGAAGTGATCAACATGAAATCTGTGCAACAAGATGGCAGTCATACGCAACATCAGAATAAGAAGTCCTGTACTACAAACCATTTATTTCTTTATCGTTGTTCTCTTCTAACCAGGAAGAGAATGTTTGCGGCACAAAAAATACTCAACCAGACGCTTCGTTCAAAATTTTGCGCACTGCATGCCAACCTGGTTTCTTCAGTGCTTTTTGTTTCCTTTGCTGCTTTTGTTTTTCTGAAGCTACGAAGACATCTTCCCACTCTCCCATAGTACAGGACATATTAGTACTCCATACTAGTACATTACAAATGCACACAGTTGTTGCTTTGGGTCGTTTTGTTTTGCTGTGGCTCTTTGTGATTTCTCTTTTTAATGTTGTTACACAGAAGAGCCTTCCCTAGGCACACAGTGAGCACACATGCTTCAGTCAGTGAAACACAACAGAAAGAATGAAGGACAAGACATCTAGCTTGCAGGGAGACAGACATGGATACCTTCCCTCCGAAAAGCTAGGAAGATTCATCAATGTGTGTACAATGGCTCACATTAGGAGAAGAAAGCAGAGAATGGTTGTGTTTATGGGTGGTGCAGGTTGGAAGTCGATGAAGGAGTGAGCTCAGTGCAGAAGTCAGAGGCATAAAGCAACAAATAAAAGAAGAGGCTAAGGAACATGCCAGCTTCCCCTTCCGTGCATCTTAAAAGCTCAGTTCGTGAGTGCAAGTAGCACCCCTATTCATTCAACACATACCTGCGTTGTGCTGTATGTGCCACTTCTGCTCGTGTATTTTATAAATCCTTTTCTTACAATTGGGTGTCACACAAATCACCAAAGTCTGCCCACGGCTAAAGAGGCTAGAAGCAGTTCCGACCTCTACACCACGGCTTTCTACGAAAGGGGTGAGCACTGTTTTCATGGCAGTCAGCAGCCATGGCTAATGGCTCCACAAGGCAAGAAGTCAGAAACATGGAACATGGGGAACTAATGAGCTAATGGTATCGGGGTGAAAGGTGAGAACAAAAAATATAAAACAGGAGGTAAAGATGCTGCTAATAGCTGCCACACACACCCTTGCGTATCTTGCCGCTTCAGATCAAGGCCGTAAGGTGCTGCATCTCGGCGAAGAAAATTAGAATAAAACCGCACTTTTTTCGCCACGGTGAACACAGGACTTACAGCTGTAAGCCACACATGATGCTGACATGGCAATGTTCAAGATGTTCACCATGTGCAGCAGTGAGGCAAGCGTACTTGCCAAACCACTGGTGCACTAAGTAGTAAGAGCCAATGTCGTCTGCTAATTCCAGCGGGTGCGTCTTCCGAACGCTTTCGGTCCTTTTAATTAAAGGTAGTGGTTCCTGAGATGCCATCACTTCATTATTATCATGTATTGCATAACTTTCTGTTACCAAGCCTGATAAGCTTTAATATTCTTAACTTAGCATTCCAATAAAATTTTACTTTACGAGCTTTCCATGTGTTTGGAGGAAGGAGCTATTTGCCCCTAGAAAATACTTTCACTGAAAGATTACATGTTCACGCACCTAAACTGGAATATACAGCTCTCCCTGATCAGCTGTGCTCAGATGCACAAAACCGTGAAGTGTCACGAAGGTGGGAGCAGAATTGAGATGTTGTAGCAGAATGAAAGGATGATGTGAGTGAGACCTCGACATGTTCCATAAGTCATCTGATAATGACCTAGAGTCGCAGGTGCCATCAACAGCATTACAACCACTTTTATTAGCAAGACATCTGCACACACACATCAAGTACACATCCACTATGTACGTGGTATGGATTATCCCGAAACACTTTTCTGGTACTTATATTTTCCTCGACCTCCTGAAACAGCTGTAGGATGATGTTCCTCCCCGACTGCTGCACAGCATCTGAAGATTTAAAAGGAATGCTTCTTATAATTCTTTTATAATTTTCATTCAAAGTTCGAAAACAAAAAATGGTCCTTTTTAATGGCATGTGAGTAAATTCACCATTCAGTACTACTATAAAAACAGCGTGACATCGGGCTCAATAGAAGACCTACAACTAAGCTTACTAGTACTAATTCTGGCTAAAATGGCCACGTTAATCTCATTCCAAATGTACAAAAAATCTTTCGCTTCATATCCTTTTCTTTTTCTGTGTTCATGTACCAGTTACTTTGAGTTTATGCGTTATATCTTTCCTATTCTTTGCCAAACATTTCCAAACAGAAGGGCACATTTCCTGAAGCCTGGGACCATTCAAGCGCCTTTCAAAGATGGATAATAGACCCTATAGGATATTGTGAAGCTAGCTTTCCTGCTATGCAGTTTGCCCAACCAATGGCGCCGTAGTCAATCGTATTTTGCATGTCTGTGTGGCGCCCTCTCGCGGACACGGCACGAAACAATCTGTACGGCGTCGCCCCGATCTTGTCGTGCGCTACCCCAGCGTTTCCCTATGGCACCACACGGTCGGGCAGCGACATACGGAGTGAGCATTGCGGTTATTTTCGATTTGAAACGCTGTACAAATTTCAGGGAGGCCTCTCCGGCATGGCAAACACAACGAAAGGAGCCGACCATGGGAAAGCCTTGGGTGTCTAAAAACGTCGCAAAATGACGCCCGAATGGGGAAGGCACGCAAGTGAGCAGATGCCGCTCGCTCGAGTCCGGTTTGTTTGAGACAGCGTGCGTAAAAGAAATAGAGGGGGGGGGGGGGGGGTGACTTCTCGTGAAAGCGTGCGGCACCTGCCCCAGCATCCAACAGAGCCCGTGGGCCTGCCTCCCACAAAGGCCAATGCCACGGTGTCGGTGGCAGTGGCCGTCACTGCTCCCGCTACGAGTGCCGTGGGTCATGGCTACCCGACGAAGACGACGCAAAAAGCGCGATTACACACAAATACCACTTGCTTCTCATCAACGTTCAGTTGATGAGCGGCATTGTGTGCCATATCTAAACCTTATTTTGAGCACAACCACACGACACATCCACACACACACACACACACACACACACACACCCAGGCATCAACCACGTACAGCACTCCACGTGAGAGTTGTACGTGGTTGATGCCTGGGTGTGTGGGTGTGTGTGTGTGTGTGTGTGGATGTGTCGTGTGGTTGCGCTCAAAATAAGGTTTAGATATGTTCTACCAACTAGCCCAACAACAAGTTCTTTTAGGCAATGTATGCCACTATGCCAAGGGCAAGCTTTCTGGAAAAAAAAAGAAAAGAAGCGGCATGCTCTTAGTTCAACGAAATAGCCCACACCGAGTGTGGGAACGCAGCACGAAAGCACCCGGGATCGACACCTGTAGGGCGTGCATGCAGTAAGACAGACAGGTCAAGCCCCTAAAAAGCAAGTTTGCACTGCTGTGCCCAAGCTCACGCTGTCTGCACAAGAAACGCCAGGATCGCTTTTGCCTTTTTGTGTTTTGTTACTCGTTGTTCTTTTATACGTTCCCCTTTCCGTTTCTCCCTTCGAAAATAAAGCAGTCGTCCTGGTGCGCTGAAAGTGAACGGACGTGTCGTGCTTTTTCCAACTCTCCGAAGTTGCTGTCCGATTGAGCCTACAGAGAGCTAGAGCTCAGTCCGCGCAAGGATTTCTGCCAGTACTGTGTTTGTTCAAGCCACGGAGCACCAGCATATCTGGCCGGAGTAACGAACGGATGTACAACGAGGCCAGAATCAATCAAAATGCCAATCGAAGCGCAACTGAAGGATTCATGGCACCAACAAACGAAGAATATTCGGGGATGAGGTGTGTGTGCGCGATCTAATGTTTAATGAGTTGAACCCCACGTCAACTCACGGACTTATGTGAAGTATTCGTCCTCTATCATCGGATACAAGAGGCAGCGTGCTGGAATAACACCTTTATCTTACAGGGTAAGATTTTCGTTACTGTGATGATCCGAGTGACCATGCGCATTGCCGGATGTCTGCTTTTCCTAACCGTGTCTTTATTACAAAGGAAAAAAAAAACTGTTTGACTGCGGGAGTACGTAGCAATGGTTTCACTTAAATACAAGCTCTGATGTGTTCGGCGCGCGGTCTTCGCGGCTAAGGCCGTGTCAGATATGCCGCATTTGCCTACCTGCACAGTACGATGATGTGAGAGAACTTCATGTTACCAAAAATGCGTGTCTAGGATGGCGTACCGGCCAGGCTGGCACCGAGTATCATTACTTTCGGTAATGAGTACACCGTTCCGCATTGTGCGCCGCTTGCGTCGTCTGCTACGATGCCGTACGGGTCGTTTGTGCCGGATTTGGCGCATGCGCACTCGGACCATGCAAAAGGCGGATTCTGCAAATAGCACGTGCAAGTGTGCATTGCGTGTGCTTTGACATGAATAAGGTAGGTTCAGCCCTCGTGATAGAAACCTGCACTAAAAACAAGTTCCAGCCTGTGCAGCTACAGCAATCCAAACATAACAGGACAGGCAGCGGCATTGCTTGGGCGAAGGCACAGTGCAGGGAACTGCACTTGCGAATTTTCGAAAGGGTCCGTTGAATGCATGGAATGGAGTGGACATAAAAGTTGCTTTTCTGCCTGTGATTATTGCCAGCAAATGCTTCAACAGACATCTGCAATCCTATGAGCTAGGCTACAAGGTTCACAGGACCTGCAAAAGCAAAGGATAATAAACATAGCATTACTAACAACACTGCCATCGTAAAGCAACTATTGCGCACGCAACACGGACCACACAGAAAGAGTACACAGGACTAGCGTAGCGTCACAGGACAACTGCGCTAGTCCTGTGTACTCTTTCTGTGTGGTCCGTGTTGCGTGCGCAATAGTTGCTTTACGATGTCAAACCAACTAGCCCGCCTGTCCGTTTTAAAACAGTGCCATATTTAAAGTTATTTGTGAGATATCTGCTGTGCCGCAGGTACAGATATTTGTATTGTATGTAAGTATTAAGTGTGCATATAAAACATGGAACACAATAAAAAGGGAGAGTATAAAGGAGGGAACAAAAACAGTTAAACTTGATGATCTTACTCGTGTGGTCTGTCACTACGTCAGGAGATGGCTGAGGAAGAGGTGGTCCCTTGCAGCAGGGTGCATTGATCTGAAAGTGTTGTATATACATATATAGGGTGATTCCACGTAAGATCGAACAAAGCATGGCTGGGCACCCTCTTAAATTTATTTCAAAATTTTATATATTGCTGCCCGATGTGTGGAAAGAAAAGATCCGCAGTTGGTTTTGGCAGCAAGAATTTTCTCGAAGCGCCGGGAGTCAATAATGACGAAGAGGTGGAGTGCCGCGCTTACCTGCTCTTCTGTTTTGGCCAAATTTGGTTATTAATTACGCAAATTATACTAAAATTAGGTGGCTGAAATTTTTTCAAGTAATTATATGCATACTTCTGCTTGTTCTAAATTATTTTTGCTATTTATGGGGACTGTACATATTTTTATAAAAATCCTCAAAATCAGTGCAGGAAGCATTTTTCTGCCCACTTTGCGCGCTCAAAAAAGGCTTGTGGCAGAGCGGCTAAAATTCTGCATTACGTTCTAAGCACACTCGTTTGTCAAAATGTAAAAGATTATATTCATATGCCTTTTCAATAAAGGGATACGGGCGGGCTAACTTCAAAAAAACACCGAACAGTGTGGCACATTTGTCATCTTTCATGTGTGGCACGCTCCAAAAATTGTCTGAATTAACCACGATGCGGGCAAGTACACCTGACTTAACGAGGGTTTGGTGCCATTGGACAATGCATGTGCTCGCCAGAACCAGAGAAAAGTCTGAATTATCGGATTTTCTGAATCAATGAGGGTCGAATTAACGATATTTCACTGTATGCAAGAATTCTTTGTAAAAGGTTAACACTTTCCAGTCTGTCATCCTTAAAGCACTTCCAAGATACCCAAACATCAGCTGCAGCAGATCACACAGAGGACTCACTGCATATCACATACTAGAGTACAGCCTTGCTGATAAGTTTTTCAGAGGGCCATAAAAAGAAAATAAAAAACCTGGGGAACATAAAATCCAAGAAACAAAAACAGACTTTAAATGTTCAATGGCTAAGAGCTAAGCAGCATTTCAAGGCACCTGGGGTTCTTTAACGTGCATTGACAACACACAGCACACAGGCCTCTGGCATTTTTACCTCTATTGAAAATGCAACTGCCGCGGCCAGGATCAAAGCCACATTTTTTGGGTGGCAGCCGAGTACCTTAATACACCACCACGGCGAACGGCGAAGTCCATTTGCTCATAGTGCACTTCAGTTTGCCTGTTTGACATGCATATAGGTGAGCTTGCGTAACTGAAAATGTTATGATGTCCAATGAATTCCCGAATCTGACCTGAAGTGTTTTAGGAAGTAGTACACAGTTGATGCTTCTCATTTGTAAAGAGCAATTTGCATATGCATGAGCAAAGACTGCAATGATTGCAGTATTTAGAAATTAGGTTTCAAGTTATTTGCTAAACTGGATAGAATTTTCCCCGAGTGCAGCAGGCCCGGACAACATTTCAGCTTGAGTAGCAGACAATAAGGACATCATGAGAAAATGTCATATAAGCGATGTCACTGGACTCATTGTTTCAACAAGGACCAAGCCTGAGTGTGTTAAAAGGGCCCTGTGACACTTTTTTTACTGCCTTCTGAAGCACTAAAGTGTGTGGGGTATGGTTTGTTTGTGGGGCTTAACGTCCCAAAATCCGCCGTAGTGGAGGTCTCCGGAAATTTCGACCACCTGGGGTTCTTTAACGTGCACTGACATCGCACAGCACACGGGCCTCAACATTTCGCCTCCATCGAAATGCAGCCGCCGCCGCCGGGATTCGATCCCGCTACCCTCGGATCAGCAGCCGACTACCATAGCCACTAGACCACCGTGGCGGGGCGCGTGTGGTATTGAATATTGAGATGAACGCAAAAGTGAATGACAGGAACTGGCGCATGAAAACCGGTTTTATTTGCACAGGCCACTGGAGATTTCTCTAGGCGGCCTATACAAATTACCTTGCCACCACTATTTTTGAAGGAGCTGTCATTGTGGTTACAACAGGGACAACGAACCACGTGTGTCAGTCAGTAGAGGCAGTTGTTTTTAAAATATGATACTTAAGAGATTTCCTTCTGCGTGTCAGGAAGGTTTCCGTTGTGTCCCTGCCAAGCCTTCAACATTCTCAACTGCATCGGTAACACTGGCTGCTCCTCTCAACCAGTTTTGGCACTCCTTTCCAGCTGGGCGCACAAAACAAAAGGTTTGTCTCCCCACGCCAATTCGGCTGCCACCTCCATAGAAGGCAGACAGTAGGGAAGTTTAACCTGTCCAAGGCTCTGCTTTTTAAACCACCGCAACTAATGCCGCATCACCTCCGGACACGAGTTTTTATATTTTTTGTGCTCAGCAGCATGGCTCAGCAGGGATGAATGAATGTAACATGTGAACTGGCATGTTAAAGCAATCACAATGCCCAGCCATGGTCGTCACTGCCATGTAAACAAGCGTCACTTCCTGTAGCAAAATTCACCATTGTGTTCTGCTACAGTTCAAGCAGAACTCTCCAGAAGGTGGTTTCTTCGTTAAAATAAAATAACAAACACTTTGGTACTTCCACTCTCGCTCTAATATCCCCATGTGCCGCAGTTCTAGAATAACTAATAGAAACACCATGCTTGGTTGGTGTCGCAGGGCCCCTTTAAGGGGAAGGAGACAAGTCTGCTTGTCAACATGTTGGCTCAAGCAATGTTCCTTGCTCAACGAGTGCTCATCAAGGCACAGTACTCTGAACTTTGGCTGTCTTTAGGCAATCACGGAGAGAGAATCACATGATGTACTCTCATGTATTCATATACATTAAAGTTGGCATCGCCACACTCATGCTTTAGCCAAAGCCCGGCCCACTAGACAAAAAATTGTTACATTTTCCGAGCACATAATGCCAACAAAGCCCTCCCATTGCAAATTGATATAAGCCGGAAAATGTCTGCACAAAATTCAAACACAGAAATGAATGTACGCCAGGGCACCATTGATTTCAAGAGTACAAAAGTAACAGCAAAAGCATACCTCCAGGAGAGACTTGTGGCACTAGCAGCTGTGCTACAATGTGCTCCTCCCGGCCGGGTTTGTCAGAGGGCCTTGTCCCACGAGCTATTTCTGTGAAAGAGGCAGCATTATGTACATTGTGCTCAGAAGGAGAACACGTTCATTGGCTGAACATATTGCACACTGCAATTGCAGCTAAAATGACTCAATTACGGAACAGATCCCCCCTATAAAATAGCCTATTGCCTTTTGAAGTAGGTGCGCACAAGTATACAGTGTTACATAACATCTGAAGCCAAGGAAAGCAGGGGACGTGGTCTGGACTGTTTAAATGAAATGTGGTACACGAGGAAAATGAAAATGGACAAAAACCGTTGACGCGGTCATACTGACGGTAGCGTAGCTGTAGAGTATGTTCGATGCTGCCGAGTCCTTCAGAACTTCATTGACATTTGTTGGCGGGTTTCGCACAAGACCCGCAAACAGTTGCTCCTTCACGCCGCGCATGAGCTTCTTCGCCTAGACATATCTGGGTTTGCTCGACGAAATAGGCGGGTGATGTCCTTAACAAACATGGCCACTGTTTGGTTAGGCTTCTGAATGTGGAATTCGAAGAGTCACCGAGTTTGCTCTCACACTTCCTTCACGGTTTGTGAACCACGTTTGCGAGCTCTGTAGAAAAGTACGCGTGAGCTAACTTTTTACCGGCGTTGGTGCTACAGCCATTCACACGCGCTACGCGTTCTAACTCCTTGAGCCAGTCCTCGGTATATTCATGGGAGTTTCCGTGAAAGGCTTGAAGAGACCGACGATTCGAAACAGTCACCTGTGTCGGACTTGGGTTTGCCATAGCTTTGGTACTCCTCTAGGACTCAGACGCACTCTGTCATAACGGATTGCACGTCGGGCTCAGTCCTAACAGGTGCCGGCTGACGCGGTGAACTGGCTTTTAAGTACACGGAACTCTCTCTGCACTGGGTGCGGTGCTGCGTAGAGGTGTTCCGAATATTTACCCAGCACCTCTACCAAGGTCGCGACGCAGGAAGAGCAGGAATCAGGAACACAGAGCTGGTCACTTTAATGGAAAATCAGACACGGATCTCATCGTTTGTTGTTGTTGTGGCCTCTATAATTGGCACTTACCCTCGGGGGTTGGCCACACTTCAGGTAATGATAGAAAGAATGGGAAAATTAAAAAGCAAAGGCGAAAATCTAAGAAAATAAAAAGGAAGGAGGAAGTTCAATGAAAAATAATAATTAGAATTTATTAAAGGAAACATTGGAAACGAAACACTGTGGTCGACAGGGTTTGCGTTTCGTTATCCCATAAGCTCTGCCAGTAGGGCCCAAGCGCTGCCAAAACACAATGAATTGTTGGCAAAGCTTGTCTGTACAGATGTGTGTAGGTGATCGGACGACTAATTTCATTTAATCAGGCAGTGCCCTGGCACCCGCCGCAATACTGCTTGCTGCCAGGATTCTGAACCTCTGGAGGTTTGTTAAAGCTGTCGCCGCTTGTCCATATAACAGCGTTTGGCGTATTTAACGGTGAACTGCTGCCTTTGGCGCGTAAGCTTTTGCTGTGAAGATTGCTGTCTTAGCAGGCAAAAGCACAGCATCCGAAAAAAATGTTATGGCTCCAATTCACGCAGTGAAGCTCGTATAAGAGCACATGGCCTGGGTTTCGGCGAATAGTGGACTCTTCCCCTACAGTACCCAGCCCTTGAAGCCCCGTCATGGTGGTCTAGTGGCTATGGAACTTGGCTGCTGATCCGAAGTTCGCGGGATCGAATCGCGGCCGCGGCGGCTGCATTTCGATGAAGGCGAAATGTTGAGGCCCGTGTACTGTGCGATGTCAGTGCACGTTACAGAACCCCAGGTGGTCGAAATTTCCGGCTACCTTGACTACGCCGTCTGTCATACTCAAGAGGTAATTTCGGGACGTAAAACCCCACAAAATCCGAAGATGTCATAGCCTTGGGCTGCAGCGCTTGCTGATCTTGTTTGCTTATCATCAGTCTCTGCGCTGTCGATGGACTTCACGACTCCTGGCGCTGCGATGGCAGGGGAACCTAGCAGTTGTGTACAAGGCGATGGCATGACGTACACCCACTGTATCCAGCTGCGGCTCTTCCACTTCACTGCAGCTTTGATTAGGCCAGACACTTTTGAAGGATGGTTTCTCCGACCAGTTAGATGACTCTCCGGTTTATCGAGTCACAGCGGCACTCCTGGAAAAGTGCTTGGAATGAGGTTAACTGGCGCTCTATAGCCGACCTTTACCTTGAGCTTTACACCATTCACGTGGAGCGAACCAAACTTTGCTTTTGCCTTACCCTTGGCTTTCATGCAACGCTTCTCGATTGCACGTGAATGTAGTTTTTGGCATCGTTGTTTGGCTAAGCGAACTGCCTCATTCTTTTTGTAACACTTGCAAACGGCTCTGTAGACGAGACAAAGTTCTGTCTGATGCATTTCCTCCCGCAGATGTGACACGATTTGTTCTCCCCGGCAAGGAACCTCTGTCTTGATGGAGGCGCTTGATTGCATGTCTGCTTAGTCGCTGGTCTATGTTTTGTTGCATCAAAGGCCACTGGCGCTGATTACTCTTTTTTCTCGTTTACCCTGTTCTCGTTCAGAATCTTCATGGAAGCGCGCATGCAACAGCACATTTTTGAAGTGACTGGTAGGAAGTGCGGCGTAGTTGTTGCGAGAACTTGCTGTCAAATAGAACAACAATATATCGGTGTCGGAAAGAGGCCTTCCTCGACGGGAGTTTAACCATAGTTGCATTTCTTATTATGTTCCACAACGCTCAATAAAAATATAGCAGCGGCTTAGCTCGGCCATGTCAAGATATAGGTAGCGTGACTCCTGGATGTATCTTTCTTCCTAAACTCAACCGCTACTTGCCAGGCAACTACTTCGGGATCCGTTGGGAAGCTTCTCCGATCTTCTGCGCTGCTGAGCAGCATTTTGGCTCTCCTCCTCCCTGGTTACACCACACTGGCAAACACCCGCTATATATATATATATATATATATATATATATTGTAGCGAAACGTCGGGGCCGTTAATTTTAGACGCATCGGAAGGTCAGGAAGACGAAGAGGCGTGGGAGCCACTCCGCGATGAGTCGACACAGTGAATTGGGAGAGCACTCATTGGGGGGTTTATTTAGCTAAGACATCTTGAAGTTGGAAAACACACAGGGCAAAAATTATACAACATAGAAAATGGTATCATACCCCGTCGGCCTGCCGAAGTGGTCCCCGGTGGTTTCGAGCGTCATGGTCCCCTAGTCCGCTCTCTAAAAAAAGGCCAGTGTCGCCGCTTAAATAGCACTTTTCAGCGCCCACGGCAACACGAACGTCTCGGAACACCACTGCCTCTCACCAATAGGAAAACGGCTTACACGGGCCAGTCAGGCAGGTCGAAGGTAACGATGCTCTACGAGCTCTCGTGATCGCGTGCATCCGGCGTTGCTACAAAACTAATACAAACAACACATTCCAGAAACTGGCCACGACGCACACACGTGGTCTTCGTTCTCTGTACTACGTCGTGAAGAAGACTCTCTGAGGCGCGCCGGCTCGTTTGCTGGAGCACCCTTCTACAAAAGCAGTCGAAAAAGAAAAAAGAACAAGAAAACATTCTACGCGACGCGGTCTTCGCGACACCTCCCCCCTACGAAAATGAGTGACCCACTCGTTTTATTTGCAAGACAGGAAAAGAAGTACGAAACGCAATTTACATAGAACAATTATGTGAGGTGCTCGTTTCATAAAAGTTATACATCTATCTAAAAGGTGAAAAACTTAAAACAACAAATGGAAAATCGCGAGACTCAAAGTCACTAAAGTTCACTCGCTGGCACTGTAATACAAGTCAGTGTCAGTATCGTAAGCGGCGACATTTCGTTGTCCGTTGTTGCCGTTTGACAATGTCTTCCAATCGCTGTAAAGTTCAGTTTCAGAGTCATAGCTCTCGCGCTGCCGTACTGCATCACTGGTCCCTGACTCGCGCACACCATGACGCAAACGAAGTTCTTGGTCCACTCGCTACCCGCACTCGCGCACATCACCATTGACGTCGCACTCCCGCACAACACTGGGGTGTAATTCGTGGACATCACTCCCGGCACTGCGCTCGCGCACCTCACTTGATGGAATTCGCGGTCATCACTGCACTCGCGCACATCACCACTTGGATCTCGCACCTCGTGATCGGCACCGGACTCATCGTCTGCGTCGTCGGCATCGGAACATGATCGAACGTGGCAGGGCTTTAATCGCGCAACATTCACAACGTCACGTTTTTTTCCAGTTCGGTCTACCACCTCCCAGTCATTTTCGGCTACCCGGCGCACTAGACGGAATGGTCCGTGGTAGCTGTGAAGAAGCTTCGTTGTCTTTCCTTTTGCTCGCGAGGGAGTCCATATGTACACCAAGTCCCCCTGACGATAAACAGCACTGCGTCGTTTAGCATCGTAGCTGCGCTTGTTCTTTTCTTGCTGGTGCCTTTCCCGTTCATACACTAATTTTCGAGCCTGCCGCAGCCGGTGAGCCACTTTCATCGCATCCAGGGTGTAGTCGAATCCACGTTGTGCGCCCGACCCGACATCTACCGGTAGCGTCGGCTCATGCCCGTGAAGAAGAAAGAAGGGAGTGAATCCGGTCGTCTCGTGGGTGGAAGAATTGTACGCAAAAAGAACGTACGGCAGAAATTCATCCCAGTCGCGGTGGTGCGAGGAGACGTACATGCTGAGCATGTCAGCCAACGTGCGGTTAAAACGCTCGCACAGCCCGTTGGCCTGTGGGTGGTATGCTGTTGTGGTGGCATGTTCGCTACCCACGAGCCGGAATATTTCCTCGGTCAAGTTGGCAACAAAATGCTGTCCTCGATCGCTTATCACTCTCTCCGGAGCACCATGACGCAGGACGATTTGCTCGACGAAAGCCCTCGCCGCCTCTGCGGCCGTGGCTGCCGGACACGCGACAGCTTCGACCCATTTCGTATGGTAGTCGGTAATCACGACGATGTAGCGGTTCCCTGCTTTGGATTTGGTGAAAGGTCCAAGAAAGTCCATGCCCACTTGTTGAAACGGTCGACCCACAGGTGGGATTGGTTGGAGGTAACCGGCCGGCTTCCCTGGCGGTTGCCTTCGCGTCTGGCAGTCAGGGCAGGAGAGAACGTACTTGCTGACGTATGAGAACATCTTCGGCCAGAAATATCGGCAACGCACCCTCTCCCATGTACGCTTGACACCCAAGTGGCCTGCCGTACAGTCGTCATGGCAGTGCCTTAATATCTCAGACCTCAAGCACTTGGGGACAACGAGGGCCGCGCGATCCTCCTCAAAGCCTTTCGCCCTCCGATACACTACACCGTCGATCAACCGAAAACTCCGTGCCGTTCTTTTGGTCTTCCTGACAACGGGAGCACTCGGGTGCTCGAGGTGCTGTACAATGTCTCTAATCCATGGTTCTGCCCTCTGCTTTTTTCCAACATCCACCTGATCCAAAACCAGCAACGGTAAGGGGTTTTCTTCGCTTACTGGTGCGGGATCGTGAGGGAGGCGGGAAAGCGTGTCGGCATTTCCATTCTTGAGGCCAGGGCGGTGTCGCAACGTTATGTCGAACTCCTGAAGTAACAGCGACCATCGCATAAGGCGACCGTTCGGATTTCTCACTCTCATAAGCCAAGCTAGGCTAGCTTGGTCAGTCACGACCGTGAAATTAGCGCCAGAGAGGTATGGCCGAAACTGTCCGCAGGCGTACACGACTGCGAGGCATTCCTTTTCAGTTGTGCTGTAGTTCATCTCAGCCTTGTTGAGGTGAAGGCTTGCATAGGCAATGACTCTTTCTTGACCTTCAGTTTTCTGGACCAACACGGCGCCAATGCCGTAATCGCAGGCATCGGTGTGCACCTCTATCTGCTTTCCCGGCTCAAACTGACCTAGAACTGGGGCTGTGATCAGCTTTTCTTTGAGGGACTGCATCGCCGCTTCGCAGGCTGCATCCCACACGAAAGGAACATCCTTTTTAGTTAAGTTGGTTAGAGGTCGAGAAATGTGAGAGAGGTCTTTGATGAATCGCCGATAGTAGTTACAGATTCCGAGAAAACTCTGTACACCTTTTTTGTTTCGCGGCTGGGAGAATCTCTCGATCGCTGCTACCTTGTCTGGGTCTGGCCGGATGCTTTCACCTGTGAGAATGTGTCCTAGATTATTATCTCCTGGCGGGCGAAGCTGCATTTCTCGGGCTTCAGTCGCAAATTTGCCGCGTCCAAAGCCGAAAAGACACTTTCCAAATCTTGCAAATGGGCTGCCATGGTCTTGGAGAAAATTACGATGTCGTCCAAGTAGGCCAAACAAACCCTCCAGAGGAGTCCACTGAGGACTTTGTTAATCATTCTCTGGAAAGTGGCGGGGGCGTTGCACAGGCCAAAAAGGGACAACGTTCAATTCGTACAGGCCGGGTCCACAGGCAAACGCGGTCTTTGGCTTATCTTCCTCTTTGATGCCCACTTGCCAGTAGCCTGATGTTAGATCGAGTGTGGTGAAATATTTTGACCCCTGAAGCACGTCGAGAATGTCATCAATTTGCGGCAGTGGGTGCACGTCTTTCTTAGTCACTTCATTGACTCTTCGGAAATCGACGCAGAAACGCCAAGTCCCATTTGGCTTTTTAACGAGGACGACAGGTGATGACCAAGGACTGTGAGATTCTCTAATTATCCCATCGCGCAGCATCTCTTCGACCTGTTGCACAATCTTTTGCCTTTCAAACAGGGAATGGCGATATGGGTGCTGGTGAACTGGTCGACAATCACCTGTGTCGATCACGTGTTCAGCGACGTGAGTTTGCCGGATGGGGTTATCGTTGCTTGTGAATAGATGACGGTATTTCTCAATGAGCGACAGCAGCTCATCCCGTTCAGATTGCTGCAGGTTGTCCCCAGTCTGTATGTCAAGCTCATGAGGCACTTGATCGTTTTCGGGAGCCGTTATTGCCAGCTGTGCGTCATGAATAGATGAAGCCCATCCAAGCTTTGTTCCGCTGAGCAGATTTACTGGCGACATGGTGGGATTAGCAATACGAAGCAGGCCTCTCCCATTCTCGATCCTCGTCACGGTGCGTGCAACTTGGAGTCCACTTCTCAGCGTGCTGTTCAGCTCGACGAGGTGGAATCCGTCCCTTGCAACTTTTACTTCAATGGC
This sequence comes from Hyalomma asiaticum, assembly GCA_013339685.2. Taxonomy (NCBI): domain Eukaryota; kingdom Metazoa; phylum Arthropoda; class Arachnida; order Ixodida; family Ixodidae; genus Hyalomma; species Hyalomma asiaticum. The sequence goes on from CM023487.1 coordinate 90,337,719, forward strand.
GACCTCTGTGCGAGGTTCAATGCGAATGTGCTCGTGGCACCGCACTGTAAGCACATCATTGTGTTCGGGGGCACTTGAGTCCACCCGTAGTCGAAAAACCTCGCCATTGAGTAGGAGCTCTTTCTTGTGAAAATCGATAAGTCGCACTGTTCGACAAAAGGGGAGACCACCGAGCAGCTCGTACGGGCAATTCTTGACCACTAAAAACATTTCTTGAACTTCGGTGGTGCCAAATTCAACATTTATATCAACTTCACCATGAGGGGTGAGCAAGCATCCGCCAATTCCTCTGATGAAAATGTCTTTTCTCGATTTGGATGCAGCGCAAATTTTGTTGGCTAATTCTTCTGAGATGACATTTACGGATGAACCGGTATCAATTACGAGTTTTGTCTCTCTACCATTGGCTCGTGTGGGGACCACGAGAAGCTGACTTTCGGACAATGTGCCGATGGGGCGGCCGGGCTGGCCCCCTAGTCCCGGCCGTTCTCGTTTCCCGAAGGGTTATGCTGACTATCGTGATTGCCAAGAGACTCCGCATGATCATTTCTGTCGTCCCGGAAGCGCTGTCGGCACTTTTGTGCTACGTGGCCGATGCGGCGGCAAATCTGGCATCGGGGACGCCCGTCGTTGGCACGGGACGTTCTCGGTGGCCAAGGCACTGGGGGTCGACGCATTTTGTCTTCGATGTTTTTTAGCCGGTCAGGCAGTAAGACGATGGAGTCTGCAATCGTCTTCAAGTCTCTCTCACGGTCGGCAGCCTCCTGCGGGCAACGCAGTTCAGCTGCGGCGCACGTGGCGACACATGTAGGAGTAGGCTGCACTGCCGCGGCGGCGGATGCCATCCCTACCGGAGGCGCGGTGTTTTGCATCCACGACTGCAATCCAGTAGGATAGTGGTAGTCAATCGGCCGCGACCCCGACATACGGCTCATCAAGACTGCGTAATTTATGCGCTGTAATAGGAAGAATTCGGCGCAAGTTTCCGGGTTTGCGATTATCACTTTTTCTTGCACATCCGGACGCAGACCGCGCATAAGGTGCCGCAACCGGTCATCTTCTGGCATAGACGGGTTGGCTCTTGCACAAAGTTGTACGACGTCATAGTAGTACTGCTCTGGAGTTTCGGACGGCAGCTGTGTCCGGTTTTGTAGCCGCAAATGGGCGATCTCGACTGAGTGACGGCTAGTAAAGGATGTCTTCAATAGCATCGCCCATTCCTCCCATGAATTAGGGGAACCGGTTAGAATCTGAGTAGTGTGCCACTTCTTGGCATCGCCGTCTAGAGCCAAATATAAAAATTTAACTTTCATGGCTTGGTCCCAATTATTCAGCGACGCGACATGTTCGTAGCAAAGTAGCCACTCTGAAATAGATTCCTCTGGCGCGCCTCTAAAGACTGGCGGTCCGACGAAAGGTATTGCTTGGGGGGTAGCCATAGCAGAGAGAAAGGAAGGGGGTTCCGTCATAGTGGAGCAGTCCGAAGTAGTTTCCTGATGCTTGTTGACTCGGGGCATGGCTTTAGAGCGGGAATATCGCTACCGAGCAACCTCCACCACTTTGTAGCGAAACGTCGGGGCCGTTAATTTTAGACGCATCGGAAGGTCAGGAAGACGAAGAGGCGTGGGAGCCACTCCGCGCAGGCAAGCGATGAGTCGACACAGTGAATTGGGAGAGCACTCATTGGGGGGTTTATTTAGCTAAGACATCTTGAAGTTGGAAAACACACAGGGCAAAAATTATACAACATAGAAAATGGTATCATACCCCGTCGGCCTGCCGAAGTGGTCCCCGGTGGTTTCGAGCGTCATGGTCCCCTAGTCCGCTCTCTAAAAAAAGGCCAGTGTCGCCGCTTAAATAGCACTTTTCAGCGCCCACGGCAACACGAACGTCTCGGAACACCACTGCCTCTCACCAATAGGAAAACGGCTTACATGGGCACGCGATCACGATGCTCTACGAGCTCTCGTGATCGCGTGCATCCGGCTTTGCTGCAAAACTAATACAAACAACACATTCCAGAAACTGGCCGCGACGCACACACGTGGTGTTCGTTCTCTGTACTACGTCGTCAAGAAGACTCCCTGCGGCGCGCCGGCTCGTTTGCTGGAGCACCCTTCTACAAAAGCAGCCGAAATAAATTACATTATTCAAGCATTGGAAGCGTTTGAGACTAGACATTTAGCTCTGTTTCTTGCGAATAAACAAACACTCGCCAAAGTTGCAACTAAAAATATGGACTTTCTGCCATAAGGGGCAGGGAACTGGGCTATGAATTTCCGTTTTTGCTATAGTATGATCGATTTGATTGAAGTAAATTTAAAAGGCATGAGGAAAATTTAAAGTGAGAAAAAAAATTGGCCGCGTATCTCCGTGCTTCGCTGCAAATGCCGTCGAAAGACGATAGCCTTCTACCGGCCGTACTACTTGAGTCCCGTTTCGCGTGTTTCTATTCCCCCCGAGGAGTTGCGCAAGCGAGAGGGAAAACGAAGAGACGCGAGAAGAGAAAGGGACCGGTCGGAGTGGCGGCCGTTCCCTGCCTTCCGTTCGGCACGAGCGCGAGATAAGGTCGCCATGTGGCCATGGTTACGGGAAACGCAAGAAGCTTGCCTAGTACAGGAAACGTCCGCTTTTGCGCATCCTAACAAGCACTAGGGTCTTTAGAATTACGCATCTATGTATTTTCTACAAAAGGAACGCACCGTCCAATACATACCTATTGATGTTGCGCCTCAGATATGCGTAATATTTGCTTTTTGGCCGACTGTGTTCTGAAGTATGAAGGTAGCCACCAGTTCAAGCTGGGTGGTCGTTGAGGAAGGGGTTCACCTTTCGCAGCAGGACGGACACACTAACCCACACACACACACACAGACAGACAGACAGACCAAAATTTCTGCGTTGAAGTATCCCAAGAAAGACTATCGTCTTTAAAAGAAAAAAGAACAAGAAACACGAACAGAAACGAACAAGAAAAGAACAAGAAACGACGCGGTCTTCGCGACAATATATATACCCCCACTGACACCTCTGCGCATGCGCACAAAATGAGAGGCGCTACGAAGCGGCTCCGGTGGAGCATCACACTCGGCTGCTGTGCGTTTGCCGCGCTGTGCGTCTGCCAATGCGTCTGCCGCGGCTATGACATCAATCCTTTGGAATCTGCAGACCGGCGACACACGCGTGGCGGCGACAGCTCCGGCTAGCCAGCTGTGCGCCGTGTGACGTCACTGCTCCACGAGCGTGCGCAGCAGGGCTCTGCAGGAGCCACGCGAAACTGCACAGCCCCGGCCAGCCTAGCCCACGCTACAAAAGTATCCACGCTTTCATTTTCTTGTAACGTCCGCTTGTAAAAAGCGGTAACTCTCCTCAGGTTCTTTCGAACGGTGGACAAAATACGACGTCAATGCCCGTTGCCCAATGCTGCCCGAGCGAGCGTCATCGGCCGAGAAGTTTAAAGACGCTAGCGTGCATCTTGCTTGATTACCCATAGAATAAAGAAGCGCTCAACACGAACCTCAATTGGAGCTCCCTGAACACCTGTAGCTTATACGTAGCCCTCAGACTGCTCCATCCAATTCGCCCATGTACATGGGTCCGCGAAGTCGAGGTTTGGTGGCGGCTGCAGGCGATGCATCGTAATTAACAAGCATCCATCTGGTGCGCCATTACCGGGAGTTATGGCGCACTTTTGCCGCGTCGGCGAAGTCCAAGCTGGACGGCACTTGCACATCAGTAGAGGTAGCGTCTGCCTTGTCTCCCGTTGCCAGGAGCGAAGGGAGACATCGAAGACCACAGTCACGCCACGGCCACTTCTGACACCACGTAGAAAAAGGATACTTAAAAAAAATTGCCCGCCAATCCACCCTGTGAAGGTGGTTGGAAAGCGAAGCTTTTTACGCCACCCTCACGGTGACTGCGGCGCACTTGATATTTCACACACTACAACGTAACTTTAACCACGGCCTTTATTATTATTTACTTCACAACAATGTTCACTACAGCTTTATGATCGGTGTGACATACACTAAAATATTCAGTTTTCACTGTAGTTACATTCTTTGCCAAGGTTAAAATCAAGGTGAGAGCTGCTGGGTTTTGCCTACGACGCTGTTGAGCGAGACGATTTTGTTCTTTCCGCCGAGCCTTATATCCACGCTCTTCTTCTGCCGTCTTTACTTTCCGTGGTCTACCCATAGTGGGGTAGCCTAGAAATGAACCGAAGCAGTTACTAGGCTGGAAGGGTTTCGAATGACGTCAACCATCTTTCAAGCAGCTGCATAAGTTTTGCAACAGCTCTTACGGACCGCGCCGAGCCTGTTTCCGTTGTTTGCCCGCAGCCCTTATCATCCATCATGTTGGCTCATCACTCACTTTGAAGCTTGTTTTTGTGGTTTTTCTTGCGAAAACCAGTGCTTAGTTGTACGCTGAATGCCTGAATTCAAGTAAGCTATACTGCTATACCTGCAATCGTTAGCGGTTCGTCGGGATCGTTTTTTGCTTACAACGACGGACACGACAGAACCCTTGGTTGTTTAGAGGTACAAAGCTTCGGTTTAAAAATGATGGCTGCGCATAAATAGCTGTGTCGAGCCGTGTTAGTTAAACGAATGACCTCCTTTATTAGACCGTTGCCACTTTTAACAAACATTGCGAGTCGTGTCCTCTGTAAACACTAGCTCCTACAATGTGGGCAGTAATCTATAGAAGACTCGGATTCGAAGTGGCAAACGGAAGCTCGACGTATCCCTCACCGTCTGGTTTGAAGCCAATGATTAAGGGTTGCTCCTTGCGGCACCTGAAGTAGAACTTGGTCTTAATTTGAGGGTTCCTGTCTTCGGCTGCGACATTGGAAACCTTTTCTCGAGACAATATAATTTCGTCCGTTTATTCGTACATTCTCATTCTGAAACTTAGTCGTCGTCTTCTTCCCTCCTTTTCTCGGACAACTAGCGATGCGGATCGCTGTGTCTTGAAGCCGAGGAGGCACTGAAGGTTGTTCTTTTCACGGATGCGGACGTAAGTCAGCATTGCAATACAAACAAAACGCGGGTTCGATCCCGCCCGTGACTCTGGCATTTTCGATGGAGGCGGAAATGCCAGAGGCCCGTGTACTGTTCATTGTCAATGCACATTAAAGAACACCATTGGCGAGATCGGGGATCGTTGTTTCCGGACTCGGGCGGTTCTATTCGCTTTTCACTGCATGACTGTTGGCCGTGGTCATGCTTTCCTCGTAAGCAGCGGGATGCGGCCACGTTTTTGCATTACAATGCCACCTCTGCACCACAGGCGTTTAAGCTCACGGAAAATAATTTTTCGCTTTAATAAGACAATATTATTCATTTGAAGACGAAAAACATTTGCACTTGCAGTATATTTTCTAAGCGGAGACAGCAAAACAGAGCTCGTCAATTTTGGGGGATGCTGACCGTTTACCCATTGGTCGCTCTCGCTCTGCCGTTCTGACACATTTTATGGCTCAGCCTGTCATGAAGCAGCACCACTCAAACAAAGCAGGATGCCCAATCCTGAAAGCGTGCGCCGCACTCAGTTGCACAAAATCCGCAGGGCGCACAATGAGAGCCACGCCCCCGCTTCGTGACGTTGCAGTGAGCGAACGGGTTGTGTTCCGAGATCTCCGATCACGCCCCAGGTGGTCAAAATTTCTGCAGACTTTCACTACGGTCATCCTTTCTTTTCTATCTGTTGCAGTCACTTTCACCTACACCGACGGACGCTCAGCCGTGCTCCCAACATGGGATGCAGAAATTAGCGTTCTTTCCATAACTGAACCGCAGCAATAAGCATGCATCACGCTCGCACGTTCAGTGCGATGAACGAATTGCATGTGCGCAATGCAAGGCATTGTATGTTCGTGCTTACTCGTGCACATCAAATGTACACGTGGCTCGGCAGTGTTTATTGTGTGTGTTTGTCTGCGGCGCCAACGTTATCGCTTTATTTTTTTTCTACTCTTTTGGGTGCTTTCCTAAGCTGTCCCACTGCTTCTAAGGGGGTTCAGGCTTCTCAAGCTTTCATTCTGTGGCTTTTCTCACGCTCCTGCACTTCACGACTCTTCATTTGAAATAAAAGTTTCTTTTTTATTTTGTGAGGTTTTAAATTCCAAAACCGGCTGTGATTATGAGAGACGCCATAGTGGAGGGCTCCGGAAATTGTGACCACTTGGGGTTCTTTAACGTGCACTGACATTTCACAGCACACGGGCCTCAACATTTCGCCTCCATCGAAATGCAGCCGCCGCGGCCCGGACTCGATCCCGCGACCCTCGGATCCGCAGCCGAGTAACATAGCCACTAGACCACCGTGGTGGGACTTGAAGTAAGGGTTCATACAAACTTGTACTCATTTATTACACGATGATATGTCGCATTCAGCTTGTTGAAATGGAAGAAGTTTGAATCACTGCCGCGGCCATGCGTTATTGGCAACCGGCTTACCTTGCCTGACGTTATCGCGTTGAATTTCGAAGATTGGGCTTTATTTTAACGTTCAAGCTTTACTAAATAATTTCGGAATCTTAAGTTCAATCAAGTTCTTTTATTGCGGCATTTTTATTTCTTTCTCTTTTTAGAAAGCGAGCAATATTTTCGAATCTCCTGTCCGAGGCCTGTCTATACTTGAATTTTTACGGAACAGCACTACGAAGAGGAGGCCTCAAACCGGCATTATTAAATTCGAATAATTGCTAACATATTTTCTGAACGCAGATGCTTTCTCTTTATTTTTGCCAATTGCATAAATACCCATGGAAATACATTTCTGGCTACAGCTTTGTTAAGATGATGTACCACGATATGTCAAAAAAATATATGTTCTCTCTGGCACGTCACAATTAAAAACATGCTACATAACGTGATAAAAAGATAGTGCAGCGGTGGTTATTTGTATGAAAGATGCGTTCTGTAGTGTATATTTTTCCTCAAGCCTTCAGATTTCTCGGCAGAACTGATCCGTATGGACGACAGAAGAATCGCAGTCCATCACCGCTCTAAGGAATGGCACGGTTTTCAAATAATTTCTCCAAATCTTTTAGGTAGATCGAGTGTTTCCACATGGCCGAACATGCTTTTAACGAATTGCAGCATCCAGTTCATTAAGCGCGTTGGTCGTCAACCGTGAAGTGGAAATGCGTGAATAAAGGAAAAGCCATGCCAGTCGCTGTGCGTAAATAATGTCAAAGAACTCTCCTGGACGTAAAGACCCCAGTTCCTGCAGTAGGTAAGCTATTCGCGTAAACGCTTCGTAAAGGTCTATGAATGGGTGCCGAAGTGCCACAATATCAGCCTTGAGAAATATAGACAGTGTGAGAGGCATAACAGTTTGTGGATTTGTGCTTGTAAAGGCTGCGATACTGGCGACCGGTACTTCTTGAACATTCAAGTAAAACGCACTGCACACAGGCGTATATCATTTCGCCTCAGTGGGAAGTGCTACAGTTGAGGCGGCTATCGAACCGAACACCATTGCCATGTTACTTCTACTGCGGCCTGGCACGGCAAGAGTCTTGCAACTAGTGATGAGGCCGCACAGACAGGGCACTAGGGAACAACCGCAGACTTGAAAAGTTTGCGAGTGTCCGGCTGTTTGGAGACACCGCGCGCGCGAACCGAATTCAGTGTATTTAATGTCTCGTGCGTTCCAGACTTTCATGACCGAGGACAGGAAGAGATCAGTTGTTCCCTATGGGACATATTTCACTTTTCCCGAGTTTGTTAGCTTCAGGTTTTATTTTATTGCATGCACTTGCTTTGCACTTGGAAAAGCCCGAGATAAATTAATAACTGGCGGACTTCATTCACTTCTATCTATCTATCTATCTATCTATCTATCTATCTATCTATCTATCTATCTATCTATCTATCTATCTATCTATCTATCTATCTATCTATCTATCTATCTATCTATCTATCTATCTATCTATCTATCTATCTATCTATCTATCTATCTATCTATCTATCTATCTATCTATCTATCTATCTATCTATCTATCTAGCCGCCTACGTCTCGTTGGTCTGCTGGTTGCCTCATTTACCTGGTATTACGCTTATATAGAATATGTATGGAGCATTTGTGGAACAAATGTATGGCGAGCATGAGAACTGATATTGACATGACTAACCTTATAAACTTGTCATGTATGTCACAATTAACGATGCTGCTATCACGTGTAGCTGCTACCCATTGTGTTGGCCTCACGGTATGCGAGAATGCGGCGCAGGTTTCAGAATTGTTGACAGCCTATGTCAATCGAGCACCTATTAAATTGATATATAAACCCTGGGGGCAATGCGAAATACAAATGAAATGCCGTAGTTGCGGGGATCTAACGGACAACTTCGTGCGACGTCTGAGGCATTCTGCATTTCCCACAGAGCACTGACTGGCTCCAGGATCGGGCCACATCTTTCTTCGCACTGTTGACAGTGGACGGACAGCTTCAACAGCTCTTGCGTTAGAAGACGGAAAGAAGAGCGTTTATGCTTGTTTGCGAAATATACACGTGAAAGGTACGTAGACACATGTGTAACTAACCAATAGATAGAGGGGTATCGAACACGTGACTCGTAGGTGCCAAGGAAACGAGTCACCAATAGACTACGCCAGCTCCTTTTACACGGTATATGGAGTAAAAATATAACGTCAGCTCTGTTTCTGATGTGTGATCATAGCAACTGATTTCTGTAAGTCACTGTTATTCAAGTGTTTTTTTTTTCTCTTAACGGTATCTTGTGTATCATTGTATTTGTCGCAAAATATCATATCGATTGCTAACTGCGATGTATTATTACCCATGTGTACCTCCCTTACGCAATGCCATATGGCGATGTAGGTGAAGTGTCGATATATATTGTCACGTGGTTGTGACACACGCAGCACTTGAGACGAAGCACGCAGGACTCAAAGTGATGTCAGGCTAACTGTTTATTGGGTGAACTTGTGCCCAGCAAAACAAGGCCAATCACAATTCACAGCAACAGCGGCGTGAACAGTCGTCGGTCGACGGAAAGACTGACAAGCGGCGCAGTGCGTCGGCTTTTATTCACACAGCTTAACGTGTTCTCGCATTATCTCTGCAATTCCAGAAGTTACTCAAGCGTACGCGTTAGCATGAAAGTTTCAGGAATGGTCGATACTGTTCCCGAAGTGACATGCAAGATAAACGCGGCTTGCGTTGGGCATAACACAAGGTGATAACTGCGCTCCCCGCAAACAACGAAAGCAAGCGCGCGATTAACAGGAAGGTGATAACAGCGTTCACGAAACCAACCGCACTTGTCACTACCCCCCTCTGAAAAGCATCGTCCCGATGCTAAAAACAGAACATGGAAGTTAAAGTACATGCAATAAATTAACAATACATCACTGTTAATCCGCGCGCGTAATAAGGTTTCAGTCGCACCACATTTACAACTTCGGGTCGTGCACGGCGTCGCTGGGATGACGTTAAACCATAGGGAACGGCCAGTTCACCACAACGTCGGAGTACCTTGTAGGGTCCAAAGTAGCGGCGCAAGAGCTTCTCACACAGTCCGTGTCGTCGTTTTGGCGTCCAGACCCAGACGAGGTCGCCGGGCTGGTATTCGGTGTGGCGTCCTCGAAGGTTGTAGTGGCGTCTCTCGACCGTCTGCTGGCTCTTGATACGCAGGCGGGCTAGCTGTCGAGCTTCTTCGGCGCGATCCAGGTAGCTGGAGGCCTTCTTCGTCGGTGCTGACCGGTAGTATGGCGTCAAGCATCGTTGTTGGGCTCCGTCCGGAGACGAGCTTGTATGGAGTAAACGTCGTTTCCTGCACGGCCGTGTTGAACGCGCAGGTCACATACGGAAGTATGGAGTCCCACGTCTTGTGTTCGACGTCGACGTACATGGCCAGTGTGGTAGGAGGACGGTGCGTAAGCTTCGACGTGTTGTGTTCGGTGTGCGGGGCCTAAGTTTGAAGTTCGCGGGCTTGCCGTGATAATGATGATCGGTGTGCGATGCCGACGAAGTGCGGCCGCGCACGCGGTTCGTGCGCGATCACGAGAATCAGCTCGAGCGACGGGGCAAGCTGAGCGAACAGGACGACTGGGACTCGACGGAAGCAGATCGAGCGCCGGGCCTCGTCTCGGTGTCCTACAGCGACGCGGTTCCTGCTCGGCTGGGCCTCGCCCCGGCTTTGGTGTCCGCCGACCTGTACGCTCCTGTGTGCTGTACGCTCCTGTGGTGTCCGCCGACCTGTCCGCCTCGAGCAGACGTCCCTGTGCTTTGGCTCCGCCGCGAGCAGACGCTCCTGTGCTTGGGCTCCGCCCCGAGCAGAAGGTCCGGCACTCCGGCCACGTCCCGGTGCTGCTGCTGTGACCCTAGCTGGGCAACGACCCGGTTCTGCTTACGGGTACTTGGGCCGCGCCCCTGCGGTGCTGCGGCTGTTATCGGAGCTGGGCCGCATTCCGGCGCTGTGTCCCGTACCCGGCACACACTTCGACGCATTGCCGTGCCTGAGCCACGTCTCGGCGCATACTCATGAGACTCGCCCCGTGACCTCGAGTCTCGGGAACGGACCGAGTAGCACCATAGCTGCTGCTTATCTACAGAAAACTGTGAGTGACTGCCGGCGCGCGAAAACTCCCTAGACCTTGTTTGTATATCAATATTTGTCCCGTGTCCTTTGCCTGTCCCATAAACCTGTCCCTCTGTTCGTCTGGGTTCTTCCTTCGTGCGTCTGGCTGACCTGCGCGAACATTACAGCCCACAGCCAGCATGTCGGCGATGGCCTCACGCTCGGTGAGGCCATTCGTCTGCGGGTGGTAGGCAGTGGTTCGGCGGTGGTTCGTGTGAATGTAGCTCAAGATCGCCTGCGTTAGGTCAGCCGCAAAGGCCCTACCTCTGTAGGTGATGAGGACCTCCGGGGCTGCGTGGCGCAGGACGACGTTCTAAATGAAGAACTTGGCGACGTCGGCGCCAGTGCCCTTGGGCAAGGCCCTTCTTTCGGCATAGCGGGTGAGGTAGTCAGTCGCTACGACGATCCATTTGTTGCCGAAAGTCGACGTCCGGAACGGCCCCAGTAAGTCGATGCCAATTTGCTGGAACGGCGGTCGAGGTGGTTCGATGGGTTGCAGAAGTCCGGCTGGCCTAGGTGTTGGCGTCTTGCGTCGCTGACAGTCTCTGCATGTCTTTACGTAATGGGCGACGTCGGCAGTGAGGCGAGGCCAATAGTACTTCTCTTGTATTCTTGATACCGTGCGGAAAAAACCGAGGTGTGCTGCTGTCGGGTGGTCGTGTAAAGCTTCCAGAACCTCTGGACGTAACGCTGAAGGCACCACGAGGAGGTGGTCGGCGCGGAGCGGCCAAAAGTTCTTCAGGAGAACGTTTTCCTGCAGGAAAAACGAAGCCAGTCCTCGGCAGAATACTTTCGGCACGGCGGCGGTCTTGCCTTCCAGGTAATCCGTGGGGCTCTTAAGCTCTGGGTCAGCTCGTTAGCATTCCGTGAAGTCGTCGGTACTTATCGGTCCCAAGAAAGAGTCGTCATCCTGGTCACCCTCGGGCGGCGGATCGACGGGGGCGCGAGACAAGCAGTCGGCGTCGGAGTGCTTTCCTCCGCTCTTGTAGACGACGGTGAGGTCAAATTCTTGCAGCCGAAGACCATTGTGTGAGGCTTCCAGATGGGTCTTTCAAGTTAGCTAGCCAACACAAGGCGTGGTGGTCACTCACGACTTTGAAAGGCCTGCCGTACAGGTAGGGGCGGAACTTTGATGTAGCCCAGATGATGGCAAAGCATTCCTTTTCCGTGGTGGAGTAATTCGCTTCCGCCTTCGAAAGTGACCGGCTAGCGTAACTGATGACCCTCTCAAGTCTGTCGGTCCTCTGCACGAGCACGGCGCCGAGTCCTGTGCTGCTTGCGTCCGTGTGAATTTCGGTGTCGGCATCTTCGTCGAAGTGTGCGAGTATTGGCGGCGTTTGCAGGCGTCGCTTTAGTTCTTCAAATGCCTTGACTTGCGGCGTTTCCCATTTGAAATCGAAGTCGGCCTTCGTGAGGTATGTCAGTGGCTCGGCGATCCGCGAAAAGTCCTTGACGAAGCGCCTGTAATAAGAACAGAGGCCAAGAAATCTGCATACTGCCTTCTCGTCGGTGGGCGGAGGAAAGTCGGCGATCGCGGCTGTTTTCTGCGGATCAGGACGTACTCGCGACTTGCTAATAACGTGGTCAAGGAACAATAGATCCTCGTAGGCGAAGCGCCACTTTTCTGGCTTCAGGGTAAGTCTGGAGGCTTTGATTGCCCGAAGAAGAGCTTCAAGGCGCCGGATGTGTTCGTCGAAGCTGGAAGCAACTCCGTCATCCAAGTAGGCGAGGGAAGTCTGCCACTTCAAGCCTGCCAAGACTGTGTCCATAACCTTTTGGGACGTCGCAGGCGCCGAGCAAAGACAATAGGGCATGACCTTAAACTCGAATAGGCCGTCTGGTGTTATGAAGGCAGTCTTCTCTCGGTCTCCCTCGTCTACTTCGATTTTCCAGTAGCCGGTTTTCAGGTCCATCGGCGAAAAATACCTCGCCTTGTAGAGTCGATCCAAGGCAACGTCTATCCGTGGGAGAGGATACAAGTCTTTCTTCGTGATCTTGTTCAGGCGACGATAGTCGACGCAAAAACGTAAGGTTCCATCCTTCTTCTTCACTAACACCACGGGTGATGCCCACGGACTCGTAGACGGCTGAATGATGTCATCACGCAGCATTTCGTCGACTTGTTGCTTGATGGCCTCGCGTTCCCGTGCCGAAACTCGGTAGGGGCTCTGACGGAGAGGACGGGCATATTCGTGGGTTATGATGCGATGTTTCGCGAGAGGGGTCTGAAGAAGCCTCGATGACGACGAAAAGCAATCCTTGTATTGCTGGAGTAAGGCCTTGAGCTCCTTTTGTTGCTGCCCGGAAAGGCTTTGGTTGACGTCAAAGGCGTGCGCGGACACTGCGGTTGTCGTTGCGGGTACTTGAGAATCGGTGACGGCGAAGGCATTGCTTACTTCCACAAATTCACTTAGGTGCGCTACCGTCGTACCCCTATTCAGGTGCCGGTATTCATTGCTGAAGTTCGTCATCATTACCTTGGCTTCGCCTTTATGAAGCTTGGCTATGCCTCTTGCGACCACACCTGACGGTCTAGGAGCAAGTGCTCGTCGACGTCGATGACGCCTTGTAAGTTGGTAGGCGCTTTGCTCCCGACGGAAATGATGACGCTGGACAGTGACGGGACGGTTACCTGCTCTTCTGTCACATTCAAGTCATGATGAGCGACGTCGCACTCTAACAGCGTTGTATTGTTTGTGGAAAACGTGATTGACCTGGATCTTAGGTCGGAAATCCATGCCTAAAATGACGTCTCGTGAGCTTTCCTAAAATGACGTCTCGTGAGCCACAAAACCCACCGAATATGTCTGGGTGTCAATCGTGACTATTGCCGTGCAGGTTCCTATCGGTGTTATAAGGTGGCCCCCTGCTGTTCGCATATCTGGTCCTTCCCAGGCAGTCCTTGCCTTCTTGAGCTTGGCTGCGAAGAGACCACTGATGACAGAGTAGTCGTCGCCGGTATCGACTAGGGCGGTGACGCTGTGGCCGTCGATTATCACGTCGAGGTCGGTGGTTCGTCGTCTGGCGTTCCGGTTAGGTCGGGGCGTCGGATCACGGCTGCGTCAGCTTGTTCCGGCGCTATGTCGCGTCGGCGGCGAGGCTTTCTCATGAAGACTCTGGTCAGGCGGCGTGCTGAGACTACGTCGGGAGGGTTCGTGCGTCGTGGTCGTCGTCATCGACGGCGGCGGCGGCGAGGATCTTCGGCATTGCGTCGTGCAGCAAGCGCACCTCCATCGGTTGCTGCCTTTAGTGCCCCGGATAGGGGCTTGGAGATCGGCCCCGGTTAGTGCCTGTGTACTGGCGGCGGTCCGGGGAGGCGTAGCGGCCAGGCGAACGTGAACGGGATGGTCATCGTCTTTGCCACTGCGATCCGGCGATGTAGTCGGCGATGTCGCGAGGTCGCTCACCTGGGCGCGGACGCGGCGCATTCACGTTGAAGCCACGCAGTCCCATCTCACGGTACTGGCAGTAGCCGTAGGTGGGCCCGGCTTCGCCACAGTGGTAGCATAGTGGGCGGTGGTTCGGGGTGCGCCAAATATCAGTTTTCCTCGGTGCGCGCTGGATTACTGGCGAGCGGGATGGCGTCGGAGGTGGCGGCGGTGGCTGGCGAAGAAACTGCGGAAGCGTTGGGTCCTGGCGTGGGCGAGGAGCGGCGGCAGGTCGGCGTGCAGCCGCGGCGTAGGTCATCGCCTCTGGTTGGGGCTGCGGTCGTTCGGGAACACTCAACGAGCACTGTACTTCTTCGCGAACAACGTCTTCAAGGGAGGCGACTTGGGGCTGCGACGACGGAAACATCCGGCGCAGTTCTTCGCGAACGACAGCCCTTATGGTCTCGCGTAGGTCGTCGGGGCCGGCTCCTTGGACTTCTGAGATGTCTCGGAACATGCGGCGATTATATTGCCGGGTTCGCATCTCGAGGGTGTTCTCAATGGTGGTAGCCTCGGAGAGGAACTCTTCAACCGTCTTTGGCGGGTTTCTGATTAGTCCCGCGAAGAGTTCTTGCTTGTCTCCTCGCATAAGCAGGCGAACCTTCTTGTCCTCAGACATGTCGGCGTCGGCGTGGCGAAAAATTCGCGTCATCTCCTCTGTAAAGATGGTTACGTTTTCGTTGGGGAGCTGCACCCGAGTCGCAAACAGTGATGCGGCTCTTTCCTTCCGCACGACGCTTGCAAATGTGGGCAGGAAAGCAGCGCGGAAGTCGTCCCAGGTTCGAAGCGTTGACTCACGTTTCTCGAACCAAGTCCTTGCGGCGTCTTCCAAATAGAAATACACATGCCGCAGCTTATCATCGGGGCCCCACTTGTTAAGGTCTGCGGCGCGGTCCTAGATGTCCAGCCAGCTTTCCGGGTCCTCGTATGACGATCCGCGGAAGGTAGGTGGCTCTTTGGGCTGGTGGACAACCACGGTTGCCGGAGACCGTGCTTCCGCCATCGTGGATGCCAGTTTGGTTGCAGCCCTTGTTTTCTTGCCCTTGTCTGGAAGCGGCAGGTATTCGGGCGGGAGTCCTTGTCTGCAGCTAACGACCGGGTTGGCGTCGTCCTCTTGGCGGCTTGGGCTTTGGTCACGGCTGGACGGGGGCATACGGTACATGGACCGAGGAGCACCTCCACCAGATGTCACGTGGTTGTAACACACGGAGCACTTGAGACGAAGCACGCAGGACTCAAAGTGATGTCAGGCGAACTGTTTATTGGGCGAACTTGTGCTCAGCAAAACAAGGCCAATCTCAACTCACAGCAACAGCGGCGTGAACAGTCGTCGGTCGACGGAAAGTCTGACAAGCGGCGCAATGCGTCGGCTTTTACACACGCAGCTTAACGTGTCTTCGCATTATCTCTGGAATTCAAGAAGTTACTCAAGTGTACGCGTCAGCTAGCACAGTTTCAGGAATGGTCGTCACTGTTCCCGAAGTGACCTGCAAGATAAACGCAGCTTGCGTTGGGCATAACAGAAGGTGATAACTGCGCTCGCCGCAAATAACGAAAGCAAGCGCGCGATTAACAGGAAGGTGACAACGGCGTTCACGAAACCAACCGCACGTGTCAATATATATATACTTTTGTCTGCGTCTAATATGTCCTGTGCAATGATGATCACGGACACACATAACCATTGCAGTACTGACGAACGCGACAAGGATGTTGTGTACGGTTTAACGTCCCAAAACCAGCTCTGATTATGAGCGACGCCGTAGTGGAGGGCTCCGGAAATTTTGACCACCTGGGGTTCTTTAACGTGCACTGACATCGCACAGCACACGGGCCTCAACATTTCGCCTCCATCTAAATGCAGCCGCCGCAGCCGCGATTCGATCCCGCGACCCTCGGATCAGCAGCCGAGTACCATAGCCACTAGACCAACGTTGTGGAGCTGTACAACCTCAATTTGCAGTCCATGCTCCTCTATGTGTGTGTTTCTGTGAGCCTATGCTTTTATAGTGCCGGATAAGAGTTCTATGAAATGTCAAGTCTATTATCGCGCTCCATATATAGCATCAGAGAAAAGCAAGGCCCCATGTGAGCGTGCAACATACAAATGCAGGAAAAAAATTACGCAATAGGGAATGTCAATGTGCTGTCAGCTTTCCTAGACACTGTAGTGGCAGCGAAGCAGCAGGAATTCATCGATCATGGAGAATCTGCGTATGTCATGCAGTTTATTTTTGTTTTAACGAAGGCTGTTTTATAAAATCGCTTGTTGTCTGGCGAACGAGGAAACTATTGTCATCATCACGTGACGTGCCCAAGAATTCCTGCGCACTCGTATGCAGTGCCTAATATGTGGTGTTCGCAGGCGGGCTTCTTAGTTGTATTCCGAACATGACCTCAGCCCTCTCTACTAGCGAAACCGCGGCTTGAGGCCGCAAGCCAAATAAAACGAATCAGCGTACATAATTACGCGGCGTCCTCGCTATTGGGCAACAGTGTTTACCTTGCTTAACCGGTACAGCCTAATTTGCCTAATTAACGTAATTACAATTTCCTCGCTAAAACGCCGTCTACTTTGCCGCCTGCACGTATATCGTCCCCGATCACGCCACCTGCTTGGTACCGCGTACCAACAGACACCACACAACCATCACGTGAAACTTTGGGGTTAAAAAAAGCTCGTGTAGAGCTACGCAATAGCCATACGCAGCTATGTGTCGCTACAAGCTATATCGCACTGGCGTGGTATGAGCCCCGATCCGAAAAGCGAATAACCATGACATGATCTGCTTCGCTCGTATGAGCTTAGCGTGGCTTATTGAAAGCATGAAGCCTTTTTTAAGAACATCTTTCGAAGCACTGCGCTGCATGGCGTGAATAGGCTAACGAAAAGGTAATCAGTGAAAATTAGGTAGATGGAGTATTTCAGGTACGGTAAAATATTGTTGTGAATGCAAACCACACTGAAGTGGAGGTACGGGTGCAGTGTGTTTCAGTTAACGGGAACGAAGCATTACGTACATGCGCCAACGCCTTCCGCGACTGCAACTGTCTAGACAATGTGTGCTGTCGTTCTGACCACCAACGACCAAGGAAATGAATAACTTTAGCTGCTTCGTCACCGATGAAAGAATGTAAGAAAGAAAGAAACTGAATAGGAAGAAGCTGTTTGTGCATCAAATGCTTTTAAATAGTGATTATGGAATGCTACCGCAAGTTTGCACTGAGTATATCGAATTTGGTAGTTATTCGTTACACACCTAACGACTGGGAAAAGCTTACAATAAACATTTATTATATAAACAATAAGTATCAATTCACATAAGTTTTGCTGTTCGTCAGTGGGTCACTGGATCACTACACAAAGCTCTGCCAGTACGAAAAACAAGCATATTAGTCACTGAATGGACCCAAATAAGCGACTTGAGTTGATTGGGAGAATAACATTCGCAGCGACAAGTCTCACCGAGGCTTGTCGGCTGGTGCGGGAGAAATCCGCACAGGTGAAGCGTCGACGTGAGCTGGAGGTCGTCGCTGTAGCCCGTCAACAAATGGTGGTGCAGCGAAGCAGGTGTCTCCGTGGTGTCGGCGATGAGACGACGAGGTACCGAAGACACTGGTGGAGGTACCGAAGACACTGGTGAATTGAAGGGGCAGGACAGCATTCGGGACCACGCCCGACCGTGCCGCGGGTGGCAGTGATATTCCTTGGCCTCAAGAAAGGAAGCGGTGATGAGGCCCCGTTTTCGAGGGCTTTATGAACGTAACTACACATCTCCATAGGCATCCATGCCTCTTCATAAAATGCACTACGCCTTTCCGAGGCTCCGCGGTCTAACCCTCCATTCAGGCAACTTGGCCATACCCTGCTGCCGAAGCTATCCTGTGCCTCCTGGAGCTCGCCTGAACTCCAAGTGCCGGGGTTCATCAAACAAAGAAAATTTTCGAAACCCTCCACTACAGCGTCTATCATAAACATATCGTGGCTTCTAGGCGTAATACTCCAGAAATCATTATTATTAAAACAGACAGTGCATTTTAGCTACCCTAGTTGCTGAGCTACAACTTCGTAATGCATATAAGTGACCCTTGCTTAACCCAGGAAGCCACAAACGAAATAAACTTTTCTCTCCCTCATTAAGCGATGCAGACGCACGAACGAAACCCATTTGAAAGTGTAAATATCCTAACGACAAGATTATATCGAGCGCTCGACCTTCATAAGGGAGATCAACCACTCAATGGTAAAAATATCCTCCAAAAATATGATTCTAGTCTAAATACTGGTTACTAGGACAGGCTCAAATCAGAACGAAATTTTTTGAGATACACGACTGCCTGTATTACCGTTCGCAATAGTGCCGATATTACGTCCTGACCCCTATCATCAAGTTTGTCATATTTGCGCGATCAGTGCCTTTGCATTTGGTTGCAAGCGTCTGGCAGCCAGCGTCTGCTGATTGATTGATTGATGGTGATTGATTGTGGTTTGGTTGAGGAAAGGACGCTAATTTCTGCAGCCCATGTAGGGAGCACGGCTGAGCCTCCGTGGGGGGTGGGGGAAAGGGAGTGAAAGAGATAGGAGAGAAAAGCCGCAGTGGAGGGCTCAGGAAAATTTAGACCACCTGGGGTTCCTTAACGTGCACTGACAACGCACAGTACACGGGCCTCTGGCATTTTCGCCTCCATCGAAAATGCGACCGCCGCGGCCGGGATCGAACCCGCGTATTTTGGGTGGCAGCCGAGTACCTTAACCACTACACCACCGCGGCGGACCTCTGCTGGAGTCTGGAAGCCAGCGTCTAGCATCTGCGTTCGAAGCGAAGCCAGTGTTTCGCTCTCTCTCTCTATTGTAGCTGAGGCACAAAAAGGCCCGCAGCAGAAACGCCGCATCTCTTTTCCCGCAAATGCTCGCCTCCCGCCGCTTTCCCCGCCGCTTTCATTCTTTTCTCTTTGAGTTTCCTACGGAGCACAAGTTCGCTCCAATAAACCTCGTTTTCTGAACGAACATTGCATCATTCTTGGCTACGTGACGTCTGAGTGCGGGGCACATGAACCCTAAACCCTCTGCAAGTCGCCAGGCAAGTTCAACTCGTAGCAGCCGCCGACAGCAAGGTCCTCAGCCGGAGTTCGGACCGCTTCCGGAGAAAGTGAAGAAAGAACACGTCGTGGCCAGAGCCATGAACAACGCTGCCACCATGACCAACGCTACCAACCCTCCCGTCGTCGTTCAGCAACCGAGGGAGCCGCCACAATTTCATGGGTCACCCTCGGAAGATCCCGAAGACTGGTTGGAGCAAGTTGAACGGGCCAAGGAGTTCAAGCGCTTGGACGACGAGGAGACACTGAGGCACGTGTTTTAGGGGCGAAGCTCCTTAGGGTGTGGGTCGTTCCCTCCTCTGTAGTAGTAGTAGTAGTAGTAGTAGTAGTAGTAGTAGCAGTAGTAGGATGTAGCCACCTCGCGCCGCCTGGAGGCTCGCGCTCGACCTCGGCGCGTGCATCGCGGCGCTCGACCTCTCTCACTCTTCCATCTGCTGTCTTGTGAGAGAGAGAAAGGCAGAGAGAGAGAGAGCGAAAGGCGTGCGTTGACTATGGAAACGCTCTTTCTTCGATGAACGCTCCACCAGCTCGCAAAGAAGGAGAACGCGCCCTCACTCGCGAGAGACAACGTTGGCGCAGGCAGAGTCTTCTAGCGAGTTTCTTGATTGAAAAATGCCGACTGCTCGCGCTGGAGAACCGTTCACCTGTCATGCATATATATATATATATATATATATATATATATATATATATAGGGTTGAAAAGAGACGCAGGTTCAAAATTCTTGCTTTATTAACGTTTCGGCCGGTGGGCCGGCCTTCGACATATATATATATATATATATATATATATATATATATATATAGGCACTGGATCATGCAATGAAGTGCCGGTGGGAGATTTCACTTGTGCCTAATTGAACCATAAGGATTCGTAGCGTGCGCGTTAACTAAATTAATCCGGAACTCGGCACGATCTACGATGAACCTCCCGAGCTTCGCCCACTCATCATCATCCAATGCGTGGATGTGCTGCGTATTTTTCTCTACCTCGCAGACTCAGCTCGGACTCGGTTCGAAAGCCCTGAGTGTTCCATAGAGTCCTCGCAGGCATTTAGGACGCAATTTTTAGCGATGTTCACCGCGGTTTTGCGGAAGGAGCGGGCCGAGGTCTTGCTGCAGACGCGCACGCAACACCCCATCGAAAGTGTAGTTGTGTTCGTCGAAGAGATGAAAAGGTTCCTTCAAGCGAGCTGACCCTGAAATCGCCGAAGAAAAGAAGCTACGCTTCTTAATGCGTAGCGTCAAAGAACTGTTTGCCGGTCTCGTGCGTAATCCGCCCAAAACCGTTGCCGAATTTGTGGCCGAGGCCAGTACAATTGAGAAGGCCCTCGAAATTCGAGCCAAGCAGTGTAGCCGTCGCTGCGTTGACGCGGCCAACGTGAACTACGTTGACGGGAACCAGATTCGGACGGTTACGCTACGCGAGACGATCCGCGCAGTGGTAAGGGAGGAGCTGCATAAACTTCTCCCAACGCCGCCGCAACCCCAAGTCGCTTCCCTAAGCGACGTGATCCGCGAAGAGGTGCCACAAGCAGTGGGGACTTCCACGCTGCCGGAACCACCCCGTGAGCTGCAGGCTATGGCCTCCACTCTTACCTTCTAAAGGACAAGGACAAGGATTACACAATCCAATCAACACCTTTTAATTCGTGGTAAATGTGGTCGCGTTTGTTTTTTCTCCGTCCGAAATCTTGAGCAACGCGCTAATAAATGTACGCCGAATCGCGATCAACTAGTCCAAGCCATAATGAAGAGAAAGCGTTTGCATGAGCGGAAACCTCGGACGTGATGTATGTCGCGATGGAAGTATTGATATTGTTACGAAGCATTCCTGCTCGGCGAAAGGGCGCCATGCTTCACGTGGAAGAGTGCACAGGAAAGTGAGGAAGACGACGACTGGGGAACCGCTCGTGTTGTTGCTGGCTTTGCTGCTGTTCGTCCATCTTGGCTGCAATGGCTGTTCCTTGTATATGCACTATCTGTAAATATATTTATTCACCATTCTTGCTAGTGAGCGCTCTGTTCCTGCACGTGGGATTTTGGTGCAGGTGCCGCGTAGAACACGATATAACGGAGCTCCGCAGCGGCAGGCGTTGGGCTTGTTCCACGATGGCGGACGAGGGGCAGGCTCCCACTGCCCCGGCTACATCAACGGTTGTCCTTACGCACCCGAAGGACCCAGGCACGTACTGTGGGACCGACAGTGTGGACATCGAAGACTGGTTGCCGTTGTACGAACGTGCAAGTAAGAGTAATCGCAGGGATGAGACGATTATGTTGGCAAACATTTTGTTCTACTTGCGAGGCACTGCAAAGGTGTGGTTTGAGAACCACGAAGACGAAATCAGCAGCTGGGACGCATGCAAGGAAATGATGCGTGCCCTGTTCGGCAAGTCAGCCAGTAGAAAGACAGCAGCCAAGAAGGAACTGGCATCCCGCGCACAAACATCGACGGAGTCGTACCTGTCTTATATACAGGACGTGCTGGCCCTGTGCCGCAGGGCGGACGATGACATGGCGGAGTCCGAGAAAGTGGGCCATCTTTTAAAAGGCATAGCAGATGATGCTTTCAATATGCTAATATGCAAAGACTGTGACACTGTTGATGCCATCATCCAGGAGTGTAAACGTTTCGAGGCCGCTAAAAGTCGACGTGTTGCCAATACATTCACTTGTCTTCCCAACACGGCAGCAACATGGTCGTGTGATGACCCACCTGCACCACAAGCGGCTCCATTGACCGCTGAACACGTGACCAAGATCGTCCGACGTGAACTCGACGCTATGCCGCCTGCTCCCATGTGCTCCCGTGTCTGCGATTCAAGCACGCAGATGATACCGTTAGCTCATGCTATCGTCCGCCAGGAACTTTCGAATGTTGGCAAGGACTCTGTTTGCGCAGCAGTTCCTTCCCGACCCATCGATCGCCGTTTTCCTCTTTCATACGCCCAAGGCCAGACGTTCCTGCCGCCTCGCCGCAATCCAGCCGAGTGGAGAACCGCTGATGACCGGCCCATCTGCTTCAACTGCCGCCGTATTGGACACGTTGCCCGCTACTGCAACAACAAATGGCATGGGAATCGGGCGTTCTATGGGCAGAACCGTCGTCCTGAGGCAGATCACGGCCGATTCCAACCGTACCGTGAGCCACCTCAGACCAGCAGTGACGAGGCTTCATCCATGCCGTATCGCCGTTCCCCATCCCCGCGTGGTCATGAGCCCCGCTCGGCGCTCTCCCGCCGCCCGTCGTCTCGCTCGCCCCAGTTCCGCCGCCCGACATCGCCGATGGGTCGCCTGCCCCGGGAAAACTAGGTGGTGCAGCTCCCGGAGGTGATGCTGCACCACCTAGTGCATCGACGACTTCCCAGCCAAATCCTCTGAACACACTGCAGGCTAGACGCAACCTCATAGACGTAAAAATAGACGACGAACTTGTTGCTCTCGTGGATACTGGGGCCCATATATCAGTCATGCATTCTGAACTGCGCCGCCGCCTTAAGAAGGTTCTCACGCCGCCCACGGTACCACTCATCCGCGTCGCCGACGGCAAGACGTTTCCCCGTGCTCGGGATGTGCTCTGCGCGAATAAGCATTGCCGACCGCTCTACGACCATACTACTTGCTGTACTGGAACAATGCTCTCACGAAGTTATTCTCGGCATGGACTTGCTATCCGCTCACTCTGCCCTTATAGACTGTGGAACCGGCTTACTTCAGCTTGACCTGCCGTGTTATGGCACTACAGCCATACGTCAACCGCGCTTGTGTTCCGTCGATCATGTCCGTCTAGCTCCGCAAGCCGTGACGTGTGTGAGCTTGGCGTCCTCTCCTGCTCTACCAGACGGTGATTATATCCTGACTCCGGTCGTTGACGTTCTATTGGCCAGAAATGTGGCGGTTCCTCATACAGTTCTCACAGTTACAAATAACCGAGTATCTCTGCCTCTATTGAACTTCAGCTGGTCAATCCAAATTATTCCACACGGCATGACTCTGGGCACACTATCTTCCATTGACCAGTATGCCATTTCTGCATTGATCGCCGACGCTTGTTTGCCATCTGTTTCGTCCGCCTCCTCGCGCAGTCCCGCCGGTGACCACATTGACAAGATGATCGCACGTGACCTCCACCCAGCACAGATAGCCGACATACGGCGTATATTGCAGTCCTACCGCGACATCTTTGACTTGGACGACCGCACTTTGGGTCAGACATCTCTTGTCACACATTCAATCAATACTGGAGATGCCAGCCCAATTAGACGACGACCTTATCTCGTGTCCCACGCTGAACGACAAGTGATTCAGCCTGAAGTCGACAAAATGCTCACGAAAGGCGTCACAGAGCATTCCAGCAGCCCATGGGCGTCGCCGGTCGTGTTAGTCAAGAAGAAGGACGGCAGTTAGCGCTTCTGCGTAGATTACCGGCACTTGAACAAAGTTACGCGTAAGGACGTCTACCCCTTGCAGCGGATTGACGACGCTCTTGACTGTTTACATGGATCCGCCTACTTCTCCTCCATCGATCTGAGGTCAGGTTACTGGCAAATTTCGGTCGACGATAGGGACCGTGAAAAGACTGCATTTGTAACCCCCGACGGACTATTCCAGTTTAAGGTAATGCCGTTCGGATAATGCAATGCCCCAGCGACGTTTGAAAGAATGATGGACTCGCTTCTGCATGGATACAAATGGTCAACATGCCTGTGCTATCTGCATGACGTAATTGTCTTCTCGCCGACATTTGAAAGCCACCTTACCCGCCTATCAGCAGTTCTTGAAGTCTTCAGGCGAGCACGCCTTCAGCTCAACTCCTCTAAGTGCCGCTTTGGCCGCCGAGAAATTATTGTGCTTGGCCACCTTGTAAACGCTCAAGGTGTGCGACCTGACCCCGACAAAGTGCGCGTCGTCCAGCATTTCCCCATACCAATGTCTACCAAAGATGTTCGAAGCTTTGTTGGCCTCTGTTCGTGTTTCCGCCGCTTCGTCAGGAACTTCGCCGACATTGCCCGTCCCCTCACGCAACTCCTGAAGAAGGACATCTCATTTTCTTGGGGACCTGAACAGGATTATGCGTTTCGCGCACTCATCAAATTGCTTACCTCACCACCCGTCTTAGCCCACTTTGATCCCTTGGCTCCCACAGAAGTTCGCACCGACGCCAGCGGCCATGGCATCGGCGCTGTTCTCGCCCAGCTGCAGCACGGTCAAAATCGTGTAATCGCTTATGCCAGCCACCTCCTCTCCTCATCAGAACGCAAGTTTTCAATCACCGAGCGCGAATGCCTCGCCTTAGTGCGGGCGATCGAAAAATTCCGACCGTATTTGTTTGGGCGTACCTTTTCGGTCATTACGGACCACCATGCGCTATGCTGGTTGTCCTCCCTAAAAGATCCTACTGGCCGACTTGGTCGCTGAGCCTTGAAGCTGCAAGAATACAGCTTTGACGTCACTTACAAGTCTGGCCGCATGCACCAGGATGCCGACTGCCTATCTCGTCATCCCGTGGATTCCCCAGACTCGGAAGCGCATGATTCCGACACCTGTGTCCTGTCCATATCAGGCTTCGCCGACATACGCAGCGAACAACTCGCCGATGCCCGTTTACGGTCAATAATACATCGCCTGCGCTCTCACCACCCTGACCCCTCGCTTCACGATGGCATTCTCTACAGACGCAACACCAGCTCCGACGGCCCAGTGCTTCTACTTGTTGTCCCAGATGCACTTCGTTCTACGGTCCTTGAACAACTTCACGACGCGCCCACAGCGGGACACCTCGGCGCCACTCGCACGTACCATCGCGTACGACGCCGTTTCTTCTGGCCAGGCCTTCTCCGTTATGTGCGCCGCTACGTTGCCGCTTGTGAATCATGTCAACGCCGCAAGCATCCGTCATTGCTACCAGCGGGCCTACTGCAGCCTATAGACGTTCCAACTGTCCCATTCTACCGCATCGGACTCGATCTCATTGGGCCATTTCCACCTTCACAAACGGGGAACAAGTGGATTGCCGTAGCCAGCGACTACGCGACACGGTATGCTATACCGCGGGCGCTCCCTACAAGTTGTGCCACAAACGTCGCCGACTTCCTGCTTCACGACGTTATCCTGCATCACGGCACCCCGCGACAGCTCCTGACCGACCGTGGTCGTGCCTTTCTTTCAAAAGTCGTCGACGACATTCTTCGTTCCTTTTCTACGCGTCACAAGCTGACCACTGCCTACCACCCCCAAACGAATGGGCTAACAGAGCGCCTAAATCGCACCCTAACAACAATGCTATCCATGTATGTTTCCGCAGACCACCGCGACTGGGATAGCACTTTACCTTACGTGACGTTCGCCTACAACTCGTCACGCCATGATACAGCTGGCTTCTCCCCCTTCTATCTCTTATTTGGCCGTCATCCAACTCTACCCTTTGAGACTGTTGCCGTCAGCGCCCGACAGGACCACGGAGTATGCTCGCGATGTCGCTGCACGGGCTCAAACGGCCCGCCACATCGCACGGAATCGCCTTTCTCTCTCGCAGCTGTCCCAGAAGGCCCGCTACGATACCCGCCACAGGGAAGTTCACTACTCTCCCGGCTCTTTGGTCCTTCTGTGGACGCCTTCACGCGATGTCGGCCTGTCATCGAAGCTCCTTTCTCGCTATTCCGGACCATACAAAGTTCTCCGCCAACTCACAGAAGTCACATATCATATCGCGCCGTTGGAGAGTACCTCATCTTCTTCCTTAGCAGGCAGTGATGTTGTCCACGTTTCCCGCCTTAAGCCGTACTTCTTTGGCGACGA
Organism: Hyalomma asiaticum; assembly: GCA_013339685.2. NCBI lineage: Eukaryota > Metazoa > Arthropoda > Arachnida > Ixodida > Ixodidae > Hyalomma > Hyalomma asiaticum. The sequence goes on from CM023487.1 coordinate 90,363,663, forward strand.
CACCCTTTTAGCTTAAGCGCCGGGACGGCGCTCCGACCGCCGGGGGTTGTATGTTACGAAGCATTCCTGCTCGGCGAAAGGGCGCCATGCTTCACGTGGAAGTGTGCACAGGAAAGTGAGGAAGACGACGACTGGGGAACCGCTCGTGTTGTTGCTGGCTTTGCTGCTGTTCGTCCATCTTGGCTGCAACGGCTGTTCCTTGTATACGCACTATCTGTAAATATATTTATTCACCATTCTTGCTAGTGAGCGCTCTGTTCCTGCACGTGGCAATATCATTATTAAATATGACGACTCTGCTAACCGCTACCGAGTGGAGCACACCTGCCTGCTCTTTCAAGAGAGAATGGACGGAAGTGCAGGTAGAAGAAATGAGATAGAAAGATAAAGAAAAGATAAGAGAAGACGAAAAAACGCGGGCGATATAACCACAAACACGTGATTATAAGCGGGAACCCGTACCAGGGGCCGGATTCACAAAACTCACTTACGATCAAATTACCGCGTAAGTGAATTTTTCAGCGTAGGTGGATTCAGGAAACAAAAAAAACGTCTTGAGAGGACGTGGTTCTCACATCGGCCGCTGCGCTCGTTCATTCATATGTCTGAGGTGGTACTGCAATTCCTACGTAAGCGAAAAGTGCTCGTAAGTGGATTCACAAAGCGAAAATGGTCGCAAAAACAGCACAGCTAAGACGAAATCCTAAGAGTGGTCTGGGGTACTGGGTGATATCGTTCGTAAGAGTCTTACGAACGATATCATCGCTTGGGAAGAAACAACCACGGCAGGTTTTCTGAGTCCGTGGGCAATTTTTAAATATTTCATGACAATGTAAGCCTGTCTGATGACTGCCGTTCACGTTTTCTTAACCTAACCGCATTGAGTTTGTTGTTTTATTTCTCTTGTACACATTGACATAATTTCCACTCGTGTCTGAATAAGTTTGGGGCTGCGCCATTTGGACGAGCCTGTTGAGCACGTACGTCGCAAAAAAAAAAGAAAAAGAAACATGTTTTACCCACGTGGAAGGCCTCAATAATTCCTTTTACCCTAACTTCTACTACAACGCTCGGGCTACGCGCGGAATGCGGTACGCGAAAACGTGCCTGATTAGCGACAACGGAGCAGTTAAAACGGCTCGCTAATATACGATTTTCCACGCGCGTCGATCTACCTGTCAGAGCAATTTTAATAACCATGACGTCCAGGATTCCAGCAGATAGCCTTCTTCCCTGCACCTACGCGTAGCACCATACGTGACAAAGAAAATCACCCCGCTCCCCCGCTAGCACACAAAGCGCAGGCCAGCGCAGGAAAACGGAGAGGGCAATTCACTTTCCTAAGAACGGGCCTTCTATAAATCGGACGGACTGCAAAATGCAAGCAGAGTCGAAAACGAGCAATGATGCACATGTGAGCTAGCGCAGGAATACAACCGCGCCCAGCCCAACGCGCCGACGATAATTCGGTGAGCAGCTAAACAAACCTTTTTCTTATAACAGATAGTAAAATGTGTTAGCTACTAGCACGACTACATATTCTCATATTCTCATAGTATTCCGCACAGACAGGATACCCATGCATGCGACGCTGGACATAACCAACCGACGGTCTCCGATAATAGCAACTCGTAAGAAACGGACGGAGAAAATAGATAGATAGATCGATAGATAGATTCATGGCGAAATTAACATCGCAAGCGCAATAAGGAATATAAATTACTCCTTGATTACTCCTTGCCTTAAGACAAGCCGTACACTATAACCATTACACAAAAATTTTAGCTGGCCGAAGAAATTCGGACACTCTGAATCCACTCCCTATAAGAATGTACACGATAATATGCCTTCACCACCACAATAGATAGTTTGTGTTTTTCCTAAGGTGTATGTTTGCGTGGATGTGCCGCTGCATATAGATATGTGTGTATGTATCTGTGTGACTGCTAGCTCCCTGATGCCTATATATTTCCATTTTCTCTTCGCACGTCCATTCCGGCATAGGAAATTATAGATTTCAGTACTCATTGCACATCATGCAACCGCGACTTACAACCAGCGATTTGTTTTGTTTTTCCATTCACGTACGTCGCAAAAAAAAGAAAAAAGAACTTATGTTTTACCCACGTGGAAGGTCTCAGTAATTCCTTTTACCCTAACTTCTACTACAACGCTCGGGCTACGCGCGGAATGTGGCACACGAGAACATGCCTGATTAGCTAAAACGGGGCAGTTAAAACGGCTCGCTAAAATACGATTTTCCACGCGCGTCGATCTACCTGTCAGAGCAATTTTAATAACCATGACGTCCTGGATTCCAGCGCGGACATTTTGAGACCAAATACCGTACAAAATAGTAACGCGGATAGAGGATATCGCGCATGAAAGGCTTTGAAAGAATGTACGTTTAACGATGCGGAGCCGCTTTAACCGGGACTGCCAAGGGTCGCAGGTTCGACACCCCCCCCCCCCCCCGCCTCTTTCTTTTCTTTTCTTTTAATACTCCTCGAGATTACGTCGGTAGGGGGGCCTGGCGACGTTTGGGTACCTGAAAGGCTTTCAGTCGTTCAAGTGCCGTTTACGACTCACTCCTACACCAGAACAGGAATTGGCCTCCCTGGTGAAGTACTTGGCCACCACCTCCCACGCGATGTCTACAATTAAACCCTCGCCCTCAGTGTCCAGCAGCTGCAGCACATCTGTCCACGACGGCGGTCAGCTCTGTGAAGCAGCAGAGGGCAGTAACAATCACTGGACCCGGACAGGCCGCCACTGGAAACTAAACATTGGAACGTTCAATGCAAGATCCCTCTCCAGCGAAGCTAGATTAGCGGAACTACTCGAGGAACTAGAAGGGGTTAGTTGGGACGTCATTGGCCTTAGCGAAGTTAGGAGAGCAGGTGAAGCTTGCATAGTCTTAAACAATGGACACGTCCTCTGCTACAGAACTGAACCCTGCCCTTCTCTCGCCTACCCTGTTTAACGTGGCCATGGCCAAGCTACCACCGCTCCTGGAACAACTTCCGAATGTGCAGCACGCTCTGTACGCCGATGACATCACAATCTGGGTGACAAAAGGGTCGGACGGCGCCGTTCAAGATGCACTACAGGAAGCCGTCAATGTAGTCCAAGGGTACGCCATTGCCGGAGGACTCACCTGCGCAGCTGAAAAATCGGAACTTCTGCTCATGTTCAAAAAATGGAAAAAGACAGACAAACCGCCAGACGTAACCTTGCATCTGAATGGCGACCAAATTCCAAGGGTAGATAGACTTCGCATACTAGGGCTCCACATCCAACACAACGGCAAGGCTACATATACTGTCCAACTACTGCGCCAACAAATTGCCCAAGTAACGCACATGATAAGGCGCATTACAAACCGCCGACATGGGCTTCTGGAAAAAGACACCCTCCGAATTGTGCAAGCTCTGGTGATTAGCAGACTCACCTACCACCTCCCCTACCATAACCTTACTCAAACCGAGACGAACAGGATGGACGCCCTCCTTCGCACGGCACTAAAGGCGGCTCTGGGACTACCCCAATACGCGTCAACGCAGCTCCTACTGCGACTTGGGGTCCACAACACCATCCGAGAACTGGTGGAAGGCCACCTGAACAGTCAAATTCAACGCCTCCAACGAACACGGCAAGGTACTGATATTCTCTCCCGGTTGGGATACACCCTGCCGAACAAAGCGCTACAAGAACGCAAGAACCTCGGACTTGAGATTCGAAGCAAAATTCAGGTGGCCCCGATTCCACGAAATATGCATCCTGACCGTCATAAAGGCCGGAGACGTGCAAGGGTTCAGGCTTTAATGCGCGTTCTAGGCGATGGTACCTCTGATACGCCGGTCCTCTATACTGACGTGGCACGGTACCCACAAAGACAGGCCATGTGTCTTGTCGTAGTAGACAACACCGACACTCTAAGCGTTTCGGCCACGCTTAGCACTAAGGACAGTGCCATGGCGGAAGAGGCGGCTGTCGCCTTGGCTATTGTACATGCTTCTCTCCTACCAGCACGGGACGAACCTACGACAGTGGTCACTGACTCGCAAACTGCCTGCAGGAACATAGCACAAGGAATGGTGACACCGTACACACACCGCATTCTGACATCTTTACACCCCTCATTACTACACAGGGTGCGTATCGTTTGGACACCTGGACACGCCTCTCTCCATGGCAATGAACGCGCTAATGCGGTAGCCCGAGAGCTTACAAACCGGGCGCCATCGGAAGAGCTGTCCAATCCAGACGACGCACCAACAGAACCATTGAACTACGCTGACACTCTAGAACATTACAGACAAAGCCGACGTTATTTCCCCCCACCACACCATTCCCTCACCCGGGAGGAAGCTGTCGCGTGGCGGCAACTACAGACTAATTCCTTCCCATGTCTCTTCACCCTACACCTCTTTCATCCCACACAATATCCCTCATACTGTCCCTACTGTGGAGCGCAGCCCACAGTTTATCACTGCACGTGGGAATGCCCATGTCCACCGGGCTGTTCCCCTATCCCATCACCATCACATTCCTCCTGGGAGACTGCGCTGACCAGCTCAGCGCCGCGGGAGCAGCGTCGGCTGATCCAGCGAGCACGTGGAGTGGCGCGAGCCAATGGGGCCCTGAACTAAGGGCTCCACCCTACGAGGAAGATCCCTCTTTTCATTCAAATAAATGTTTTCTCTCTCTCTCTCTCTGCTACAGAGGATTACCCGAAAAGAAAGAAAATGGCGTTGGGTTCCTAATCCACAAAAATATAGGGGGCAACGTAGATGAATTCTACAGCATTAACGAAAGGGTAGCATGCGTCTTAATAAAACTAAATAAGCGGTATAAACTTAAGATAATCCAGGGATATGCGCCAACAACGAGCTACGATGATGAACAAGTTGAGCAATTCTACGAGGATATCGAATTAGCAATAAAGAAAGTACGGACACAATACACAGTAGTCATGCGGAATTTCAACGCAAAAGTAGGAACGAAACAAAGTGGAGAGCAGACGATTGGCAACTACGGCGTCGGCCGTAGGAATAACCGTGGGGAAATGCTAGTACAATTTGCCGAAAGAAACCAGCTTCGAATAATGAATACGTTCTTCAAGAAACACAAGAATAGGAAGTGGACGTGGAAAAGTCCTAACGAGGAAACAAAGAATGAGATTGACTTTATAATGTGCGAACAACCAGGTATAATTCAAGACACTGAAGTAGTGGGGAACATAAAATGCAGCGATCACAGACTAGTAAGGGCAAAGATCGTACTTAACCTAAAGAAAACACGAACTAAATTATTTACTAGAAAAAAATGTAATGTAGAGGTAATCAGAGCGAAGAACGAAGAATTTAAAGCAAAAAGTTCGAGGCCCTAGGCGAAAACGGTGACGATTTATAACAAATAAACAAAACCATAACGAAAACAATCCTTGAAACCGCGATAGAAGTCGGGGGTAAAACAACAAAACAAGCAAAAAGTAAGCTGTCCCAATCTACCAAGGACTTAATAAGAAAACGCCAACAAATGAAAGTAACTTCATCAAAAGAGTGGACTGTTGGGCAAGTTGGTGTTCAGACATGGAATACATCGTGAAAGCGCTACCACACAACACAGAGGAAGAAGAGACGAGCACAGGCGCAAACTAACAACTGATTTATTGAACGCAGATCAACAAGTATATGTACAAGCTAGCTGCGCAGGCGCATCGTCACAGCGATCCTTAGAGCAAGAAAAAAAAGAATCATTCAAACAAGGCGTGTCAGAAATTGAATTTCGGCTTTGTACAGCGCAATGGAAGTGTCGCTGACGCACTCCTCACCTGCTTTTCTGATAAAAAAAAAAACGCTTCTAAGGTTTCGCGGGCGTTTTTTGCCTACTTCTCCCAACGATTTTTGCGCACCGGAACCGTGGTTCACAATTCGAGCACGCCGCGCAGTGGTCAACAAGATGACTTCTCTCGTTATTGTTAAGATTTCTTGCGTGTTCCCTGAGTCGGTCATTGAAGCAGCGCCCTGTCTGGCCGACATATACTTTGCCGCAGGTTAGAGGAATCTCGTACACCACATTTTTGGCACACTGAACGAAACCTTGCTCATGGTTCTTCTTTTTACAGCCCCCCTATTTCCTGTTCTAAGGATCGCTGTGACGATGCGCCTGCGCAGCTAGATGTAACATATACTTGTTGATCTGCGTTCAATAAATCAGTTGTTAGTTTGCGCCTGTGCTCGTCTCTTCTTCCTCGGTGTTGTGTGGTAGCGCTTTCACGATGTATTCCATGTCTGAACTTCATCAAAAGATAGAATTCGCAGAACTATCAAAATTGATCAGTAAAGCCAGGCAAACAGATGTAAGAAACTTTAACATGAGAGAAATAGAGAAAGCAGTAGAAAAAGGCACCACCATTAAATCGGTCAAAAAGAAACTGCACTTAGGACAAAACAAAATGCATGCGCTAAAAGATAAACAAGGTAACGTTATCAACAGTTTCACCGAAATAGTAAAGGTAGCAGAAGATTTCTACTCGGAACTGTACAGCTCTCAGACAGACCATACAACCTTAATAGAAATAGAACCAGAGGAGAACACCGAAATTCCATGTATAACCGCTGACGAAGTCAAAAAAGCTGCCAAAGGCATGTCCCGCGGTAAAGCAGCTGGTAACGATGTTATAACAGCCGACTTGATCAAAGACGGAGGAGATATTGTACTTGAAAAACTTGCATCGCTCATAACGAAATGTATCAAGACATGTAGTGTACCGCGCAGCTGGAAAAATGCTAATATAATCCTTATCCACAAGAAAGGGGACATAAAGGAGTTAAAGAATTACAGACCAATCAGCCTACTCTCAGTAATATACAAGCTATTTACAAAGGTAATTTCTACGAGGATAAGAGAAACACTCGACTTTAACCAGCCGAGAGAGCAAGCTGGCTTTAGGAAAGGTTACTCGACAATGGACCACAGCCACGCTATCAACCTAGTACTTGAGAAGTACACGGAATATAACAAACCTCTTTATATGGCGTTTATCGACGACGAGAAAGCAAAAAGACAGAAAGTTGAGCGAGTTGGTAACAGTCCATAATCAAAAGAAGAGGCGTGCAGGACACGGACACAAGGAGAGCAGTGAACACCACGAACGCCGACTAACAACTGATGCACAGCACAGAGGCGAAAAAGAAGGAAGACACACAGCTTATCTGCGCATGCTCGGAATGGTAGCGCCACCTGTCAAACGGTTACACGTGCCGGTCTTCGCGATAGACAACTCCTAAGGCATTCTATCTCCTCTCTGTTTAAGCTAATCGACGGCTGACTCACACATGCACTTCCACTAATACTGATATGCCAGGACTCCACCAATAAACGCGTATCTTCGTTCTTATGCCTGTAGAGGATCTCGGTTTTGTCTAACTCGGGCATCAAGCTACAGACCTGGCAGTGCAAGGATAGATTGGGCGGCGTCCCACCATATAACGACCTTCTGTGTTCAATTAATCTTTGATTAATACAACGCGCAGTTTGCCCTACATAAAAACATCCGCAGCTAAAAAGAATCTTATAAACCACACCCATGCGACAGTCGGTGAAATTGTTTTTGGCTAAGTGCTTAACCGGACAGATATCCGTTCGCTTCTTACCTTCCATCTGCTCATTTCTTCTATGCACGGCAGCACAAACCCTTCCTAACTTATTGGGAGCCGTAAACACAACATTAACCCCATATTTACTTCCCACTTTCTTAAGCCTGTGCGAAACTGCGTGGATATACGGAATACTCACGACCTTTTTCTTGTTAATGTTACTCTCTGCTACAGCTTTCGTTCCGGTCGAAATCGACTTCTTAAGACGCTCAGCTACTGTGGTTATGGCTAGTCTAGGGTAACCTGCATCTAAGAGGCGCTCCACCTGCGCATTAAAGCCTAATGGTCAAACGGTGCACCCACGAATTCGATAGGGCTGACTTTAAACAGGACAAGGCTATTCCGTTTTTTACTACTTTCGAATGCTTGGAGTCAAAGTTTAACAACGCCTTAGATGCTCTAGGGGAATACTGCCAACACACGTGATTCTGCTCAAATGACAACGAGATATCTAAAAATTGTATTACGTTGCTCTCCGGTAGTTCTTTCGTAAACCTTAGACCATCTCCATTAAGTTTAAATTGATTGCCTACATAGGTGACGACGGATTTCTGCACAAACACTCCTTCCCTGTATCCAACTAATGTTGACGTTAAGTACACGGAAAGAATTTCCAGAAAGGTACCTGTGCAAACTCCGCATCTATCTATGAAACCGGACTCTTGCCCTTGTTCTTGAATACATTCTTTCACGTAATTTAATAAACCTTCATGCGGCAACGAGTAATACAAATCTTCAACATCCATGCTAAACGCTGTGCAGTCGCCAGGATTTTCCTCTGTTAACAACTGAACTAGAGCCTGAGAATTACGTACACGGAAGGGGTCACAAAAACTTAGGAATGTTAAGCACTTCTGCAAATAGCTAGCTACACAAACTTGCCAAGTCCCTGAGTCTGATACAATCGAGCGAAACGGAATTTCTGCCTTATGGGTCTTCGCCGAGAAAAATAATTCTAAAATGAGCAATTTTGCTTTTTAACACTGGAAGCTACCTTATCTAGATTATGTTTCAACGGGAGATCGACAGCTCGTTGTTTTACTACGGAAGGTTTCAGTTTCACAGGTCTAAAATTCTTTTCAACAGCTGCTGAGGCTTTATCTGAAAAAGTGCTATTCGGCATTATTACAAAACAACCTTCCTTATCAGAGAGCAAGGTTGTTTTGCAATAATGCCGAATAGCACTTTTTCAGATAAAGCCTCAGCAGCTGTTGAAAAGAATTTTAGACCTGTGAAACTGAAACCTTCCGTAGTAAAACAACGAGCTGTCGATCTCCCGTTGAAACATAATCTAGATAAGGTAGCTTCCAGTGTTAAAAAGCAAAATTGCTCATTTTAGAATTATTTTTCTCGGCGAAGACCCATAAGGCAGAAATTCCGTTTCGCTCGATTGTATCAGACTCAGGGACTTGGCAAGTTTGTGTAGCTAGCTATTTGCAGAAGTGCTTAACATTCCTAAGTTTTTGTGACCCCTTCCGTGTACGTAATTCTCAGGCTCTAGTTCAATTGTTAACAGAGGAAAATCCTGGCGACTGCACAGCGTTTAGCATGGATGTTGAAGATTTGTATTACTCGTTGCCGCATGAAAGTTTATTAAATTGCGTGAAAGAATGTATTCAAGAACAAGGGCAAGAGTCCGGTTTCATAGATAGATGCGGAGTTTCCACAGGTACCTTTCTGGAAATTCTTTCTATGTACTTAACGTCAACATTAGTTGGATACAGGGAAGGAGTGTTTGTGCAGAAATCAGGGATTTGTATAGGCTTAAAAGTAGCCCTATTCTAAGTGATCTATACTTGAGCAAGTTTGACTGCCGTTTAAAAGAGGCGTTAGGGGACCGCATCATCAGGGTATTTCGGTATGCGGACGATTACTTGGTACTTTGTAGTAAGGATGATTTTGAATCCGTCGTCACCTATGTAAGCCATCAATTTAAACTTAATGGAGATGGTCTAAGGTTTACGAAAGAACTACCGGAGAGCAACGTAATACAATTTCTAGATATCTCGTTGTCATTTGAGCAGAATCACGTGTGTTGGCAGTATTCCCCTAGAGGATCTAAGCCGTTGTTAAACTTTGACTCCAAGCATTCGAAAGTAGTAAAAAACGGAATAGCCTTGTCCTGTTTAAAGTCAGCCCTATCAAAGTCGTGCGTGCACAGTTTGACCATTAGCATTAATGCGCAGGTGGAGCGCCTCTTAGATGCAGGTTACCCTAGACTAGCCATAGCCACAGTAGCTGAGCGTCTTAAGAAGTCGATTTCGACCGGAACGAAAGCTGTAGCAGAGAGTAACATTAACAAGAAAAAGGTCGTGAGTATTCCGTATATCCACGCAGTTTCGCACAGGCTTAAGAAAGTGGGAAGTAAATATCGGGTTAATGTTGTGTTTACGGCTCCCAATAAGTTAGGAAGGGTTTGTGCTGCCGTGCATAGAAGAAATGAGCAGATGGAAGGTAAGAAGCGAACGGATATCTGTCCGGTTAAGCACTTAGCCAAAAACAATTTCACCGACTGTCGCATGGGTGTGGTTTATAAGATTCCTTTTAGCTGCGGACGTTTTTATTTAGGGCAAACTGCGCGTTGTATTAATGAAAGATTAATTGAACACAGAAGGACGTTATCAGGTGGGACGCCGTCCAATCTATCCTTGCACTGCCAGGTCTGTAGCTGCATGCCCGAGTTAGACAAAACTGAGATCCTGTACAGGCATAAGAACGAAGATACGCGTTTATTAGTTGAGGCCTGGCATATCAGTATTAGTGGAAGTGCATGTGTGTGTCAGCCGTCGATTAGCTTAAACAGAGAGGAGATAGAATGCCTTAGGAGTTGTCTATCGCGAAGACCGGCACGTGTAACCGTTTGACAGGTGGTGCTACCATTCCGAGCATGCGCAGATAAGCTGTGTGTCTTCCTTCTTTTTCGCCTCTGTGCTGTGCATCAGTTGTTAGTCGGCGTTCGTGGTGTTCACTGCTCTCCTTGTGTCCGTGTCCTGCACACCTCTTCTTTTGATTATGGACGAGAAAGCATTTCGCTCCATACAAATACAAACAGTTCTAGAGGCTCTACGTCGACAAGGGGTACCTGGCGTATACGTTAAAACCATAAACAACATATACAAAAATTGCATAGCCACACTACTCCTCCATTAGGGAAGCAGAGAAATCCCGATCGGGAGAGGTGTGAGACAGGGAGATACAATATCCCCGATGCTATTCACTGCATGTTTAGAGGAAGTCTTTCAACGTCTAGACTGGGAAAAAAAGGGCATTCGAATAGACGGAGAATATCTCTACAATTTAAGATTTCCAGACGGCATTGTGCTCTTTAGCAATGATGGTGACGAATTACAAAACATGATTGATGACCTAAACAGGGAAAGCATTAAAATTGGATTAAAAATGAATAGGCAAAGGACCAAAGGTATGCTCAATAGCTTAGCTAAGGAACAGGGATTTAAATTCAACGATGAACCCTTACAATGTGTAAACTAATATGTATATCTGGGACAGTTAATATCAGGAACTCCTACCCAGGAAAAAGAAATTCTCCGTAGAATAAGGATGGGCTGGAGCGCGTTCGGAAGGCATTACGAAATCATGACCGGAAACTTACCGCTCTCATTAAAGCGAAAAGTATTCAACCACTGCATTCTCCCAGTACTAACGTACGACGCAGAAACGTGGAGAATAACGAAAAAACTAGAAATGAAACTAAGGAGCACGCAACGTGCAATGGAAAGAAAAATGATAGGGGTAACGCTAAGAGATAAAAAACGAGCGGAATGGATCAGAGAACAGACAGGAGTAGCCGATATTATCTTATCAATTAAAAGAAAGAAGTGGACCTGGACAGGACATGTCATGAAGAGGAACGATAATAGGTGGACAGTAAGAGCGACGGAAGGGATACCAAGAGAGGGAAAACGCAGCTGAGGTAGGCAAAAGGTTAGATGGAGCGATGAAATTAAGAAGTTTGCGGGCATAAAGTGGAACCAACTCGCTCAGGATAGGGTGGATTGGAAGTCGTTGGGAGAGGCCTTCGTCCTGCAGTGGACCTAAACAGGCTGATGATGATGATGATCATGATGATGATGATTGGGCATCCCGAGCGAAAAATTATACATGCAGAGGCTTGAGGCTGGATAGAAAAGAAGTCGTGTGAATGGTCTAAAATATCAAAAGCCGTGTAGAATATGGTCCGCATTTCTTATCTTTCCCTGTGTTGCCTCTTACTTCTCTCAGTGATACGTACAATCTGTGAAGTCGTATCCGTTATTGGTCGCAACCCCCACCTCGTGCGTTTTTAAGGACGGTTATTGCACGCACTATTGACAAGATAAAAATGCACGAGGGTGCAGTGAGCCATCGTGAAGCCTTTTATGTTGTTCCACGGCTTCTTGAGATGGATTGGCCAATGGTAGAGATATGTGGCCGAATTCGCAAAACGTCTCTTTCCGAAGTGTTTTTCGTCATTCGCTGGCCGGCATCTCTAATGATATGACCAACATCAGGATTGGCTGAAATTCCTTATGTACATTTCTATCGCAAGTAGTTTTACGAATACGGGCCATGGTATCAGAGGAAGACGCAAGCATACGACAGCTGAGGTGAGAGTTGCAACTTGCGATTGGTCATGAAAGCGGTACTCTGCAGAACAGGCGCGTCTGCCGTGTTCATCGGGAGCGCCGGCCGTGTTCGTCACATCTTCCCTCTTGTACATACGAGAAATCATTGTCGCACAGTAAAAAACGCTTAAGAACATTTTACAAGTTTCCTTAGCGCTTGGCCTTGCACTGCAGTTCGCTAACATGGAGACGCAAACATTTTGTCGGTGCTGATTCTCGTAAGCACTTCTGGTTTGATTTCCTTCAGCATTCGATGAGATCTGTTGTAAATGCCGTTGATTTTCTGGGCGTGGAAGACGTGGGAAAACGAGCGCTAGTGTCTGCCATTATGGGATCAACCGTGTTCAAGCCAATGCCCCAGTGTGCTTATGAATCCAAGATTGCACCAGGGCAGCGTCCCGAAATCGCATTTACGAAGCCTTCGCTGCGAGTTTGAATGCCAGTAACAGTACTTTTGCAGTCCTTGGTGAACTTTTGGTGAACAGTCTTTGGTGAACTGAACTTTTTGTGAGGAACGGATCACTTAGCTCGAGATTATTCACAAAAAGTTCAGTTGATGTAGTACATTTTCTTGAAGGGAACAATGACATTGGTTTTGCTTTTTCTGTCGATGTGGAAGAGGTCTTTTACGCGGTGCCCCATCGCGAGCTGTTTGTCGCACTTGAAGACTGCATTGATGAAAATGGTGCGGTTGGTTTTCAAAATGCTGCAGGCATGTCTGTCGAGAATCTTTTAGCCCTTTTAGAATTTTACCTTCAGACCATTTTTATCAAATTTGACGATCAGATTTATCTTAAAAATAAAGGTATCTGTATTGGTTCTTCTATTGCGCCTGTGCTGTGTCATATCTTTTTATCATCCATCGATCGCTCATTACACGATAGTTTTAATTCTACGTACAATGACAAGGTCCTTAAAGTTTTTCGTTATGTGGACGACTTCTTAGCTCTGATTAACAAGTGCTCAACCTCGTATGAGCATGCGCTAAAGTGTGTTCTGGAAGCTTTTAAAAGTCTTGGGAAAGGGCTAACCTTTACTTTCGAACGTCCAGAAGAAAGTAAGCTTCAGTTTTTAGATTTGCAGTTGAAGTTCAACGAAGGTCACGTGTGATGGGCGTGCTCTCCGCGTGCGCAAAAAGAGCTCCTTCCGTACAATTCGGCTCACTCAAAAACAGTAAAGAGAGGCATCGCAACACTCTGTTTAGAATCTGCGCTTCGGAAGTCGTGCATTCACAAGGTGCAGGATAGCTTTAATATTCAATTGGGGAGGCTTTTTTCAGCCGGCTTCCCTGGGTCGGTCGTCGTGTCTGTTGCTGAGACGCTTCTTAAGAAGATAAAGCATGGTTGCTCCAAGGAGGCCTTGAAGTCCCCTGTGGGCACCCAGAGGCCAGAAGTGGTTCCGTACATGCACAAGATCACACATAGCCTGAAAAAAGTGGCTAGTCGGTTCAACGTGGCCATTGGTTTTCTCGGCCCCAAAGAAGCTCGCTCAGCTGAGCCGTCGCACCACCTGTGCGGAGGAAAAGAGGTGCTGTAAAAAGAACCATGAGCAAGGTTTTGTTCAGTGTGCCAACAACGTCGTGTACGAGATTCCTCTGACCTGCGGCAAAGTATATATCGGCCAGACAGGGCGCTGCCTCAATGACCGACTCAGGGAGCACGCAAGAAATCTTAGTAATAAAGAGAGAAGTCATCTTGTTGACCACTGCACGGCGTGCTCGAATTGTGAACCACGTTTCCTGTGCGCAAAAATCGTTGGGAGAAGTAGGCAAAAAACGCCCGCGAAACCTTAGAAGCGTTTTTTTTTATCAGAAAAGCAGGTGAGGAGTGCGTCAGCGACACTTCCATTGCGCTGTACAAAGCCGAAATTCAATTTCTGACACGCCTTGTTTGAATGATTCTTTTTTTTCTTGCTCTAAGGATCGCAGTGACGATGCGCCTGCGTAGCTTGTTCGTATATATACCTGTAGATCTGCGTTCAATAAATCAGTTGTTTGTTTGCGCCTGTGCTCGTCTCTTCTTCCCTTGTGTTGTGTGATCGCGCTTTCACGATGAATTCTATGGTTTTTCGATGTTTAGTTTCTTTCGGGGGAGGAGCATCGAGTGTGAAATTTAGCGAGAGATGGTCGCTAATTAATGGTGAGTATGTAATGCGGGAGGCGAGGTCAGGATGAGTTGTGAGTACTAAGTCGAGAGTGTTAGCTACGTTACTGGTAATCCTGGTGGCTTCAGTTACCAATTACGTCAGGTTTCAGTCCGCCTGGGTGGAACTTTTTCAGTGTGATTGCCAGTTCATTTTTTTAAAGATCCACTTCCGTTACAGGAGATCCGTCACTAATTCTTTGGTGGACCCTGTCATAAAACACTTTCGTGGAAAAAAATCCACAGCATATCCACGGAGTGAATGATGAGTGGGCGAAATTCCGGAAGTTCATCGTAGATCGTGCTGAGGTGCGGATTAATTTAGTTAACGCGCACGCTACGAATCCTTATAGTTCAACTGCGCACAAGTGAAATCTTCCACCGGCACTTCATTCCAAGTCAAGATCCAGTGCCTATATATATATGGGTGGCCGGTGAGCGGTTCTCCAGCGCGAGCAGTCGGTATTTTTCAATCAAGAAACTTGCTACAAGACGCTGCCTGCGCCAAGCGTTGGCTCTCGCGAGTGAGGGCGCATTCTCCTTCTTTGCGAGCTGGTACAGCGTTCATCGAAGAAAGAGCGTTTCCATAGTCAACGCGCGCCTTTCGCTCTCTCTCTCTCTCTGTCTTTCTCTCTCACAAGACAGCAGATGGAAGAGTGAGAGAGCTCGCGGACCGGGAGGCACGCGCCGAGGGCGAGCGCGAGCCTCCCGGCGGCGCGAGGTGGCTACATACATACGACTACTACTACTACAGAGTTTAGGCGCTTAGCCGTGTCCCCAGTATGGGAGACAGAAATTAGCGCCTTTTTCCTTTCCTTTATAATCTCTACCACCACCACCACCACAGAGGAGGGAACGACCCACACCCAAAGGAGCTTCGCCCCTAAAAGAAAACGCCCAAATCCTAACATTGTTGAAATCGTTGCAATGCAAACAGTTGGTGATGAAATTGCCTACGACGAATTGTCTGGCGTTACGCGAACTATTACGCCTTGGATTAACGTCTGTGTGCAAAGAGCATGAGTGGGTATATTCTTTCTTTGTTGGGGTAAAATGCGTCCTATGGTGCGCTGATGGGCGTATCAAAAGCGTCGCTTTTCATAGTATTCCCGCTGGATTGAGAACGTTGCAGGAAACATGTACAGTGATAGTAAACATGTGTGCTGTTTATTACACTTCTATGATAGCGCTCGACGCACATAGGAAGCGCTATTCGCGTTGCTCATGTACCATCATCAACCCAACTACCAGTGTGACAGGTTTGCTTACTATATACAGCGGTGAGTAAAGCCACCGTAGCCTAGTGGTAGACGGCCGCTTTGTCACGTGTGGGGCAAGGGTTCGATAAACCCTACTGCTTGTTAGGTTGCGTGTGTGCCTGGATTCTTCCTATGCTTGATTTCAAATACAAGCTGTCATGAGCTGTGTACATTTCTTACTTTTGAGTGCGTGCTATTAAAGGTACTGTCTACCGTCCTTCATCGATCTCCCGTTTTTTTCGTTCAATGGAAAGCCTATACTTCCGAAGTGTCCTAGCATGCAGTGTTTTCTTCAGAGACTGAGTAGAAATTATTAAAACTGATTATTTTTTCTACGAATTCGCGCCTTTCCTACGTGTACGCCCCTTCTCGACAGGAACTGCTACCAAGATCGAAATCTCGGGGTCACGAGGAGGAGAGGCGAGCGAAAGTCGGCGCGCCGGAGTCCGCCTCGGACATGCAGCGTCGCATGCATACAAAGCGCAGTACTACGCGCCTGCACAGGTAGAGTAATTGGAAGGCAGCGGCACCCGGGCCACCCAGAGAGCACCGAAGAAAGAACGATTTGGCCTTTCACGCTGTAAAAAGATGTCTGATAGGTTGAAGTACGCTTCTAAGACATATGTAATTGTTTTTGAGCCTGCGCGCGCTGGTTCTCGTACACTTGGATATTGACAAACACGCTGTTGGGTGTCACTAGCGGCGTTTTTTCCACCACTTCTAGAGTAAAATTAAAAACACAATTCCTCTTCTGAGTGGAAAAAATGTGCTCGTTCTCATAAATGTGACGCACAATCTGCCCCTTTCAACCACAAACATAAAAAATTTTCTCTTTAATATGTTAGATAGCTAGTGTAATTGGTCCTTCATTAACATACGCAGTATGAAATTCAAACGTTTCTGGCGCGTACGCGCATACCGCAGGCCGAGCACTACAGGTATAAGTCATACATGATTGCTGCGTCATACATGGTTGTTGTGAGGTACATGGTGAGTTAGTGGCGTAAAGATCAGTCGTGCATGTTCGTTATACATTTGTACACTACTATGTAGATATCCGAGTATATCCCGCGAACGAGACGAGTAGCAGAGCACCGAGGCTTAGGAGGCTATATAGATAGATAGATAGATAGATAGATAGATAGATAGATAGATAGATAGATAGATAGATAGATAGATAGATAGATAGATAGATAGATAGATAGATAGATAGATAGATAGATAGGGTCAGAATCGATCAAGTTCTTAATGGAATACTTTGCATTTGAAATAGACTTTTCGCAACGATCAACCCGATGCGTGAGTACATGTATGCCGCACGCTACGTCAGCAGGAGTGTACATGCGCTACAGGCGGAGAGGCTCGTATGGTGGGTCTGCAGGTCTCCTCGTCGATGACAATACAGCTTCTCAGACTCTCGTCCTTTCTTGAACTGGGTTATGAATATCCATTTACAAGTCGGTTTTCTTCAATCAGCGAACTTGTATGCATTGGAATTGCAAACACCATTGCGCGTCTATAATACGGGTCAAATAAATATACATTGTTAGGAATTGATACTCTTTCTACTGAAAACTTTGCATTAATTCGTCATGAATATTTAATTGATTTTTCATGGTACCTTCGTGACCATGTTTTGAAATGGTTCAAAGCCAATTTGTGTGGCAGCCCACACCGAGATTTTTCTGCGTGTGCACCCGCAAAATTCTTGCGAAGACATACCTCGGCTCACCTAGAAGGTAAAAGTCATCTCTCAAATTTTAAATCTTGCGCTACATTGTGTCTCACCACATCAGGTGGTTGCCTGACAGCCCCGCAAGCACCAGCGAACAGGTATTGCGACTGCGTTGCCTAATATTTTCTACCTAGAGTTTAACACAATGTGTGCGTACGAACTCTCAGTAAATCTCTAGTTAATGTATGATTGTATTTTCAGTGTGGTTAATAAATACACTCACATGAAGAAATGTCACGTCTTCACTTAAGCTTGGTGGGTCGTATTTTTAGTTCCTGTACAAACTGGGCACACTTCGTGCTAAGGCATTATATCCAAGTGTGCATGCGCCGCTGCGTTCGGATTTGTGAATTCTGCCCCTTGTAATCCTATATAGATGAGTGCGTCTAACAAAGTGAAGTACGTGCATTTAATACATGTGTTCTTCCGAACAAGAGATGAAGGCATGCCTTCTCGAATAATGGTAATATTTTGCACCGTAGGTAGTGCACAATACACCCATGGGGGCCCCTCGAGAGGAATGATTCAGCATAGACATTCTCAGAGCTACTTCCACTTCTGCTTTTTCGATATATTTCAGTTTTCTTTTCTCTCTCAGTACACGAAACTAGCATGTGCAACTGTCTGAGATGTTCGTCCGCCAAAACATATGTGAGAGATGCGGCGCCAGTTGTGCCTTTGCGTTTTGTTTTATCCTCCATTGCTTTGTTCTTTTCAATTGACAGCAGGGGTAGTGGTCTATATATTGATACCGTACTTTAGTTATTTTTTTATCCTATGCTTATGAACTAGATTGCATTGGGTGATAGCACATAGCGTAATCCTGGCTTGTTTTCCTCCCTACAGGTCCCTCCTCCCCCAAGAAATTTGGGAACTCCTATTGACCACACTGCTGTATTCATCCAGAGTTCCATGCTTTCTGAAATGAAATTCTTCGTCTAGCTAGACTGGCTCTCCAGCTAGCTTGGCTGCTTGGCGGTGCTACTTTGTCTTCTATAGCTTCCCGAGCTATGACATTGCGAGGCAAGCGTATAATTCTGCTACAAGAACACGCAGAAATTGTTCAGACAATGGATTTCTACTTGTCATCCCAGGCAAAAATTCCAACAGCCTATCGGGCTAAGGGCAACCGTAATTTGGGCCTGCATGTAATGGTCTAATTGTAATGGTCTGCATGGCCTGCCTGTTTACTGGCCCTGCATGTTTTAATGGCCTGCCTGTTTAATTGTCTGCATGTATTGGGCTGCATGCAGGAGGCTCGGCCAGGCGTGCTCATGACTGACAGCTACAACCTATTGCTTTCACGCCCATGCATATCACTAGAAAACCGTTTTTAGCAGTTTAGACACAGCAACTGTTTTATTTGCAAGCAAGAATATCGTTTTATCCGCAGCTGTGCTTCATCGTAAAGATGTTTCAGACCAGACTGCAAACATTTTGAGATTTTGCGTGCCAAATATGATTATGAAGCACACAGTGGTAAAACACTTAAGATTGGCTTTGACTGCCCGGGGTAACATAAACTGCCCTTAAAGCTATTTATATGGATGTTCATGCATTTCGCTCTCAACGAAATATGGCTACCGCGGCCCGGAATCGTACCCACGTCCTAAAGCTCAGCATAATGACACCTTAAGAGTTAAGCAATTGTGGGAGTACGCAGAGTGGTCCACATATCATGTCACAAACTATCCGAAACAGTGTGAAACATGAAATAATTAAACCTTCATCCAATACTCCTTTCAACATGCCATGCTGCAGTTAGAAGGAGCATAATACAACACAAGCAATAACACCCAGTGGTCGCGCTTAAAGTCGAAATGCAACAAGTGAAAAAGGGTGAGCAATGTACTCATGCATGGCATCGGCTGATCTGCTTAAACACAGCTCATTTTCGTGGTGATCACAGCTGTACTCCAAGTTTTCGTTCCAGTTTTACCAATCAGGAAGCATAATTGTAGTGATGTTTATGTCAAGCTTCATTTAATGCAATCTCCTTTAAAATAAGCATCTTATGCACAATAAATGGCAGTTATCTTGGTGTTCCCTTTTTTAACCATCTTCTTGAAATCGCCCCGTGCCACCCAGACTCTGTGTCACGTGCTTGCGGACTCTTCATTTGTTTCTCAGCAGCATTCTTGGTGTTGCATCGTCGTCGTACAAATGGAGCACAGCTGCGAAAAGAATGTGCATACATAGGGTAAATTTAGAGTAAAGACTAAGATGTGCAGACAACACACAGAGTTATGACAAGCTGAGCTTCTCTTCTAGTTTGGATGGTTTTGGCAAAGTAAAGGAAAAAAACTGCCATCGTTTCAAGCCAAAAGAAAGCGTCAGCGATCGTAAAGCAAACTGTGCTTGTCTCATAATTAGCATCCAACCACCCTAGTTCATGAAAAATTAAACTGCTACATTGCACATGGGTGCGGTTTGACCAGATTACATGAGAGCGCTAACCGGATATTCTGACATGGTGATGCTTCATGGCCAAGAATTAGTGGTCAAGAATTCGATCCATGCAGTAACACGTACGGAAAATACATGCATACTATTGATCTGGAACGTCAATTTTTCTAACGTCCATTAAATGGTTCAGAATTCCTTTTCTTTTATAAAGCACCCATGACACACAAGACTTGCACACCGTGACACCTCAGTGGTTATGAAATAGGTGCTACCACTAATAACTGCTAGGGTTTTACGTGCCAATACTAAAACAGCAATATAAGCCAAGCCATAGTGGAGGGCTCGTGAAACCTCAGCCGGCTGCTATTCTTTAATGTGCACATAAATCAAAGTACATGAACCTCAAGCATTTTGCCTTCGGAATGTAAGCGTCATGGCCAGAACTGAATTGTCTTTTTGGCAGCTGACTACCGTAACCACTGTACCACTGCAGCAGCTCAAGTGGGCACCAAATGTTTGAGTAAGGAAAGCCAAATTATTTGGCATCGTTGATCCCAAATGATGTACTGAAATAATCTGTGGACCACTCTGTAGAAAGGAACTTGCGGCAGCTAACAGAATAGTAAGAAGGCGTTCCCCTGAAGCTTTTGGCCACGTAATGCTACGAAGTACTGTAGTACAAGT
The DNA here is from genome assembly GCA_013339685.2 of Hyalomma asiaticum. NCBI lineage: Eukaryota > Metazoa > Arthropoda > Arachnida > Ixodida > Ixodidae > Hyalomma > Hyalomma asiaticum. The sequence goes on from CM023487.1 coordinate 90,384,177, forward strand.
TAGTTCAGTGACTTCCCAACCAGAAGGCTTGCAGCCGTATATGTGCATACATCATTCACAGAAGAAATCCTCTTGCTTGAACTTGTATTACAGGCTTAAATAGTACTTAGTGAATAGGCACGACACATACAGTGTGGACCATGCTGCAGGATACCTGCATGCGGTGCGTTTCACTTAGAAAAGAAAACAAGGCGAAAGAAAAAATGCATGGCATCTACCCTATTACGATAGCAATATCCAATTTACAATTAAATGTTAGCAACAATAGGCAATGTCAATATATCTAGGCTCTTGTAGCAATGTCCTCATGCGTATGCTACACGTTAGGGGGCCTCACTCGGCCCTTAATATGTAGTCAAGCGCTCACCACCAACGTGCCAGAGTTTTTGTATGGAAATAAGGGCGGTAGACATTACCTACATCTTTCTCAACAAGATACGGCTGTGAAGATGCCGTCGGCAATCATGTTCCGTGAAGGAGGATATTGCACTACGTCGGTAAACGAAACCAGCAGAGATGCTGGGCAACCTTCCTAATGCAGAGCTATAACTTGTTAAAAAATTAAGGCGAACCACAAACACGGGAGAGAAGCACAAGCGTCGACTTGAGCATGGCACTTGTGCTCGTGTCCTGAGCTTGTGGTTAGTCAATTCTGGCGCCACCATTCTCGCTATCAACCCCTACGAACTAGCCAAATTTTCAGTGTCAGTTTTAATTCACAGTGGTAGCCACTATGCTTAGCGTTCTGTGTTCCAGGCTTGATGAAATCTCCGCAAGACCTGTGATACTTCAGCATTGCTCGCATGTGGTTCCATGGGTGGTATAAAAAATTTGAGACATCGCTGCAATTAAACTTCGTCAGGTCGAAGCTCCAATGCAAGCTCAGCAATAGTGCTTCAGTGTTAAGCAACACCATTCGAGAACCAGGACTACGGGAGAAATTTCTTCACAGATACATAGGTGCATACACTGTGCTTGACAGATTTCACACAAACTATTGAGCTTCTCCTTTGCGCTCAGCCATTGACTATTATCGCCAAAACATCGTTATTGTGCACATCTCTCGCCTGAAGCTGTACATCCATCATTAGTTCCCTTCATAACTTGCTGTCTTGATGACTGCTTTCACAAGGGGGACGTGAAGTTAGTGCGAGTGCTAACTGCATGGTTTGATCGTCTTTATCTGTATATACTCATCATCGTAATCATCATTGCTTGCCTTGGCTAGTGCTCGGTGGCAGGCGTTTTCATTTTGTGAAGCGATGCGGTGCTCACAGTCTGCATTTGCAACAAATCGTACCTGCCGTCACCTCACCAAGCACTATGCGCTCTTCCGTTTCCAGGAGCGTGCATAATCGTTGAAGGAAATAAACTCCCACATGGTTTTGAAATATGCACTCACCGTAATGACTTTTTCTCTTCTTTCCTTAATGCTATCCATCAGCTGCATTAGGCTAAGTGCTCATCAAGCTGTGTAGCTTGAACAAGAGAGTATGGCGTTCAAAAGGTTGAATGTCATCACGATTTGACATCAGGCATTGGTCAAAGCGTCCACGAGCCGTGATCTCTCGGCAGCAGCTTAGTAACCACCGACCTTTAGCGCAGCCTACAGAGGCGCGTTTATGCTGACTCAAGTTGTGTGAAGATGGACAGACGTGATGGTGACACTTGTGCAACAGTGGGAACAAAGTAGCATATTGAACATTACGGCACCTTGCAAATGCTTTGAACGAGGCAGGTAGCCTCAGTAGAATTTGCTATGTTTACTTGCATTTAAGAAGCACATTGTTTTCCAACGAAACCAGCCCGAAAAATGACTGCGCATAAGCAACGAGTAGCAACAAAACCCAAACCATGTTCTCGGCGTTGGCACTCTCACGTCTGGAACTGCCAAAACATCGCCATTGCAAAATGGTGGCGGATCATATTTCAAGCAAGTTCACGTTGATCTGTTGGTTCATTTCATGCTTGCCTGTGGCCTGTGTGCATCGCATCCGTTCCAAACTAAGTAACAAATGGTGATACGCCACTTTGATTATCAAAGTAATGTTCCAAACAGCTTCTGCACGTTGAAGATAGTTGCGTCACGTTTTTGTCCAAACACTGTGATGCGAGTTAGTAAATCTAAAGCTGGATGTTGACCAGGCAAAGTTTCTATGGCCAAATTAGCAAAACAACCAGACCACAAAGAATAGCTTCCAGTCTTCCATAATGAACTCCACATTATTTAACTCAAAACTACACAACAGTATTCAACTGGCATCCAATTGAGGCGAGCCCCGTACGAATGCCCCGCAGGATTTGTGCTGTGAAGGCCCATCTAGTTGTATTTTTCAGTTCGTATGTGCCGCATTCTTATCGCGATCACGACCGAAATGATCGCTGTAAAAGTAGGACATTCTGAAAAATGTCCGTTATATCTGAACGCTGTTTCAATGGATAGCATAGAAAATCATAAGCACACATAAATATGATCATTAAGCATAAATAAACAGAAACCAACTAAAATCCAAGCTGGCAAGATCCGACGTTTCGAAGCCAGTCCCGGCTCTTCCTCAGAGATGTCTGGGGCTTAGGTTTGGGCTGCATTTCATAGACCCTGGCACGACCACAGAAAGCGGCTCGCCATGGAGTGATGACCGTGCATATCCACTGTGGGAAGAGCTCTCGGAGAATGGCTTAGTTTTGCGCCATGATTCAAGGAAGTCTTTTTCCCCCTTAGGGCTCACTCGAGGATTGTTCTCTTGAAGTCAAGTTCATGTCGAATGCCTCGCAATGCTCGGTGAGAGCACTTCGTTCTCTGTCTTGCTTTCACATGGGTTTCCTGTGTAGCCCAATTTTTTCCGGTAGGTGTTTTGTCTCGCCAATGTATGAGCGGGGGCACTCAGCACACAGAATTTTGTACACAACACCCGGGCTCTTCTTTCTCGGCTGGTCCTTAGGGCAGGGAAGGCCCTATGGTTGGGTGAAAAGAACTTAGATGTTGCGTCAAGTTCTCGATGTTTAGATGCCTTCACTATACAAAAGCAATCGTCAATGCAGTTTCTTTTCAGTAACCTGAACTTTCTCTCTGCTACATTGATGATTCTTTTGTGTAATGGAGACCTGTGAAATCGCCAACTTGACACAACATTAAAATTCTGTTTGCCCCGCCATACAGTACACGGTTGAGTGTGAACGAGACTGCACCATTCCTTTCTCGATGTCCAAGTGGTGAGAAAATGCAAGCACCTGAAACTCTTTACAGGGGGACGAGACACAATGGTCGTTACCTCCATTATGATTCCTCCCACCCCGTCAGCAACAAGGCACCTATTGCGAACACTTTACTTCAAAGAGCCCATAGCATACACACAGCAGACCAGACTCAGAACAGCAGCCTGAAAAGGACCACATGGTTGTGGACCTACGAAAGCCGGGTACCGAAAACCCTCATTCAGTCCGTCACGTACCGCAGGGAGAAAAAGAGCAGAAGGCATACCAGTACCATAGGCGCAAGGAGCCAGAGACATTGGCCCAGATTTTGAAGGAAGGGGTGCACTTGCACATGTGCCTTCGCGCACACTAGGCCACTACCTCGCGCCCCCTGAAAAGGGAGAAGAGCCGAGATGTTGCGTACAAAATTCCATGCACCGAGTGCTCGTGTTCGTACATTGGTGAGACAAAACACCTACCAGAATGAATTAGGCAACACAGGAATAACATCAGGAGGCAAGGCAGAGAATGAAGTGCGGTCCCCAAGCATTGTCAGGCATTCGACCACAAAACTGACTTCGACGGAACGACAATCGTCAAAAGCGAGCCGCAACGGAGAAAAAGACTGTTGCTTCAACCATGGCACACAACTTGAACAGTTCTCTGGGAACTCTCCCCAAGGTGTATACAGTCTGCATTCCTTGACGAATCACTGCAAGTGTGGTGGCTGTGCCAAGGATGATATAACGCAGCTGTAAGAGGCTGGAATGGCTTGGAAAAGTCTGATCTCCCCAGCTTGAATTTTGGTTGCTGTTTTTATTTCTGAATAGGTTCCATCCCAATCAGCCAGATATATTTCAAATGTTTGCATCCTAACGATATGTTGTTATATCTCGGACCGTTATAAATGGGTTCAACTGTAGCGCTTTATGTGGGGCTGCTCACGCACACAGACTGTTGTTATGTGGGGTTTAACGTCCCAAAACCAGCTCTGATTATGAGAGACGCCGTAGTGGAGGGCTCCGGAAATTTCGACCACCTGGGGTTCTTTAACGTGCACTGACATCGCATAGCACACGGGCCTCAACATTCCGCCTGCATCGAAATGCAGCCGCCGCGGCCGGGATTCGATCCCGCGACCCTCGGAGCAGCAGCCGAGTACCCTAGCCACTAGACCACCGTTGCGGGGCCACGCACACACACTACTCACTGCAAGTGAAGCATGACTTCTTACTATGTGCCTTCTACAGTCATAATTTTAGAATTTTAATCAGTGCGGAAGCCACCCTTGACTGGCTTTGAACTCAGCAAGCTGAATGTTCATGTGCCGAGTGATAGCAAGTGCTCTCATGTGCACAATTTTCATAGACATTGTGAAGCTATTGCTCCTGGTAAGGCGAATTAATTCGACAAGGTCCCCTTCAAATTTCTAAATTCACACTCTTACGGAAAGCCTTTTGGGTTCAAGCGGTCCTGGCAAGGCTGTGCATTTGCATCTACCAGCAGCACTGTACGTGGTGAAAGTGTCTCCTGGGAAGAAGGTGTGGTGACCCAGGTTGTCAGTGCGGTGACATACATGGTGAAAGTGCGCGATGTGCACCGCTTCACACACGCCGACCACCTGCGCCCTAGACATGCGGCCCCTGGTGAACCGCCACCGCCTTTCGAAGTGCCTGCAAAGCAAACTCCAACAAGAGAGGTGACGCCGAACCCCACGGAGACACAACTGCAGCAGCCTACCGACCAGGACGCTCTCTGTTCGCCTGAAACGCCGGCCGAACCAAAAACCAACGACGTACCAGAGCACGACGAATCACCGCCATCAGCACACGCACCCGAGCCAGTACGCAAGAACTTGGCCGAGTCTTCCGCGCCGGCTGCGGCATCCGAATCGCCGGAACCACCTCTGCTACGGCGAAGTGCTCGTGTGCGCAAGCAACCGGATTGGTTCCGACATGCGAACTTTAAGTGATTGCTTCCTTGCTTATTGTTATGTGTTAACTGTTACTTAAGGTTACTGGTTGTTACCTAACGTTTTGTTGTTGAATAGAGCGGGAAGAAGTTGTGATAGCGCAGCATGTCGCGCAGCGTCCATATCCGGCTCACAATCTTACGGAATTCCTGTGACGTCATGTATCGATATATATGTACGTAGGCGCTGAATAAACGCATTCTATTCCCGTCAGCCTGACTGCCAACGTTATTACACTGGCAAGGCTGTGAATTTGCATCTACCAGCAGCAAGCACGCTCATTCTCAACATCAAACTTGCAGCTGGCCTCCAATTTAACGCAAGCGTTAGCATATCTTGTCACTTGAAGATTGAATCCTGCAGCTTGGGACCGTCTGTGCTTGCCCATTGCTTCCATTTGTTATTGTTCAAAAGCACGGGGTCTGCCACATGGGAGGGTATGCAATGCAAGACGCACCACAAGCTGCCTACACACTCCCCAAAAAGGGCATCGCATAATGACTAAATGCCCCAATTGTGCGTATGCCAAATCAAATAGTGCTGAATAGTGGCCAAGAATTCGAATACTGCAACACCAGCGCCCTCATTCAAAATTCAAAGAAACAACAAGTACATTACAGACTGGAAACCTCCGACTTACGAGTGTTTGTTTTGGTATAATTTTTCGGTACGTTCAATGCACATGAAAATTGATTTCGAGCAACAAAGGTATAGTATAAGAGCCTTAAGAAAATGTTGCTATCATATTTTTTATTTAAGCAAGCGTGTTGTCCGCAGCCGCTACTGCAATTACATGATTTCAAATAGAGCTGAACCCCTCTGCCACACGGGCATGCTGGAAGGCCTTTTGAGTCGACAAGCTTCGAAAAGCCCAGAACTCTACAGACTCAAGTAGTCCTGGTGCTGCTGCAAGGCAGTTTTGAATGGCCGTTGAGTGGTTCAGGCATTTCATGCAAGGAGTGAGTGGCACTGAGGATGTTTATTTTTTTTTTCATGCCACAAGAAGCTAAATACTAAATCCAGTTAGCACAAATACTTCTGTTGCTTCTGTGCGAACATTGATATAAACTGTATCCTACATTGTCATGCATAATAGAATTCTTTGTTGGGCGCGTTGGTTCAAATTGGGATACATTAGAGCGCAAAAAACTACGAAACACAGGAGAAGAAGACGACAACACGAGCGCTCACTACCAGCTGGTTTTATTCAGAAAAACATGGGAATATATAGCTCAGTACACCACAGGCGCGCCTGCGCACACATCAAGTGATATTGGCCGATGACACACAGCGCTCAAGCAACGACAATTCACTCCCCCGCAAGCATACCGACGTTCGGCTAACACAATCTGTGCCTTTCCTTTTTATGTAAAATTCCTCCAAAAGCTCGCGTGCCACGGTATCTCTGCTACGGCCCAGTACCTTGAGTTCAGAGAGCATAGGCACACATTCGCACTCCGCGCAGTGCGCCGGAAGATGCGCGCACCGATCATTTGTGAGCGACAGCTCATGTTCACGTGCCCGGTCGTTGACACACCGGCTCGTTTGTCCGATATAGGACTTCCCGCAGCTCAGTGGCAACTCATAAACGACTGCCTCCGCACAATCCCTGTAGGGCCAGGTGTGCTTTTTTCCACAAGACGCTTCCTTCTTCACCTCTCCAGCTATGCGCGCACAAAGCTTTGACAGCTTGTTCAGCGCTGAAATGACGATAGGCACATTATGCCTAGCCGCCACTTTCTTAAGGTTATGTGTCACATTGTGGATGTACGGCAGTACCTCGGGCCTTATGGCGCTTTTCTGTCTGGCCGTGCTCCTCCCCTTTCCTTTCATTTTCTGGAGAAGCGACTCCGCAGTGGCCACCAGGACGGTTTCCGGATACCCCTAAGACCGCAGCCGTTCGACTTGTAGGCCGAAGCTGGTTGGGGCTGTGTGTACGCAAGACTTTTGGAGCGCAGATTTTAAAACGAGCGAGGCTATGGCTCGCTTCACGGTCTTAGAATGGGCCGAATTGAACGGCAGCAGAGGTTTGCGGGAGCGTGGGTTATAGGCCCAGCAGACATGGGAATGTGACAAGCTAAGCTTTACGTCTAAAAATTGCAGATGCCCTGCAGATGACCTATTGAAGCCGGTACCTTTTGAAGTGTTTATCTATTGATGACCCTTTTGCCACAAAAAATTCGCTTGATGTCATCGATTTGGTACGTGGCAGTGATTCGGTGGGTTCTTTCTTCTCTGTTGATGTAGAAGACCTCTTTTATTCAATTCCGCATAAAGAAATGTTTCTTGCAATAAGGGAGTGTATTGAAAACCATGGGGACGTACTGTTTCAAAACAGAGCAGGCATTAGCGTTGAACACTTTATGTCTCCGTTAGAATTTTACTTAGGTGCTACTGTTGCAGAAACGTGGCATCTGCATCGGATCATGTGTGGCACCGATACTGTGCGATATCTTTTTGTCGGCTGTCGATAGACGCTTAGAGCGAGCTTTTAATCAGGACAAAGTGCTTAAGGTGTGCAGATACGTCGATGACTTTTTAGTTGTTCTTAAGCAGTGGGATGTGACCGATCTTAATATTTAATGCTCTTAATGATTTTTATGATTTTAATGATTTTAGCGTTGTGCGCGAGGTATTAGACACTTTCCGTCGGCTGGGGCATGGCTTGACCTTAACCCATGAGCTTCCCTCTGAAGGGCATCTGCAATTTTTGGATGTAAAGCTTAGCTTGTCACATTCCCATGTTTGCTGGGCCTATAACCCACGCTCCCGGAAACCTCTGCTGCCGTTCAATTCGGCCCATTCTAAGACCGTGAAGCGAGCCATAGCCTCGCTCGTTTTAGAATCTGCGCTCCAAAAGTCTTGCGTACACACAGCCCCAACCAGCTTCGGCCTACAAGTCGAACGGCTGCGGTCTTCGGGGTATCCGGAAACCGTCCTGGTGGCCACTGCGGAGTCGCTTCTCCAGAAAATGAAAGGAAAGGGGAGGAGCACGGCCAGACAGAAGAGCGCCATAAGGCCCGAGGTACTGCCGTACATCCACAATGTGACGCATAACCTTAAGAACGTGGCGGCTAGGCATAATGTGCCTATCGTCATTTCAGCGCCGAACAAGCTGTCAAAGCTTTGTGCGCGCATAGCTGGAGAGGTGAAGAAGGAAGCGTCTTGTGGAAAAAAGCACACCTGGCCCTACAGGGATTGTGCGGAGGCAGTCGTTTATGAGTTGCCACTGAGCTGCGGGAAGTCCTATATCGGACAAACGAGCCGGTGTGTCAACGACCGGGCACGTGAACATGAGCTGTCGCTCACAAATGATCGGCGCGCGATTCTTCCGGCGCACTGCGTGGAGTGCGAATGTGTGCCTATGCTCTCTGAACTCAAGGTACTGGGCCGTAGCAGAGATACCGTGGCACGCGAGGCTTTTTTACATAAAAAGGAAAGGCACAGATTGTGTTAGCCGAACGTCGGTATGCTTGCGGGGGAGTGAATTGTCGTTGCTTGAGCGCTGTGTGTCATCGGCCAATATCACTTGATGTGTGCGCAGGCGCGCCTGTGGTGTACTGAGCTATATATTCCCATGTTTTTCTGAATAAAACCAGTTGGTGGTGAGCGCTCGTGTTGTCGTCTTCTTCTCCTGTGTTTCGTCGTTTTTCGCGCTCTAATGTATCCCAATTGTCATGCATATAGTATGTTTCGTTTTTAATACCCCTGTCACATTAGGCAACCTAGTGCACTTTGAGCGAGTACACTCACGCTCACAGAGTGCACTTACACTCACGCGGCTGCTAAACGAGAAAGAGAAGTATGCTTTGAAAATGTGCATTCCCCTAGCGGACGTTGCGGCAAACTGCCCGAGGGTGAGAATAGCAAGGTTTTTTTGTTGAAATATTATTTGTTTTAATACATAGCAACATGTCTAACAACGAAAACATTGCTTTAAAAATGCTACTGGTGCCGCGTTATGTATCAGCGTCTTTGTTTGCAGGCCACTGCTACCGAGGCTACACACTCCGTCGTCGCGAAGCCGGCGAAGTGAGCTCGGCGAACGCACTCGCCTGCAAGTGCGCTTTGCAGCGAGTGTTACTAAACGTTCCCGTATGACAGCGTGTGAATGACACTAGCGGAGAAGTGCACTCTCTCAAAGTGCACTTAAGTTGTCCCGTGTGACAGGGGTATTAATTGTTGAGTAGCGAGACTGTAGCCGCATTTTCGCCGCTCGGTGCTGCTGCCATGTTAATCTAGTGTTGGGCGTCCGTGGTCTATGCGTACATGTTTCCTATGTTCAACAAGCTTTGGAATGCTTGTTCTGCCATCAAAAGCGAGCAACAGATATGAGCTCAAGACAACAAGGCTGGTGCGATATCTTACATGGGCACGATACATGCAGTTGGTGCCGATACTGAAGCAGTGAAAGTGGAAACCATTGCTGTCGAGGAAGGCCTGCACGTAAACCATTCGGTGACCAAACAAAGCGTGCACAGACAGATTGAGCACTGGTCAAACAGGGTGGTTTGTGTAGACCATGCCGTTGATTGGTGAGAAGTCTTTCAAGCATGCATTCCTCAATACATCTGCTAGCAACACTATGGATGCTAGCAGATCACTGCTCGATTATCAGGGCCATCCCACTTAATAAACATGTCGCGATTGCCTTTTACCGAGTGAGTTCTTCAGCAGGAGGCAATATAAAAAGCAACAAAAGGTGTAAAATCGTGAGCAGACAAGGACGAGCAAGGCACAACAGGATGAGCACCAACTTTCAGCTGATTGTTTATTGCCAGAAACAACAGTATTTGTAGACCTGTGTTATGAAGTGCCCAGTTATCATGCATAAAACCTGCAGCATCCAAAAATGATAACTCAAATGAAGTCAGCACCACAGAAGGGCTGCTGAGCCAGCTATTTCTAGCCTTCGCTATCAGGGCGGCTTCAGCAATTTCTCACATACATCTATCAAATTGCTGAAGCTGTCCTGATAGCGAAGGCCGGCAATAGCTGCGTCAGCTGCCCTTTTATGGCAGATGACTTCATCTGAGTTATGTTTGGATGCTGCAGGTTTCTATACGTGGTACTGGGCACTTGGTAACACGGGTCTACGAATAATGTTTCTGGCCATAAGCATTCAGCCGAAAGTTAGCGCTCATCCTGTCTTTCTCGTCCTTGCCTGCTCGCGCTATTACATCATTTATTGCTATGGACGAACTAAGCCAAAGAGCCACATTGATGAAAAAGAGAAATGCAAGCCTATATATATATATATATATATATATATATATATATATATGTGTGTGTGTGTGTGTGTGTGTGTGTGTGTGTGTGTGTGTGTGTGTGTGTGTGTGTGTGTGCTGGAACGAAAAAGAAGGACAGTACACAAAGAAAAAAAAGGAATTGCGGACGAGATAGTGCAAGCACAAGTACATTACATTGCTGTGATCGAGAGTACTTCCAACTCGCACATACCAAGTGCCAAAAGCACCTTATTAAATAATCAGTAACACTCATATGTACTATTTCCGGAGCATTTGGTTTTTCTCCTTCTATCGTGACGAGAAGTACACTGTGAACGAGAGGGCAAGTTTACGCAGTTTCCGCTTTAGTTGCTCAACAACCTTCGAAATAGCAGCTGAAGCTTGACCTTGAGCCGATGGACTATCTGTTCAAAAGCCTTCGAAACGGCTGTGTGACACCTATAGAAGACACACTCACCAAGAAATCCACTAATGTATGAGCTTGCGCGAGTTGGTGAATCATCGTGGAATGGAGCACAGAAGGCGCGGTCTGCTCGACATCTTGCAGCAGACAGTATATAGCACAGACGGGAAGGTGTATCAATATCAGAATGTGTGAGCATCACAACAATGAGAAGAAAGCTGACAACGGCCACCTTGATGGTCACTGCCAAGAATGTCATTGCTACCAGGACTCTCGCAAATGCTCCATAATTCATAACAATCCTTGCCGGCTAACAAGGGAAATCACCGAGGCCTACGAAATAGGAACTCAAAAGCTCACGTGCGCTAGTTGTCCTTCCTTGCTGTTCACAGAGAAATGGCGCATCTGTCCGCTAATTGCTCAAAAACCACTGTGGCTTGAGATTGATTTATTTTTTCCGTTTTCTATTTTCTTCACACTTTCTTTGTTCCCACGATCCTTTACCTATATTAGATATGACTTCGTTGCAATGAACTTTGTTTGTTAGTAGCACCTCGTCCTGTCTACTCGTCTGTGCTGGTGTTTTGTGCACTTCATGGAACACTGACAGAGACAAATGGGTGTAAGAGACACCATTTACACGCATTGTTGGCTAACTTGATTACAAAGAAAAGAAAGGAAGATACGAAGAAACTTACCTATAAAGAAACACCATGAACTACAATATTGGGGTATATAAATAAAATATGCATGCAGGTACACCCCTATTCCAAGGACTGTAATTTACAACAAAAAACACCTACTAGAACACGTACAGGTTAAACAAAACAGTTGCGCGTATGGCATGAAGAGAAGATACCGTTACGAAATAGTCCATGGAAAGAGGGAGAACTTATAGGTGTCTGTTCCAGCATAGATAGGTGTCAGTGTATAAGGATCATCGCGGTGTGTACACTTTGCGGAAAGAGGGCCTGCATAGAGTGAAGGGTCAAGTGCAAATTTGCATTTAATTACGTTATGTAACGTACCTAAACAGTATTTCCAAGTTCTCACTTAAAGTGAGAGGATGCCGTTTGCCAACGTCAACTGTAACTAGTTGAGCTGTGTGGTTTGCTGGGCCAGTTGGTAGATATTCACGGTGTGAATATAAGGCAACGATGCGAGCACAAAAGATGGGAGCACAGGACAGAAGCTAGAGGCTTGTGTCGTATGCGCTCCTCTGATCTTGTGCACACGTCACTACCTGTGGCAATCTTCACACCATCAACTGTGACAATAAATCCGAAAGTTTGAATTTAGTATAAATAAAACAAACACACTTTTCTCTGTCTTTTCCGCAACTTGTTAATAATCAGTTTTTAGTAAAGGGATCCCACACAACGCAAACATATTCAAGCTTTGCATTTTATGGCTGTGTTTGCCTGTCAATTAACTTGACCAATTGATGTTTGAAACCAATTTGAAACCAATTGAAACCAATTTCATTGGCCGAATGATGGCCGGATCAGCGAAAGCTGATAATATGCACATGACGGGAAATCTGGGCTAGCTGGTGATAGTTCATTTCTGACCAGCTTACAGCGCAAAAGGGACGAGGATGAAGATGAAATCAAATCAAATTTACTTCCCCCATGTACAATCACACAGATGGAGGACAACGGAAAAAAAGCTCCCGAGAGGCGGCTTGACTAGTCCGTAGCCCAACGTAATTGATGGCATGTGGGCAACAGCGAAGGAAAGCAGTTCACAAACGAAAACTTGAAAACGTATGATTAGTGCAGAATAAAGCAGTATACAATAGCCTGCAAAAAGCATACAAGAATACGACGCCAGGATTAATAAAGTTAGTTTTCTTATACAAACATAGATCTAAGTGCAGCTGAAGAACAACAAAACAAATCAAAATCGGTTGACTGAAAATGGTTTAACAATGATGGTAAAGAATACCATAAACGCTCTATACCAGTATTCAAACGGGGTGTGACAACTTTCCAATACACTCTACGTCTCGTTTTATAGTAGTGGTCATTTGTTTCGAGGTGTGCTAGGGTGTCTAAATTATGTATGTTATGTCTTACTTCATATTTATACCTAGAACTCAGCCGATAATGGTATAATATGTGAGCTGTTATAATACCAGTTTTATGAAAGAAGCCTATAGTTGTTGCATTATATCCAGCATTGTAAACATTGCGTAGATATCGTTTCTGCATAATGTAAACTTTTTGTAGATTAGAGAATGAAGTCGTACCCCAGACTAGTTGACAGTAGTTAAGATGTGAATAGAAAAGAGAGTTGTAGACTAGTATTTTAAGTTTTGGAGAGAGAATGTATTTGAGCCGACCGACTATTCCAGTTATTCGAGCTAATTTTGTTAGCACTAAGTTCACGTGAGATTCCCAAGACATGTGCGCACTAAATATAACACCAAGGCACTTGAAGTGGTAGACAATATCAACTGGGCGGGAATTGAAAATTATATCTGCATGAGGAGGGATTGGCTTATTCTTGGCTCGAAATATAACCGCCTCTGTCTTATTTTCATTAATCTTCATGGAGTTGATGAAAGACCACTGTTGCAGTTGAACTAAGGTATCATTACAATTTGAGAAAAGATAGTCGATGCTGTTTCCAGAGAAAAATATCGATGTGTCATCTGCATATATAATAAACATGGCATTATTATTAATGTTAACGATGTCATTAATGTAAAGGTTGAAGAGCAAGGGTCTCAGAATGCTGCCCTGTGGAACACCACAAAGCAATGGCAGAATTTGGGACCGCGAGTTATTTATTTGAACAACTTGTCGCCGATGAGACAGATATGACCGCAGTAAATTTAACCCACAACCACGAACACCATAAATATCTAACTTACTTAACAAGACCTCATGATTCACCAAGTCAAAAGCCTTGGAGAAATCAACAAATAAACCAATTACTATTTTCTTGCTTTCAAATTCCTTTAAAATATATTCTTTCTGGTGAAGCAACGCTAATTCTGTTGATCTGTTCTTCCGGAACCCAAATTGATGTGGTGTTATTATATTGGAGTTTTCGAAAGAATTTGAGAGCCTACGATGAATTAGTTTCTCAAGAGGTTTTGAAAATATCGGTAATATAGACAGAGGGCGGTAATTTCCTAATTCATTCCGATTCCCCTTTTTGAAGAGCACTGCTACCTTGGCTATTTACATTTTTACTGGGAAAGCTGATGTAGTTATGCAGGTATTGAATACGTGTACAGGAACTGGCGCTATTATGTCTACAACTTTCACGGGTTTTATCTGGATTTCATCTATATCTCTACTACTGCTGTTTCTTTTAAATTTGTTATTGTTGAGATCACTTCCTGAACTGTGACTGGCGGCATAAATAAAATTTTAGCGTTCCTCATGTTAATATATTGACATGCATCTGCGGGACTACCTAAGGTACTCATATTTGTAAAAAAATTATTGAAAGCATCAGCCAATTCCATCCCATGTAACTCTCTTCCTTCAATTGTAAGTTTGGATACGCTGTTACGGTTATTACCAAGATGGAGTAGCACGTTTAATTTGTCCCAAAGCAGCTCGCTTGACGAATTTTTCACATCCATGAAAGACGAGAAGTACTCTTTTCGTGCGATACGCAGATTCTTAGTTAGTTTGATTCAATATTTTTTGAAATTGGTCAGAACATCAATATTGCGAGTCTTAAGAAACTGTCTATAGAGCCTATCCTTTGTTCTCATTTGTTGGTAGAGCTCGTGCGTTACCCATGGTTTCCTAAATTTTCTATTTCTTTTGCGTGTTTCGACAGGAAAGTGAACTCTGTAAACACTTTTAAATATATCTAAAATGCATTGTATGCAAGGTCAGCATCATCTAAATTGAGTATCGTGGACCAGTCAGCCTGGAGCAGCTCCATTCTAAATGCGTTAAGAGCCGTATCAGTTATTGGCTGGTAGAAGCTTTCCACAGGCGGTCTGTTTCTGGGTATACCGGCATTATTTATACAAAAAACACAGGAAGGTGGTCACTAATAGAACATGACAAGGCACCGGCTTTGATCTGTGATAATGAAAAATTTGTTATGAATAGGTCTAGCACTGATTGACATTGAGTTGTTATTCGTGTTGGATCATTGATAACATTTTCAAACCCATATGACATTAATATATTTCTAAAATTAGCACTATCTGGAGTATTCACTCCCATATCAATGTTATAATCACCTACAGCAATCAACATGCACCTCAAAAGGACAGAAAGTTGAGCGAGTTGGTAGCAGTCCATAATCAAAAGAAGAGGCGTGCAGGACACGGACACAAGGAGAGCAGTGAACAACACGAACGCCGACTAACAACTGATGCACAGCACAGAGGCGAAAAAGAAAGAAGACACACAGCTTATCTGCGCATGCTCGGAATGGTAGCCCCACCTGTCAATCGGTTAAACGTGCCGGTCTTCGCGATAGACAACTCCTAAGGCTTTCTATCTCCTCTCTGTTTAAGCTAATCGACGGCTGACTCACGCATGCACTTCCACTAATACTGATATGCCAGGCCTCAACCAATAAACGCGTATCTTCGTTCTTATGCCTGTACAGGATCTCGGTTTTGTCTAACTCGGGCATGCAGCTACAGACCTGGCAGTGCAAGGATAGATTGGACGGCGTCCCACCTGATAGCGACCTTCTGTGTTCAATTAATCTTTGATTAATACAACGCGCAGTTTGCCCTACATAAAAACGTCCGCAGCTAAAAGGAATCTTATAAACTACACCCATGCGACAGTCGGTGAAATTGTTCTTGGCTAGGTGCTTAACCGGACAGATATCCGTTCGCTTCTTACCGTCCATCTGCTCATTTTTTCTATGCACTGCAGCACAAACCCTTCCTAACTTATTGGGAGCCGTAAACACAACATTAACCCCATATTTACTTCCCACTTGCTTAAGCCTGTGCGAAACAGCGTGGATATACGGAATACTCACGACCTTTTTCTTGTTAATGATACCCTCTGCTACAGCTTTTGTTCCGGTCGAAATCGACTTCTTAAGACGCTCAGCTACTGTGGCTATGGCTAGTCTAGGGTAACCTGCATCTACCGGAGAGAACGTAATACAATTTTTAGATATCTCCTTGTCATTTGAGCAGAATCACGTGTGTTGGCAGTATTCCCCTAGAGCATCTAAGCCGTTGTTAAACTTTGACTCCAAGCATTCGAAAGTAGTAAAAAACGGAATAGCCTTGTCCTGCTTAAAGTCAGCCCTATCGAAGTCGTGCAGTGCACCGTTTGACCATTAGCTTTAATGCGCAGGTCGAGCGCCTCTTAGATGCAGGTTACCCTAGACTAGCCATAGCCACATTAGCTGAGCGTCTTAAGAAGTCGATTTCGACCGGAACAAAAGCTGTAGCAGAGAGTATCATTAACAAGAAAAAGGTCGTGAGTATTCCGTATATCCACGCTGTTTCGCACAGGCTTAAGAAAGTGGGAAGTAAATATGGGGTTAATGTTGTGTTTACGGCTCCCAATAAGTTAGGAAGGGTTTGTGCTGCAGTGCATAGAAAAAATGAGCAGATGGACGGTAAGAAGCGAACGGATATCTGTCCGGTTAAGCACCTAGCCAAGAACAATTTCACCGACTGTCGCATGGGTGTAGTTTATAAGATTCCTTTTAGCTGCGGACGTTTTTATGTAGGGCAAACTGCGCGTTGTATTAATCAAAGATTAATTGAACACAGAAGGTCGCTATCAGGTGGGACGCCGTCCAATCTATCCTTGCACTGCCAGGTCTGTAGCTGCATGCCCGAGTTAGACAAAACCGAGATCCTGTACAGGCATAAGAACGAAGATACGCGTTTATTGGTTGAGGCCTGGCATATCAGTATTAGTGGAAGTGCATGCGTGAGTCAGCCGTCGATTAGCTTAAACAGAGAGGAGATAGAAAGCCTTAGGAGTTGTCTATCGCGAAGACCGGCACGTTTAACCGATTGACAGATGGCGCTACCATTCCGAGCATGCGGAGATAAGCTGTGTGTCTTCTTTCTTTTTCGCCTCTGTGCTGTGCATCAGTTGTTAGTCGGCGTTCGTGTTGTTCACTGCTCTCCTTGTGTCCGTGTCCTGCACGCCTCTTCTTTTGATTATGAACATGCACCTGCTGTCTACAACATACGAAAGAAAACGTTCATAAAATTCAAAGAATGCAGGGATATGTCCACATGGCGGCCGGTAACATAATGAGTAGAGTATTTTATCTGCAAATAATGACAGCACTTCATAATCGGGTGACATGATACTGAACGCATCTATTAGTTCACAGTCCATTTCTTCCTGAGTTAGTACAGCAACACCACCCCCGCGACCAAAAGGTCGGTTTAAATAATGTGTGTTATAGCCATCCATCGCTGAAAACGTCAAACTCGTTTGTGCTCCATGTTTCACTGAAAATGATAACCGAAAAATGAAAACGAAATGGACTGAAATATTCTACTAAAGTAAATCGTTTATTGCAGATAGACCTGGCGTTTATTTATTTATTTATTTACAAAATACTGCAGGCCATGTGGCCCATGCAGGCGGGGCAGGGTACAACATAAAATAGACGTACAAAGCACAATTGAGTATCAAACAATTCAAGTAACGAAAAAAAAACCCTCTAAATAAAAAAAATAATTAGGAAATAGTGAAGAAGTAATTCTGTATTGATTCAGTCGAGTCCAGATGATCAAAAGGTATTAGGTTCCATTCTTCTATAGTGCGGGGAAAAAAAGAATATTTAAAGAGTTTAGATCTGGCAACATAAGGGGAGAGTGTGAGGGGATGGGAATGACGGGTTTTCCTAGTCTCAGAAAGGAATATGTATGGACTGGGATCTATAAAAAATTTACGATTTAACAAGGAATGGAGGAACTTCAGTCGGAATATTTTACGCCTCATTTGAAGTGTGTGAAAACCGTTAGAACATATAAGATCAGTTACAGAATCCTCACGGCTGTATTTAGAAAAAATGAATCGCATGGCTTTTCTCTGTATTCTTTCAAGAGAATTAATATTGGTTTTGGTGAAAGGATCCCAAATAATGCAGGCGTATTCTAATTTGGGTCTGATAAAAGTGGTATAGGCTAAAGTTTTCACGTCATGGGATGCATGATTAAGCTTGTGGCGAAGTAGACGTAATTTTCTGAAAGCTGAAGAGCCAGTGTTGGAAATGTGGGTGCTCCAGTTGAGGTTGTTAGTAATGGTAACTCCAAGATATTTGTACTCGTTAACTTCAATCAATGGGTCTTGGCCAATGGAGTATGAAAACTTCAGGGGTACTGTTCTTTTAGTTATACGCAGGAGCACAGACTTAGAAGAGTTTAGTTTCATGCCCCATTTATTGCTCCACTTAAAAATACTGTTTAAGGCTGCACTAAGCAAGAATTGGTCTTCAACTGTATTAATTTCGTTAAAAATAACGCAGTCGTCTGCGACAAGACGAATATTTACTGGGGCTTGTATGACATCTACTATGTCGTTACAATAAATAAGGAATAATAGTGGGCCAAGTACACTTCCCTGAGGGACGCCTGAGGTTACCGGGAAAGAGTCAGATTGTTGTCCGTCAATCATAACACACTGTTTCCGATGCATTAAATAAGCAGATATCCATGATATGATGAAGCCAGGAAAACCAAGGAACTGTAATTTGCAGATTAATTTATCATGAGGAACTACATCAAAAGCCTTCTGAAAATCTAGAAATATAACGTCCATTTGTCCACCTCTGCCAAGAACCGAAGCGAAAGAATGTATGACCGTACTCAATTGGGTGATTGTCGAAAGACCCTTCCTAAAGCCATGTTGAAAAGGAGTTAGAATGTCATGCTCATTTAGGAAGTTATTAATGTAGTCCGAAACGATATGCTCAATTATTTTGCAAGAAGATGATAAAATAGAAATCGGACGGTAATTTAAGACTGAAGATGGGTCGCCCTTTTTTAAAATCGGTACAATGCGTGCAATTTTCCAATCGGGTGGAAGTATCGCGGATTCTAGAGAGGCCTGAAAGATTGCGACGAGAAATTTGCTTAGTGGTTCAGCGTAACGCCGGAGGAAGGAGTTGGGAATGCTATCAGGACCGACGGAAGATTTCGTCTTCAATAGTAGAAGCATGTTAAGCACACCTTGTTGAGAAATATTGATATCCGAAAAGGAGGACCGTGAAATTTGAAAAGAAGGCAGAGTAGGCGGGGAGAAGACACTGTGAAAGTGGGCATTTAAAAGGTTAGCAATGCTTTTGGGGTCGGTTATTGCAGTACCGTCGTGGGTAATGCTCGTTATCGGTTTGTTTTGCTCCTTAATAAAGTTCCAAAACTTCTGTGGATCTTCCCTTATAAAATTAGGTAAGGTGTTGCTGAAATAAAACTTCTTTGCTTCTGTGATAGATTCCGACAGAGCTATACGAACATTGGTTAGATTAACGGCAGCAGCTCCTTTTTTTCGTAATCGTTTGGCTTTACGTTTTAACTGAATGGTACGCCTGTTCATCCAAGGTGTGTGTTTAGTTGGTTTTACACGTTTGTTCGGTATGAACTGCTCAATGCAGAATAAGCACATGACTTTACACTTGGTCCAAAGCTCAAGGACGTCACTCGCGCGAAATTCACAAAAGCAAGATTCAAGATATTCTATTATGCTGATATCGTCAGCCCGCGCAAAATCTTTCACAATCACAGGTGCATGCGAGTCAGGCGTATGTTTAACATTCAGCGAAAAGTATACAGCAACAATATCATGGTCAGATAGGCCAGGCTCGACAGATACATGGTAATTAGAAAAGGAACGATCAAGAAAGACGAGATCAAGGAGCGAGCCGAGACCGGTTCCATGTCTGGTAGGTTCGCGAACTACTTGTACAAGATTGTGGCCAAGCATCATATCAAAAAGAACACATTAGATGCACACATTTCAGCCCATGTGATCTAAAATCAGATACCAGACCATTCAAGTCGTCTGGCGAATAGAACTCGTGTTCATCTTCACAATCTTCTGCTGATAACACTGGCCGAGCACATTATCTGGGCTGAAGGCGATCAAGGTCCTCACGGCACTTGACTTGAATTGCATTCGCCCCATCAGACCTTCGCAAAAGAACTTTTCCATGCGTATACCATGCACATTTAAACCCAGATGCTTTGGCCCAGCTTTTTGTTCATTGAAGTAGCTCCCTGTTATGACGAGTCAGGTTTTCCTGGATAAACAAGCGCAGATGATTATCTTTTATTTTGTTTCTTTTGTTCAGCCATGAATCCCTGACTGCCTGCCCTGTGAAGCGCACGATTATTCCTGGTATCTTATCTTTCTGCGCCGGCAGCCTGTGAACTGAGGCAATGTCTTGTTCGACCAAGTGAGGCGTTTCCAGCATGTCTGCAACTTGATTTAAAACTTTGTGCAAGTTTTCACCTGGTACAAAAGATATTCCGTGAATTTCTAAATTAAGCTGTCTGTTACGAAACTCGAGATCGTTTACTTCTCACCGAAGCTGAGCCTGGACTGAGTAGTTCTCATTATCCCTTTTTTCCAATTCTTGCACCTGTTGTCTGAGTATATTGATTTCATTTTGTTGCTTACCAATTGTTTTTTTTTTGAGTTCCTCAAAACTGGCAGACATGTGCTCAACAGACTGCTCGATTGTTCCTAAACGCGGGTGTTCCTAAACGCGCATTTATGTCGCGTCGTTCCTATATATGCGCCTAACGCCTCTTTTTTGCCTTTAATTTCGCTTAGACAGCGCGCTGTGTAGAACAACACGTACACATGCATCAGCGGCGATAAAGACCAACAAACAAACAAAACAAGTGCATGACTTACCAGGGGTGCGCCGGAATGGGCCGAGCTTGCACGGTTGCGCGTCGCGACATGGCGAAACCATCACTGTCGCAGCATGACATAAGTTACCCTGCCGTCACATCACAACCTTCGCGTTCAGCGACGAGAACACAGTGAGACTGCCCGCACAAAACACGCACACTTGGTCAACTCAACAGCACCATTCTCATGCAGCGTTCACAGAGCCAACTGGCCATAATTTCGATATCCCCGATACGGCTGAGCTTGCTTCGGGCACCCACAGCTGCACACGCGCAACTGGCGCCCGACGGAACCCTCGCACCGGCGCCCGGCGCTGTTCTGTTGATATCTCTCCACCCGCCTGCGTTTGCTTTTGCTTTTTGTTTTGTCTCCTTGCGCGTCTTGCCGGTGCCGATCGGTGCGCGTCAGGCAGGCCGTCCGGAGACGCGATCCGACTGCGTGCGCCGACGCACAATCTTTACGCGGCGCGCTCCCAGAGAGTCGCGTGTACTTTTTAAGTGCGAATGCACTTCTTAAGCGACCCCGAAAACTCCGCCGGCATCCGCGCTCCTCCTCCTCTCCCCTAGCAACGGCGCGAGGAGCGGAGAGGAGCGTCTGTAGCAACGGCGCAGCGACGTCACGCCCCACGTGACTGCGCGCGCTCCGCCCTCCGCTCCGTGGCTGTGCGCGCCCCGCGCCGGCTCCGCACCGCTCTCCGCGCCGTGACGTCACGGCGCGTTGTGCAGCTGGCGCCTCCGCGCCGTGGCTGCGCGCGCCGCGCCGGCTCCTCGCACCCTCTCCGCGCCGTGACGTCACGGCGCCATGCAGCTGGTGTGCCTCTCCCCCCGTTAGGTTTGCACTCACCCTACTTCATATATAAATGTGTGTGTGTGTATACAAATGAATCATGACAACACTTTAAATCATTAATTACACTTAATCATCATCATCAGTAAAAGTCCTTTGCACTTAAAAACGGCCAGACCTCCGTGGGTCGGCTGGCGCGTGCTCTCTCGCTGCCGTCTCCTTCGCTCGGCTCTGCAGTTTAGTCGCGCGCGCCCCCTCATAGCATCACCCCGTGCTTCGCACTTCCTCATACTCCCCTTCGGGGAAATGCGGGTTTTTCTTGTTGGACTGTATATTCAGGATATCAAGGTACATTGAGGCTTGCCACGTCCAGGCCGGCAACGCTGCATTCGCGCATCGTTGTGCGGCGATATTTGCGAACGATGGAGTACTGGGCGCTATTCACGCTACGGACGCTGGAGTTCCGCGAGTTTCTAACTCTACATAAGCAGCATGGGAGCTCGCAGACCATGTTACTCTTCCTTGAACGGAAGAGTAAGCCCCGCGGCTGACTCCGCATTCCTCCCACCTAGAGTTGAATAACTCTGGGTAGAGTAATGAAGTTGTGCTACCCTCGCATTACTCCCCCTTCAGCTAAGAGTGTATGCAATCCCATAATTCATGATGCACTCACATGAACACTAATTTGATACTAAGCTGGGTGGAAACATTATAATTTTTGTTTTGCTATTTCGTCACAGAACTGTTTGTGATATTGTTGCAGCAGCACGCAGCTAGCGGGCGAAATTTTGAAATTCTCGATAACAGTGGAAACGCTTAGTATAACTGCTTATTGCTAGCTGAAAAGGTGACATAGCAGGTCATGGTTACCATATTGTGGTGACTTTCACATGTTGGATCGCATCAATCGACAATTTCTCCAACTAAATTTTCTGATGCTATTACTGCTTAAATGCTGTAATAATTCATTGTGAATCATGCTTTGACAGAATTTTAGGGTCAGTGAAAGTATGCAATTTGAAAGGGAGATCTGATATATGTTAACCTCATTTAATGTAACCCGAGTGGACTGGAATGCTGCTACTGTTCTACTTATTGCTGCACTCAAATTTGGGGTTCGGCATTTAGTAGATGACAAAAAGCTTTAAATGTCTGGTAACGGCTATCTTGAGAAAAGCAATGGGCAAAGTTTGTTCTTAACAAATTGTGTGGGGGCTAGGAAATTTGTTCCAGATCAAATTAACTAAAAAATAAAGTGACTACAGTATGAGTTACTGGAATTTATTAAATGTATGGAATATTAAGTTGTCTAATTATGTCTGATATCAAATTAACTAAAAAATAAAGTGAAGTGAATGTGAATTACTGAAATTGATTAAATGCATAGAGTATGACAATTCTCAAATTAATTTAACCTGGACGCGATCTTCAACTTGCTCCTAGCAGATGTCATCCAGAAGGTGGTGTTGGAGTGCCGAAGCGATGTGGAGCCATCAAGAAGGCTCGCACTGCAGGATATATTTGCAGCACTGCAGGATATATTTGCCGAGGTGGGCAGATTAGGCCAGACTCAGGCCATCTGTCCATAATTCAACATGAATCATTGATTTCTTCCTAGTTTAAGTTCTCTCTAATAAACTATATTTTTATGCCTCGCTTTGCATGGTTATTACAAGGCACGTTCACAATATGTGCAATATGTTGCTGCACTGTTTCTGTGAATCACAGTGTTGCCCAATGGGCCCGTGCGCAGTGTGGCCGGTGCCACCCGGTGGCCATTGCGCAGTGTGCGCAGTCTCTCCTAGTGTGCAGTGTGCGCAGTCTCTCCCAGTGTGGAGTGTGCGCAGTGTCTCCCAGTGTGCAGTGTGCGCAGTGCCTCCCAGTGTGCCAGTGCCACACCGGTCCGAAAAACAGGTACGACACTGTCCCAGTGCCACTGGCTTTTCCAATAGAGATGTGGCGACAATCTCTGAGGCAAGAACAAACAGTATGTTAAATTTTACTTTTTTTTCCCGTACATGGTGTCATGATGACGCAAGTAAGGAATAAATAGCGTGTCATAATAAGTGTAGGAACACTGTGATCCGCTAAAGAGAGAAACTGATTTTCAAAAACTATTTGTGACTACGTTGAACTATAAATATAGCCTCCGTGACGACAAGCTGAAGCGCTAGATGGCGCACCACTCGTCGGACCTTTTACGAGGGAAAGTCGCGATGTTCCACCTGTGCTGCTTCATGACTGTGTGATGTGTGATGTGCGCGGTTTTAAAAAGTGCGCGTGAAAAATGTGAATGAAGGTAAAAAAGAACGAAAACGACCTAAGACGCTAGCGGACCAGAAAACAACCATGAATGAAGGACGACAAAGACGAAGAACAACGAAAGGCGGGGCGTTGCAAAATGAAATAGAATAATAAAATGAAGCAACCAACCAGCAACACCCAAGACGTTGGCGTTCCCAATGGCCAATAGCTGGTGAACACGGGAACACAGCGGTGGCCAATCAAAGAGTAACGAATAAGCAGAAGCGAAAGAAAAGCGAGCGGCATCGGATTCTTCGGGGGCTTCCACGAAAGAGAGTTCCGGGAGAGTTCCGGGCAGGAGAGTTCGAGGAAGGCAGCGGATCGTCCACCAGGCCGGGCGTTGAAGACGGCAGTCGGGTTCCGGACCCGAGCCACCAGGGCTTCACCCGACCGGGATCTCCTGCTGACCTGACTCCAGCCAACTGAACCCCAGTGGCTCGCAAGCTCCAGGCGAGGAATTGCTGAATCCTGTGCCCGTAGGCATAGCTGCAACAGTCGGGCTACGGGTCCGAGTTCCACGCCGAGACGCCTGGCCGGGATGCTGCTACCACCTGATCGAGCCGCCTAGCTGCCCACGTCCTTCGTCGCAACGAAGTCATCTTTCCGTCGTCATCCGTCGTCATCTTTCCGAGCCGTCTGCACTTCGCTAACTTGTTCTTCATGAAGCTCATCGACGATTCGGTGAGCCATGCGCTTCTCCCGCGTCGCCTTCACACATCACCGTCGAACCCTTAGCATTAAACTGCCAGGACTCTCGCAGCTCCTATAGAGACTTTATTAGGACCTACTGTCTTTTCCATTTCGTTTCTCTCTCAAGCGCTTGTCATTTAGTTTGTCTCTCTTTGCAACAGTTTAATTAAAAGTTGTGTGTGTGTGTGTGTCGTGTGGTGTGAAAAACGGCTTTGTCCTCGATTAGACTCTCGGAGGCTTCGCCTGAGAGAGTCGTCCGAAACCAAATCTATAAAAGAACCTGCTTAGAATCATCACAGACTGGCGATTTGTTCTTGTAAATGCTGTTAATGTGGCAAAACCATATCATAATGCGTCCTCACCAGTGGAGCAAGAACACTTTGAACCGAAATTGACGTGTCGTACGGGGAGAAAAGAAGCGCTGTATGGTCACCCAGCGCCGCATGTGCATAGCTCGACTCTCGGTGCATTCTTTGTTGTACCATACCATGTTTCAGCGTCGGTGGTACGGAATGTATGATTTTAATCAACGGGACTCTGTGCGGCATCGACCTCGTCATTTGTTCAAGTCATCGTGCACCGGCGGATGCTCCCGAAAGCTCTCGCGCTCGACGGACGTCGTGCGAAGTGCTCAACGCGCGCTCGGTGGTAACTTTTCTTCATAAGGTAAGTTCACTGTCACTTTATTTGTGTCGCTTGCATGGCATTGCGAGCTGTGTGCACTGTTCCCAAAGGCTAGTGGGCATTCACGGTGGCAAAAATGATGCGAGAACATTTATTTAAAAAGTGCGTTGAAACTTTGTGCTCCTATGTTTATAACGTTGAAGTAACGTTGCGGCTAAGACTATGCGTAGCTGAGAGCGAGTGCGCCCGTTGCCCTATATGCAAATTACAATTCGTAAAACAACCCGTGTAGTTTGTGCACAATACAAACCGTGGTGAAGATGTGCACTCTCGTGCAGTACAGGTCACAGTGCGGAAGCTAACCATCAGCTTTTGTCAAGGCGACAGGGTGAGCGCTAAACGTGTTGCGTTGTGCTCTTGTTTATCCCTGCCTTCTGTCTTCGCTCGTCCTGAACAGCGCTACACGCTCACTAATCATGACATACCAACTTACCCAAACTGCAACGCTTTTGATCTAAGCATCAGCCTCAAAGCCGGGTCACAGATTAGCACAGCTGGGACAGCCGCAATTGAATTTGTACGCGACTGTGGATTTGTACGAATTTGGACAGGGCTCGATTACAACCCAAAGCACACTTGTGATGTTGGTGTAACCTGTTACTTAGATGCATATGTGCATTCAGTAGCATCACTATTATGCTAGCGCTCACTGTCTGCCTCGAAAGATAATGTAACATTAAACAGCGTGAGGTCCTGAGCAATAACACATGAGCTTGTACAGTGTATGTGATATTCACTTTCTTCCCTGGGCGCGCTTGCTCATTCTTGCCTAAAAATATGCCTTTTTCTCTGCTCTCTTTCTCTCTCTTTTTGTGGCCATAGGAGTTGTATGTAATCGTTGTAAACTGTCTTACAAATGCTTCAGATGTGTTGATAAACCTAATGTCTAATCCATGTTTACCTGAACGTAAACTTATTGAGGCATGCCAAGTTGGTATAGCTAATTTGTCATTTTCTTGTCCCGAAAGCCTAGTTCCTGTTGTTCTGCTGGAGCTGAAATGTCTGCCCCAGGTTCCTGTCTCAAGAAAAGGCCACGTTATTGCTGTAACAGTAGGAATGATTTCTTTCTTTCAACTTTGTGCATTGACTTAAGGCACAAGTTAAAACAGGACTGCCGCAAATGATCAGCATCGGCTGGCTCTTCACTTTCACCATTTCGTTCTGTCTGCTAGTCAGTCTGGCATGCTTTTCGTGTGTTCTCAGCTTGTGCATTTAAATATGTTGTCAAGAAATTACTGATAGCTTGGAGTATGATTTTGTTTTGTGCACTATTACTTATTGATAACTGTTCGAATTCACTGAGCATTATGCTATCAGATGTGTGACAGCACTGTCTCAGAAACATAGAAGTTCTACTGCTTTGGCGCCTTAAAGAATCGCAGGAGTTCTGCAACAGGTGCTGTGAGCAATGCCTGTGTACTCACACTGCTCTCTCCTGTAATAAATATTACAAGGTTTTTTCACGTCATTGTCTGAAGCTATCTTGTGAATTGAGATGCTTATTCTCTGTGTGGCTCATTTTAACTGCCATGAACAGGAAACTAGCTACATTGTCAAATCAGAAGCCAGGACTGGAAATAAATGTTTGACGAAAAAAAAATAGACTCATTTGCTAAAGTTTATGCCTTCTCGGGAGTGGCCTGCTTTTTGGCCACACTATCCGCATGGCGTCGGGAGGGCTGGCCAATGAGGTTTCTGGCCTGCATTTCAGCAAGAGTCCAGAAGTATCAGGCAATATCCCTGGCCACATTAGTGGTGTTGCTTGTTCGCATTATGGAGTTGAGTTTCTCACACATAGTTAGTATGCCGGATCCGCATAGACCTGGAAAAAGGAACGCCAAAGTGCATTGAGTCACAGTGGCAAATAAGCAAGCCCACAGCTGCACTTTCACAGTTATATTTGTAGCTACCCTCAAGTAGCTGCTCAACTCTTCTCACAATGAGACAGTCGCAATTTATTATTCAAGTGCATGCATATCTTTGCTGCTGTCCATAAAACGTTGCTGCTATGCACTACATTCAACATATTGGCAAAAACAAAACAGAGCTGAGAGATAATACACACAGCTGCACCGAATTTCAAATATATTATTGTGTGAAGCTGCCATGAAACCTCTTTTTATTCATTTAGAAGATATAACTGCGGTAGTGAAGGCAAGGTTTCTAATAGTCCCATCACAAATTCTGAAGTAGTCACCTCTTTTCTGGCTCATCATGGTATCAGCAATAGTGCCGATTAAGGCAGCACACTCATGTCTTCATGAATCAATTGGCATGAGGTAACTGGCACGCACACAATGGGCCATTATGAGCCAAGCATACAATCCGCCTTTTGTGACACGCAACTAGCAGCTAGCATACAATCCGCCTTTTGTGACACGTTCTGGCTCTGTCGCGAGGTGGCCACGCGATGGTGCACACCTCTCTAGCCTAACCATGGCGAGGACGGCCACTGCGTCGTCTGCGTGCAGAGTCATGTTCCCACAGGCACTGTACTTGGTACAAGGTAGGAATTACCTTTAAAAAGTAGTGTTGAAAAATATTTGCATTGTACAGTCGCCGGACCAATAATTCGGACATGCTTCGTAATTTGAACAGCCACGTGGTGCCAACAGTGTCCCCGTAGACTTTATGTGTTAGGACGACCGATATTTCGGACAGTTCCTAGCGCTACATTCGATAATTCAATGGGCGATAACTGAATGGGCCACCATTATTTCCTCTGGCGCACGAGAGAAAGTGCGGCCTCGGAGATGCCGTACAAAACCATAATCTCTGACACTTAGTTTTGGTCGCGACACAAGAATTTTAGAGGCAAGTCGCACCGTCATTGCGATCACCGCATCCTGTCTCGGCATCTCATGCGCGGTTCGCGATTACGTGTACGGCTGGTCGTGTCAGGTCTGCGATCGCTTGATAGCGCTTTCGCGCTTGGTCTTCAGTACTTGTTTATTTATTTTGCATTCCAAGACTTCTTTCTCGTGGCGTTAAGCAACAGGTCACGTCTAGTGGTACGAACGATAGCCTCGCAGTCTGTGCCGACAAGCTTGCCAACGAAAACGAAGCATGCTAGTCGGCGCTGACAATGTCGCATACCTGCCGACCCCTTGAAAACAGTGCAAGCAGATGGAATCAGCAACTGCTTCCATCGCACTGGATTTACTTTTGCTGATTACAATGGAGGCCTACTTTGCAACATAAGAGCCTGAACTGCCACCGTTGACGACATTGTTGATGACATTGTCGACGACCTTGAGGCTGCGATGTGGCGATTCCTGCCACCATTATGTTTGAAGACATCGTCAACATTGTGGCGAGGTGTCGTGTAGCGAATGGGATGATTATGGAATAATTGCACAAGTTCTATAGATGTCACAGAGTGACTCAGACCCAGAAATGTGCCGTGAGCTACGGAGCTGTGACGTGTGGATCTGATTAGTGTTTGCTGCCCTCGTATCATCGTAAACTGCCAGAAACACACGCGAACTTGGTCCCATGTAAGCGCAAATGCGCGCAGCAACACACCGACCCCTTTTTCCTAGCCCCGGGTCTTTAAAACGCAAATAAAATTGTCTTTTCTTTATGCATTTGTTTTTTGGAAGTTCGATAATTCGCACGCTTTTATGATCATCGTGGAGTCCAAATTATCGGTCATCGACTATATTTTTACTTTAACCTCTTCTTTTCACGTTCGTGCATGGCAAACAGAAATGGGAGTCATTATATAACAAACAGGCAGGCAGAGAATATTTCAGAAGTGATCAACATGAAATCTGCGCAACAAGGTCGCAGTCATGCGCAACATCAGAATAAGAAATCCTGTACTACAAACCATCTATTCCTTTATCGCTGTTCTCTTCTAACCAGGAAGAGAATGTTTGTGGCACAAAAAATACTCAACCAGAAGCTTCGTTCAACACAATTTTGCGCACTGTGTGCCAAACTGGTCTCTTCAGCGCTTTTTGTTTCCTTTGCTGCTTTTGCTTTTCTGGAGCTATGAAGACATCTTCCCACTCTCCCATAGTACAGGACATACTAGTGCTCCATACTAGTACATTACAAATGCACACAGTTGTTGCTTTGGGTTGTTTTGTTTTGCTGTGGCTCTTTGTGATTTCTCTTTTTAATGTTGTTACACAGAAGAGCCTTCCTAGGCACACAGCGAGCACACATGCTTCAGTCAGTGAAACACAACAGAAAGAATGAAGGACAAGACAACTAGCTTGCAGAGAGACAGACATGGATACTTTCCCTCCGAAAGCTAGGAAGATTCATCAATGTGTGTACAATGGCTCACATTAGGAGAAGAAAGCAGAGAATGGTTGTGTTTATGGGTGGTGCAGGTTGGAAGTCGATGAAGGAGTGAGCTCAGTGTAGAAGCCAGAGGCATAAAGCAACAAATAAAAGAAGTGTGTAAGGAACATGCCAACGTCCTCTTCCGTGCATCTTAGAAGCTCAGTTCGTGAGTGCTAAGTAGTACCTCTATTCATTAAACACATGCCTGCGTTGTGCTGTATGAGCCACTTCTGCTCTTGTTTTTTTATAAGTCCTTTTCTTACAAATGGGTGTCACCAAAAATCACAGAAGACTGCCCACGGCTAGAGAGGCTAGAAGCAGTTCCGACCTCTACACCACGGCTTTCTATGAAAAGGGTGAGCGCTGTTTTCATGGCAGTCAGCAGCCATGGCTAATGGCTCCACAAGGGAAGAACTCAAAAATATGGAACATGGGGAAATAATGAACTAATGGTATTGGGGTGAAAGGTGAGAACAAAAAATATAAAACACGAGGTAAACATGCTGCTAATAGCTGCCACAGACACCCTTCCATATCTTGCCGCTTCAGATCAAGGCCGTAAGGTGCTGCATCTCAGCGAAGAAAATGGGAATAAAACCGCACTTTTTTCGCCATGGTGAACACAGGACTTACAGCTGTAAGCCACACATGATGTTGACATGGCAATATTCAAGGTGTTCACCATGTGCAGCAGTGAGGCAAGCCTACTTGCCAAACCACTGGTGCACTAAGTAGTAAGGGCCAATGTAGGTGCGTCTTCCGAACGCTGTCGGTCCTTTTAATTTTAAAGGTAGTGGTTCCCGAGATGCCCTCACTTCATTATTATCATGTATTGCATAACTTTCTGTTACCAAGCCTGATAAGCTTTAATATTGATACGGTGCGTCAAATGGTAGTGGAGCAGCAGCAGTAACAAGGAGGTACAGAGAGCAGCGAAGCAGAAGAGAACGACGTGCAGTGCCGCCATATCGCTTGCCGCCCAGCTACCTCGAATAAACCCGTCTACACGCCCCGTAACAATATTCTTAACCTAGTGAGCATTCCAATAAAATTTACTTTACGAGCTTTCCATGTGTTAGGAGGAAGGAGCTATGTGCCCCTAGAAAATACTTCAAGATCACGTGTTCCTGCACCTAAACCGGAATATACAGCTCCTGCCTTCCCTTGATCAGAGCATGGCTGTGTGACACAACCTGTGCTGTGCACTCAGCTGCACACGCGAAAGTCAGTGTCACGAAGGTGGGAGCGGAATTGAGATCTTGCAGCAGAATGAAAGGATGATGTGAGTGAGACCTTGACATGTTCCATAAGTCATCTGATAATGACCTAGAGTCACACGTGCCATCAACAGCATTACAACCACTTTTATTAGCAAGACATCTGCACACACGCGTCAAGTACACATCCGCAATGTACGTGGTATGAATTATCCCGAAACACCTTTCTGGTACTTACATTTTCCTCGACCTCCTGAAACAGCTGTAGGATGATGTTCCTCCCGACTGCTGCACCGCATCTAAATATTTAAAAGGAATGCTTTTTATAATTCTAGCAATTTTCATTCAAAGTTCGAAAACAAAAAATGGTCTTTTTAATGTAATGCGAGTAAATTCACCATTCAGTACTACTACAAAAACAGCGTGACATCGGGCTCAATTGAATATCTACAAATAAGCTTACTAGTACTAATTCTGGCTAAAATGGCCACGTTAATATCATTCCAAATGTACAAAAAATCTGTCGATTCATATGCTTTTCTTTTTCTTTGTTCATGTACCAGTTACTTTGAGTTTATGGGTTATGTCTTTCCTATTCTTTGCCAAACATTTCCAAACAGAAGGGCACATTTACTGAAGCCTGGGACCATTCAAGGTGCCTTTCAAAGATGGATAATAGACCCTATAGGATATTGTGAAGCTAGCTTTCCTGCTATGCAGTTTGCACAACCAACGGCGCGGCGCCGTAGTCAATTCTGCAAATAGCACGTGCAAATGTGCATTGCGTGTGCTTTGACATGAATAAGGTAGGTTCAGCCCTCGTGGTATAAACCTGCACTAAAAACAAGTTCCAGCCTGTGCAGCTACAGCACTCCAAACATATCAACAGGACAGGCACCGGCATTACCTGGGCGAAGGCACAGTGCAGGGAACTGCACTTGTGAATTTTCGAAAGGGCCCTTTGAATGCATGGAATGGAGTGGACATATAAGTTGCTTTTCTGCCTGTGATTATTGCCAGCAAATGCTTGAGCAGGCATCTGCAATCCTATGAGCTAGGCTACAAGGTTCACAGGACCTGCAAAAGCAAAGGATAATCAACATAGCATTACTAACAACAGTGCCATATTTAATGTTATTTCTGAGACATCTGCTGTGCCGCAGGTGCCGATATGTGTATTGTATGTATTAAGTTTGCATATAAAACATGGAACACAATAAAAAGGGAGAGAATAATAGAGGGAACAAAGGCAGTTAAACTGGATGATCTTACTTGCGTGGTCTGTCACTACGTCTGGAGATGGCTGAGGAAGAGGTGGTCCCTTGCAGTGCGGTGCATTGATCTGAAAGTTTTGTATATATATATATATATATATATATATATATATATATATATATATATATATATATATCTGAATATTTCGTACATATACTTATGACACCAACAGAAAAAGCACAGTTCGCTGCATGTGAAAGCTACTCACCTGTGAACTTCATTACTTCATTATGTTTCATCCCCCCACCACTCCCCGCCCCCCCAACTAGTACAAACATAGTACAATACAGAAAAACCAAGCCTTTGCTGAAGCTCTACAACTCGCATCTCAAGGCTGCCAAAACTACTAATGTACATGCGGTCCCATCCAATACTCAAGTAAGGGTGCACCAAGGATTTCTCTAAAAATAAATTTATCTCTGTTTTTCTAGACATATAAGCAAGTAAAAAAAGAAAACGAGAAAACAG
Organism: Hyalomma asiaticum; assembly: GCA_013339685.2. Lineage (NCBI taxonomy): Eukaryota > Metazoa > Arthropoda > Arachnida > Ixodida > Ixodidae > Hyalomma > Hyalomma asiaticum. The sequence continues at coordinate 90,416,558 of CM023487.1, forward strand.
GTGCAGTAACATACAACTACGCAGACAAGTTATGTCATGATCAGCATTCATTTTTTCCTGCAAAATGATGCAATACGTTTTATGCTTCATACTACACGTAGCACAAAGCGCCCAGGGTAGGGCGCAACGCTCACTCTTAGGTTGTGCGTTCTTGTTTAATGTATTTTGCTAATTTTTACATATTTGCTAGTGCTAGTAAGCATCTGTTCACAGAGTTTCATTGAACTTCCCCTCCTCAGAGCCTTCTGCCAGGGCCTCATATTTTTCTGGCTTGGCACCTGGGTAAGACAAAGCAAGGCTAACGAAGGCTAAGCTAAATGTGAAAAAAATTCAGCAAAAATTAATAACATGGCCTGCATCTGCCGCCTTCTCACAAGAACTCTTACTTAGAACGATTAGCATCTGCAAACCATTTGCATGTATGTAGCAATCAGATAGGCAAACTGTGCTTCTTGACACGGCCTTATTAGATTGAGAAAACATTGCTGCTAAAGGACAGAAAGTTGAGCGAGTTGGTAACAGTCCATAATCAAAAGAAGAGGCGTGCAGGACACGGACACAAGGAGAGCAGTGAACAACACCGACGCCGACTAACAACTGATGCACAGCACAGAGGCGAAAAAGAAAGAAGACACACAGCTTATCTGCGCATGCTCGGAATGGTAGCGCCACCTGTCAATCGGTTACACGTGCCGGTCTTCGCGATAGACAACTCCTAAGGCTTTCTATCTCCTCTCTGTTTAAGCTAATCGACGGCTGACTCACGCATGCACTTCCACTAATACTGATATGCCAGGCCTCAACCAATAAACGCGTATCTTCGTTCTTATGCCTGTACAGGATCTCGGTTTTGTCTAACTCGGGCATGCAGCTACAGACCTGGCAGTGCAAGGATAGATTGGACGGCGTCCCACCTGATAGCGACCTTCTGTGTTCAATTAATCTTTGATTAATACAACGCGCAGTTTGCCCTACATAAAAACGCCCGCAGCTAAAAGGAATCTTATAAACTACACCCATGCGACAGTCGCTGAAATTGTTCTTGGCTAGGTGCTTAACAGGACAGATATCCGTTCGCTTCTTACCTTCCATCTGCTCATTTCTTCTATGCACTGCAGCACAAACCCTTCCTAACTTATTGGGAGCCGTAAACACAACATTAACCCCATATTTACTTCCCACTTTCTTAAGCCTGTGCGAAACTGCGTGGATATACGGAATACTCACGACCTTTTTCTTGTTAATGTTACTCTCTGCTACAGCTTTTGTTCCGGTCGAAATCGACTTCTTAAGACGCTCAGCTACTGTGGCTATGGCTAGTCTAGGGTAACCTGCATCTAAGAGGCGCTCGACCTGCGCATTAAAGCTAATGGTCAAACGGTGCACGCACGACTTCGATAGGGCTGACTTTAAACAGGACAAGGCTATTCCGTTTTTTACTACTTTCGAATGCTTGGAGTCAAAGTTTAACAACGGCTTAGATGCTCTAGGGGAATACTGCCAACACACGTGATTCTGCTCAAATGACAACGAGATATCTAAAAATTGTATTACGTTTCTCTCCGGTAGTTCTTTTGTAAACCTTAGACCATCCCCATTAAGTTTAAATTGATCGCTTACATAGGTGACGACGGATTCAAAATCATCCTTACTACAAAGTACCAAGTAATCGTCCGCATACCGAAATACCCTAATGATGCGGTCCCCTAAGGCCTCTTTTAAACGCCAGTCAAACTTGCTCAAGTATAGATCACTTAGAATAGGGGCTACCTTTGAACCTATACAAATCCCTGACTTCTGCACAAACACGCCTTCCCTGTATCCAACTAATGTAGACGTTAAGTACATGGAGAGAATTTCTAGAAAGGTACCTGTGGAAACTCCGCATCTATCTATGAAACCGGACTCCTGCCCTTGTTCTTGAATACATTCTTTCACGCAATTTAGTAAACCTTCATGCGGCAACGAGTAATACAAATCTTCTACATCCATGCTAAACGCTGTGCAGTGGCCAGGATTTTCCTCTGTTAACAACTGAACTAGAGCCTGAGAATTACGTACACGGAAGGGGTCAGAAAAACTTAAGGATGTTAAGCACTTCTGCAAATAGCTAGCTACACAAACTTGCCATGTCCCTGACTCTGAGACACTCGAGCGAAACGGAATTTCTGGCTTATGGGTTTTCGCCGAGAAAAATAATTCTAAAGTGAGCAGTTTTGCCTTTTTAACACTGGAAGCTACCTTATCTAGTTTATGTTTCAACAGGAGATCGACAGCTCGTTGTTTTACTACAGAAGGTTTCAGTTTCACAGGTCTAAAATTCTTTTCAACAGCTGCTGAGGCTTTTTCAGAAAAAGTGCTATTCGGCATTATTACAAAACAACCTTCCTTATCAGATAAAACAGGTCGAAGCTTATGTTCCACACAGTAATTTACAACCGGTCGGATAGGGTCAGAAGCCTTAACGAGATCGTTCGAATGCTTGATGCTGGCGAAGCAATCTGAAATACATCGAGACCGTTCAACTTCCGGAATAACCTTAGTTATCGATCGAGGTAAGCTTAAAACGTCAACTTCTTTTAGGTTAGGATGAAAACAGTACTTAGGGCCTAATGCTAGAATTTTCTTGTGGTTCTCGTCCAAAACGGCGTCTCCGAGAATCATTACCTTTTCCGACGGCGATTTAGTAGAAAAAGAATTCCTCTTACTTTGCAGTAGATCCGGTAGCTTCGTCCTCCACAAAAAATCCGCGTGCTGCTCGGAAACTCTCAACCAAATGGCGCAAGTGCGGTTCCTTTGACGGTCTCCCCGGGTGGCGCAGCTGGCTTCTAAACACTGGCGATAAAATCTGACTTGCCGCCATGCTTCGGCTGAAATAATCGCGCAAATCCTGTTCGCGTGTCCCGTAGAAGGAAGAAGAAAACCGCACAACATCTGAATTTCCATCGGAATGATATTATTGCGTTTGAACCACGACATAGTTCTAGCGCGAAACATACATATAGCAATTAAAGAGGCTAAAGAAGCTGGATTGCGCAGATAAGTAGGAGAACACGGAAAAGGGCTCAGGGTACTAGAAATGAAGTTCAAGTGTCCGTGTCCTGCACGCCTCTTCTTTTGATTATGGATTGCTGCTAATGTGTTCACAGGGCAAGTCTTCATGCAAAACTGTGATAACGATACCTGCATTTTCTTTAAGGTCAAATACATGAAGAGATCGTTAAAAACGATGTAGAACAGGGTATGTTGCAGGAGCCAACGTTTCGACAAGTGGACTTGTCTTAATCAGGATTGGCAAATTTAAGGTCAAATAGGTTATACAGACTAATAATTTGAACTCAAGGAACCACAAATTAAAAGATTTAATTAGAGGAAGCTAGTAGAGTGGGGCACGTCCCTGCTAATTGGAGGAAAGGCTTCCTAGCAATGGTGCACCCCACATATGAAAGGGAAGTTGCAGAAGATTTATGCATATTTACAAATTATAGGATGCTATCCATAACAGACATGTTTGTTTATTGGAATCCAATGTGCACCTTTTTTTCAATAAAAAGGAGTTTAAAAATGGCCCACTCATCACAATCGAGTATGAAACAAAACTAGAGTAACGAAATGGGAACCACACTCGGGCAGCCCATCACACTGGTCAGTTGCAGTTCATCGCCATCACAAAAATAGCAAGATGCACAATGGGGACAAAACACAGCTTATTGTGAGTTCGCATAGGTTAAGTCCATGCTCAAATGAAACTGTGCACATCGTATCCATTTGAAATGGTGATGAACCACTACTTAGGTTATGAAAGTTCATGTTAAAAAGAAGTTATTTTGCATGCTAAGGTAGTGGCGTCATGCCTTCTGTGCACCCGAGGACTGTGACCATCAGGGGAGCATCAGGGGCTCCATGAGCTGCAAATGAGAAAATGGGACTTCAAAGACACGACTGTCTATTTCCTGTCTTCTCTTAGCCTTCTCCAGGCTCTCCTTCATGATAAGATCAGATCGATGCTGATTGGAAGCACCACCATGTGATATGGTGGAGATGCTAGCACATTCAAAAGAAGAGGTCCTGTCCAATTTAACTTTGTAGTGGCCACAGCGTTACGTTCGAATGAACCGGATGTTCTAAGAGTACTTCAAAGAACAAGATTAGACTGTATCGCTAGCTGAGAATAATGAAATTGGCGCATGTGCTTTAGGTATTCCAATGACTTTTCTGCACGTCATACAGTAAAACTTCCTTAATTGGTATTTCACGGGACGGAAACACATGTCCAAATTATTGAGAGAAAACAATAAGAGAAAGCAAGAAAACAATAAGCAAGTACGCTACATTCGGTTCAATTATTTTCTGTGTAAGAACCCAAACTCTATTCCCATTTTCCATAAAAGCAGCATAAAAGCTGCCGTACGCATCACCTGGAAACTGCTTTCACAATGTGATTGCATTGCAAGGCCACAGTGTCCTAATTCAGCCAAAACGTGACCTTTCCCACTGCTTCCGTCTCGTTCGAAACTGCCACCCACACCAAGCGTGTAAGACAATAATATTTTCGCAGCCGGTAAACTGGCTATCAATAATAAATTGTTTGTTAATGAAGAGTTCTCTCAAGTTTGATGCCAGCATGTGCACCGAGGCAGAACTGAACATCTACAGCAGCTTCCGTCACAGGCATTGCATGCAGAGTGCTGGGTAAAAATGAAACTACTTAACGCAGCACCCACTGTGGACAATTCTGTGGTGGCCATTTCTGCTGGCAACACGATCACAGGTAATGTCGATGCAGCTCACAAGATGTGCAGTAACTTAAGCTAGTGATTGTTGAATACAGTGCAGACGTAACCATGGCCGCTGGCAATGAGATCACAGGAAGTCCGTGCACTTCTGAAGGTGCACACGTGGAGTCAAAACAAAACTACTGGCTGTATGCTGCTTCCACAGTGGATGCAACCGTGATCATTACGAATGGTATCATGGGTAGCGACCACACGGAAGCCACCTATGATCAGCAGAACGCTGATTGTAGGTAATGTTCATGCAGTTCTGTAGTCATAATGCGACGCCTACGGACGCCGTCATGCAGTTCGTGTGTGCCGAGTAAACGACTGCAACTGCCGTGGACGAACTCGCTGTATATAACAGAAGGTGACTACAATTTCCAGGAGGCCCGCGAACAGCGCAGTGTCATACATGGTGGTAAATTCAAACAGTCATGAAGCCGGCTTTTCTATAGTTCCCACAAGGTTAGCACTGATGATTCCTATGGCACTGCATTGTTTCAGTTGGATGCTAGCGCCAATTTTGCTTTTTCGTGTGGCACGTTTGACAATTTTCATGTGCGGCACTCTCCAAAAATTATCTGAATTAACCAGGATGCGGGCAGGTACACCTGACTAAACGAGGGTTTGGTGCCATTGGACAATGCATGTGCCCGCCAGAGTCAGAGAAAAAGCCTGAATTATCGGATTTTCTGAATTAATGAGGGTCGAGTTAACGATATTTCCCTGTATGCAAGAACTCTTTGTAAAATGTTAGCACTATCCAGTCTGTGATGCTCAAAGCACTTCCAAGATACCCAAACATCAGCTGCAGCAGATCACACAGAGGACTCACTACACATCACATACTAGAGTACAGCCCTGCTGATAAGCTTTTCATAGGACCATAAAAAGAAAATAAAAAACTTGGGCACACAAAATCCAAGAAACAAAAACAGACTTTAAATGTTCAATGGTTAAGAGCTAAGCAGCATTTCAAGGCACCTGGGGTTCTTTAACGTGCATTGACAACACACAGCACACAGGCCTCTGGCATTTTCGTCTCTATTGACAATGCAACTGCCGTGGCCGGGATCAAAGCCACATATTTTGGGTGGCAGCCGAGTGGCGTACTACACCACCGCGGCGAACGTCGAAGTCCATTTGCTCATAGCGCACTTCAGTTTGCCTGCTTGACACAGATATAGGTGAGCTTGCGTAAATGTGAAAATGTTACGATGCTCAATGAATTCCTGAATCTGACCTGAAGTGTTTTACGAAGTAGTACACAGTTGATGCTTCTCATTTGTACAGAGCAATTCGCATATGCATCAGCATCTGACAAAACTGCAATGATTGCAGTATTTAGAAATTTGGTTTCAAGTTATTTGCCTAAACTGGATAGAATTTTCCCCGAGTGCAGCAGGCCCGGACAACATTTCAGCTTGAGTAGCAGACAATAAGAACATGCTGAGAAACTGTCACATAAGCGATGTCACCGAACTCACTGTTTCAAAAAGGACCAAGCCTGAGTGTGTTAAAGTGGCCCTGTCACACTTTCTTTACTGCCTTCTGAAGCGCTAAAGTGTGTCTGGTATTGAATACTGAGATGAACGTAAAAAAGAATGATAAGAACTGGTGCATAGGCCACTGGAGATTTCTCTAGGCAGCCTCTACAAATTACCTTGCCACCACTATTTTTGAAGGAGCTGTCATTGTGGTTACAACAGGGACAACGAACCATGTGCGTCAGTCGGCAGGTGCAGTTGTTTTTAAAATATGATACTTAAGAGATTTCGTTCTCTGTGTCAGGAAGGTTTCCAATGTGTCCCTGCCAAGCCTCCAACATTCTCAGCTGCATCGGTACCATTGGCTGCTCCTCTCAACCACTTTTGGCACTCCTTTCCAGCTAGGCGCACAAAAGAAAAGGTTCGTGTCCCCACGCCAGTTCGGCTGTCACCTCCATTGAAGGCAGACAGTAAGCAAGTTTAACCTGTCCAGGGCTCTGCTTTTTAAACCACGACAATTAACGCCTGCATTTATCGCCCCCTGACACGAGCTTTCTTATTTTTTGTGCTGAGCAGCGTGGCTTGGCAGGGATAAATGAGTGTTAAAGCAATCACAATGCCCAGCCATGGTCGTCACTGCCATGTAAACAAACGCCACTTCCTGTAGCAAAATTCGCCATTGTGTTCTGCCACAGTTCAAGCAGAACTCTCCAGAAGGTCGTTTCTTCGTTGAAATAAAATAATAAGCACTTTACTTTTGGCACTTCGAATCTCGCTCTAATAACCCCACGTGCCACAGTTTTAGAATAACTAATAAAAACAGCCTGCTTGGTTGGTGTCGCAGGGCCCCTTTAAGGGGAAGGAGACAAGTCTGCTTGTCAATATGTTGGCTCAAGCAATGTTCCTTGCTCAACGAGTGCTCATCAAGGCACAACACTCCGAACTTAGGCTGTCTTTAGGCAATCACGGAGAGAGAATCACAGGACGTACTCTCATGTATTCATATACATTAAAGTTGGCATCACCTGACTCATGCTTTAGCCAAAGCCCGGCCCACTAGACAAAATATTGCTACATTTTCTGAGCACATAAGGCCAACAAAGCCCTCCCATTGCAAATTGATATAAGCCGGAATATGTCTGCACAAAATTCAAACAAAGAAATGAATGTACGCCAACGCACCGTTGATTTCAAGAGTATAAAAGTAACAGCAAAAGCATACCTCCAGGAGAGACTTGTGGCACCAGCAGCGGTGCTACAATGTGCTCCTCCTGGTCAGGCTTGTCAGCGGGCCTTGTCTCACGAGCTATTTCTGTAAAAGAGACAGCATTATGTGCAGTCACGAGCAAAAGTTTGGATACCATGGCACCTGAAAAAACTTTAAATTCCGAGTAGCGCAGCTCTACAACATGGAATCGCACCACTGCATTACATCGGTCGAACAAGTGCACCTAGGCTGAACCACCTGATTTAAGCCAACTTACTCGGACAGCAAAGAAAAATAGCTGTTTCTGGCACCCATTGGTCTCCAAACTTTTGCTCATGACTGTACTTTGTGCACAGAATGAGATCACATTCCCTGGCTGAACATATTGCACACTGCAACTGCAGCTACAATGACACAATTACACAACAGATCCCTCCGCCCTCCTATAAAATGGCCTATTGCCTTTTCAAGTAGATGCGCAGCAAGTATACAGCGTTCCGTAACATCTCAAGCCAAGGGAAGCAGAGGACATGGTCTGCACTTTTTAAATGAAATGTGGTATACGAGGAAAATGAAAATGGACAAAAACTTGCATCATGCAACTCACATGTGACACATGTCTCACACTCCTAATTCCGTTATGGTAACTCCAGCATCGCCGTTGACTGTATTAGGTATCCACATACATGAAACCCTGGAAGTATTGAGACCAAGACACCTATGAGAAAATCTCACACAAGCGTTCCCTCTTGGGCAAGAGATAATACGATATGGTGCACAGTGCAGAAAAAATGAGGTTGGAGACAAGAAGACACAACACAGTCGCTCCGTCCTCGTTTTTGCTTTACTGTGCACCATGCCGTTGTCGTATCACCGACACGCCCAAACTACCACTTTATCAAAATAATTCGACAAATTATAGTGGGGAGCTTGCTCAGTGACGAATTAAACTTAAAGATGGAGGTGCAACTACTGGAGAGAAAAAAAAGAATGCAGAGTGGTTATTTTCCTATCTATCCGCGGAATAGGTGGATTTACTATTTTTATTTGATGTTACTGCTCCCGGAGCATAAAATAAGACTCCTCGGAGTTAGACGCCCACGTTGCGAGACCTCAAGCACAAGCAGCACCGAACATTAAATGCACAGTAGCAACTGATGAAGCTGACGTCTGTCTATACGACTAGAACAACCTAAACTAACTCTAGTTCACTTTAGTTCGAGGAAGATGGCCAACTCAGAGAGCCTCTCGCATCCCAGCTGTCTAGTCATGGCCAGCTATGCAGCTGAGAAGCACGCAGCTGTGATGCAGCCGTTAACAGGCTTCAGGAAAAGTGCAGTTAAGCAAACTTTCCTCAATTAGTTGCAGTGTTTCCTGCAAATTATTGTGCAACTGAATGAAAAATTGAAGGAAAAACTTGCCAAGCAGCCTGGTATTGGTGCATGCTGTGGTAAACAGTTAAAAAAAGGGTGGGGGTGCTTCCTTGGTCATTGGCGCCAATTGCAAATCTCTCGAAATAGGGAGGGAGGCACTTGCACGGTGGGAGCATTTACTTGGGATTTGACAGTAAAGAAATCATTCCAGCTTATAATGGTTGCGCTTACATACCAGCCTAATTACACAAGCAGGCCCCAGTCACAAAAATTTGACGTGCGTTGTGATCACAAACCAGCTATTACAGCCACAGCAATATTATAAAGGTGTTGTAAATTACATTAGCAAGTCTCATGTCATTTCAAATAGTAAATGGTTAAACAGCTTATACGTTGCTCTCAATAGCTTCACAGACCAACTGTCTGCACAGCTTGGATTGGCCGACAATTTTTTTTATCGCTTATGGTACTAGACTTGATAACGCCTACTGGATTCCAAGTTACTCGTGGGAGTTAGACTTGCAGTAAGTCCCGTTCTGTCCATTTTGAGTGACCACCGTAGTAGGCTTCCTTGCTCATGAACACTTTACATGTTGTGGGAGCTTGCCGCGTCTCGACCCGCAGCAGCCAGTCCCGGCGAGCTGGCCAGTTGAGAGTCGTCATGCCCAGCAGCGCGTCTAGGCTAGTCCTGGCTTAGGCTAGAACGCCAGCGCGCGCCCCAGCACCACACGCGCGCAGTTCGTCATCGTCGTCGTCTGTAGTCTCAAGCCGGGCCGTTGGCCATCCCCACACTCTCCCTCCGTCCGTGGTCGTGATGGCACTGGTCCCCAACGGCCCGCACAATTGTCGACGCCCCCACCAGCGGTACAGCCTCAAAAGCTGGGGCACCGAGCGAGGTGGCGAACGAGGCCAGGTAGCGCAGCGCCGGGCATAAGGTCTTGCAGGATGCCGCGGTCCTAAACCTCTGAAGGTCTTGCAGGAACACGGGGGACCTAAACCGAACCCTGGCGCTGTAGCACGACCGATCGTCATCGCCAACCTCTCTCAGATTAGTGCACCCAGCACGCAGCCGGTGGGTGTAGTCGCTCAATCGTAGAGTCGATTGCGGTTGCCGGCCAGCCATCACAGATGAGCAACACGTGGGAGGGTGTGAGAAGCCGCCGCATTGGGACGTCGAAGGTGCCGCCCACAAGTAAAAGTCCCGTCATGTCGGCCCAGCCAAGCACTCCGGACCATCATCTGCCTTGCAGACTCCCACTACTATAGCCACTTTACGCATCATCCTCGTCATCTTCCTCAGGATCGTCATCTCCCTGGGATTCGTCCCCTTCCTCGTTGTAGTCCTCGCCATCCGGAACTGCATCATCACCGTTGTCATCCCGCCATCGTCGTCACCGGCGCCCTCCTCGTACTTGTCCTCGGACTACCCATTTTCTTTCTTGCGTTTGTGGTGCGTCTTTTGGACCTTCTTCACGTCGTCGTCTTCCGACACGTCAACTGAAGCCCACTACTGCGGAGACTTTTCCGTCTTGTCGTCGCCAGCGCCATTTTCTTTTGCGGAGATTATATTATCAGCATGCTGGGCCGCGAAGTCAGCATGCTTGTCTGCGGAACTAATGGCTTTTTCTGTACGAACTGCGGAACGGCCGACACAGCCACTCGCCTTTGTTCGTCTGCTGCACTCCATTGCTCGCAGAGGTCACCAGGCAGATCGGGCAGTGTTCGTTCATGTGCGGCGGAACGGGCGACGCGGCGTCCCACATGAACATACGTCCTTCCCGGAATGCAGCCGGGGCCCCACGTTGCGGGGCCAAATGTGGGAGCTTGCCGCGTCTCGGCCCGCAGCAGCCAGTCCTGGCCAGCTGGCCAGTTGAGAGCCGTCGTGCCCAGCAGTGCGCCTAGGCTAGTCCTTACCTAGGCTAGAACGCCAGTGCGCGCCCCAGCACCACACGCGCGCAGTTCGTCATCGTCGTCGTCTGTAGTCTCAAGCCGGGCCGTTGGCCAACCCCACAATGTGCAAACGCTGTATGTATATTAGGGGCGAAGCTCCTTAAAGGGCCACTGAAGCACTTTTTAAAAAAATTGAGGTTATAATGCTATTTAATCATTTTTCGTGCGAGGAACGCGAAAATCAGGTCGAAAATGGGCATAACCTTAAGCAAATGACCCTATTTTGGCAAAAACGCGCGGCGCGCGTCATGGGCGGCAACGAAAACCTTCTCGCTGCCTGCGATTGGTTGAGGAGCTTTATGACGTCATCGTGAGTGTCTCGGAGGGGCTGACTGCCACGGCTCTGATAGTTCGCGCGCGCCGACCGGCCGTGTGCGTTTTATCAGTTCTTTTTCGTGCTCTATCTAAGCATATCACTATTATTATGGCTAACTGTAGCAATTACGATGAGTTTGTGGTACAGTTACATGTGGTCGCCTGCATCAAACGCTGCAGACGACAGGCCACCATCGCAGTGGCCTAGCCGTACTGCGATACATGGATCGCGATCGCCTGGTATCCACACCGGTCCACATGCAGTGCCGTGTGCTCGAGCATGTGCACACACCACAATTCAAGAAATGTGCAATGAAGCATCCGATCGAGTGAGCGGCGTGTAGGTTCTGTCCAGGTACAGCGCTCATCACACAGTACATACACTCGCAAGACCTCCCATTCTCGACAAGAACTACAACATAAGCAACTTTTCATGACTCTCTTTGGTTTCGCACGAACATAATTCAATAAGATCACCCCTTCACGTGCGACAAGCACGTGGGAACAGCGCCTTCATGAAGGCCTCGCTGACAGCCCATGAATATGACGCGGGCATAGCTAGGTCGACGGTGCGACCAACGCTGTTTTCAATCTGGCATAAACTCGGCGCGTGCATTTGCAACATGATAAATGCTTAAATTTTCATGTTGTGCGTCATTATGTCTGACTAGTTTTGACTTGCTCAATGTTATGAGAGAAGCCAGTCCCTCTTATGCAAAAAAAAAAGAGGAAGAAGACAGGTCCCTGAATTTTTGTGCTGCGATTTCGACCTCGCGTATGGTTTGGTACAGGACACCACATTTGCGGAAGTGGTGTGCTTTTGACATCACCCTATTTAACTAGAAGGGATTACAGTTGTGATTTTATATATATATATATATATATATATATATATATATATATATATATATATATATATATAGAACGAAATGGAAGAGGTCAAGGGCTCGTTTATATGTTAGAAACAACTTATCGAATATTTAAACTAGCGTGCCGATTATATTCGATACGGTTTTTGCGCGTAGTCGCTCTCTAGGAAGCGCCTCGAACATAGCACACTTGCTCTTGTAGGACTGAACTTTCTCTCTTTCCTAACAGCAATGACCCACTAAGTGGACATATAATCTTGAGAAAATTTGTGAAATGCTGCTGCTCCGCAAACGTAGATTTCGCAGCTGAAGGACACACAGAAGCTCGGTATAGCAAGTCGACTTCGTGAAATCAGTACATAGGCCGCAGCAAAGGCAATATATGTGACACACTCGGGGAACTTGTTACTGAAAAAATATCAGTGCATGACAACAAAGCAGTGCGGTGCCCAGAAACCAACACAAGCTCCTCTACTGACACAGCGCTGTGCGCAAACGAAAGCCGCAAACCAATGCAGCTACCCTGCTCGCCCTCACGATGACGTCACTCCTCCGCGTTTCACTCTCTGTCATCCTCCTCACCTACTCTCCGCGCTCGCCGTGGGGCGTTCCCTCAGACCAAGTTTGGGCGCTCATATCGCTGTTGTTTAATTAAATATCGCGGAAAAAAACACCGTACGTATGTTATAAAAGGTCGTGGATTCCGAATTTTCACTAAATTCGAAAATTTAAAACCGCTTCAGTGTCCCTTTAAGGCATGGGTCGTTCGTCCCTTGTAGTCGTAACCACCTCGTTCTAGGATTGCGCTCGATAGCTCGCGCGCCGGGAGGCTCGCGCTCGCCCTCGGCGTGTTCCTCCCGGCGCGCGAGCTCTCTCACTCTTCCATCTGCTGTCTTGTGTGAGAGAGACAGAAAGAGAGAGAGAGAGAGCGAAAGACTGTCCGTTTCTAACGATGATGATGGGTTTGTGCTAGCGCGTTACGGCGCGTGTAAGAAGCTGGTGTAAGACGCTGTGGCCTCTCCGCCTTATACTCATTCAGCAGTCATGTGATGGCGTCGGCAAACGCGGTGCGCGTTTCGGCCTGTGTAAGGGGCTGCGTAAGACGCTGTGGCCTCTCCCCCCTTACTAGAGTGTACTGCATGTTTCTAACGCGTTTGTGCTAGCGTCCCCTTAAACGCGAGGTCCCAGCGTTCGAATAGAGTGTTTCTCACGTCTTTACATGATGATCGACTGGGCGAATTACACGGAAGATTAACGGTTTACCGGTGATTCACTCCGGAGCTTCGCCCACTCATCATCATTCACCCCGTGGATATGCTGTGAATTTTTTGGTCATTTTTCTGCTCGTATTAAGACAATAAGCGGCAACGCAGAGTTATAGGCCTAGTCAGGCAACCAATTGTGGCGTTTTGCCCCAAGCATCATGATCAAGCATCAAGAAAGCTTATTTTTTTCGTAGGAATTCCTATCGAGCAGTTTTTTGAAACCTTGCCGAGCATCAGCCTTGGAACCAAAGATCTTGATTTTCGGAAGGCGGCGAGAAGCTGTTCCAGTGAGTGTGGGAGATGCTTTAAAATGTATGTAAATAAAAACAAAGCAAACATAAGCAAGCATGTGAATGAGCTTCGATAAGCTCATTCATACTAGACATTAAAATATGGCATTTAACGTCCATTAACAGAATACGTAGCAAGGAATACGAACACAGACAAGAAGACAGAACTGTGTCGTGTACTTGTAGATCAGTAAGCGCACCCGAACCCTATCCCTTATGAGCTTAACGCCCAGTAACAACACTGCCGCTGAGGATGCTACAGTGATTAACGTCGATTTGTATTTATTAAGGACATTCAGTAACAACACATTGAGACTTTAAGATGCCACAGTGATCAATTATCTGTTTCCTTTAACGTGCACTTAAATCTGAAATTTTCAGAATTCACACTAGCGCGGCTTACACATACTGCAAAACTAGCTGGACTCAACCGTCATAGCTACGAGGCCAGCAAATTTCTAGGCATTTAGCAGCGCGAAAAAATTAAGAACGGGACGCAACGGCTGTCGCTTTTTTTTTCGCTGGTAAATAAGGTGCAATGAAGCCGCTAGACCACCAAGCCACCATTCTGTATAATACGCCAGGTGCAATTGCATTTCGGCGAAATGAACGCGGCTTAATGGCACCAACCTGTTACAGATGTGCGCGTACACTGTAAAAGAAAAATACTCCCAGGTCGGAGTAAAATGCCTGTCCTCTAGCGACCCCCCTATTGGGAGTTTTTTCTACTCCGGACCTCCGGAGTAAAGCTTTACTCCGGCTGGCCGGAGTTATTGCGTGGTGCCTCCGTACTGCATTTTGCTGTTTTTCACTCCGGCTCACCGCAGTTATTGCGTGGTGCTTCCGGACTACTTTCTGCTGTTTTTCACTCCGGCGGGCCGGAGTTCTTCGTGGCGCCTCCGGACTAATTTTCGCTGTTTTTCACTCCGGCTAGCACGACTTATTGTGTGCTGCCTCCGGATTACTTTTTATTATTTCTGTCAGGTATTTAAATGTATTTATTAATCCGCCAGGTTGGAGATGTGTGGTCCATTGCCAGCAATCGTTTTACCCCATCATCAACATAAAACGCTGAGAAAGAAATGCTGTATAAAAGTTTATTGCATGATTCGCACAGCGTGCAAGGAGGGCACACAAACAAATAAGCACCAAAGTGGCAGGAAATAGTACAATAATTGCAGTACAATGCAGTAATATGCACAACCATAAGCACTTTTTCACACTTTACAGTTATTTAGGCTGCAATGAATAAACATTTTTTGCTGGAGTAAAAGAAATGCAAAATAGCGAAACAAGGAACACAAGATTTCGCACTGAACACAATATTTATATATAATCTGCATAAACGCGTCAGAAACACAACGCTAGCTGTTGTCGCCAAAGCTTGAAAAGAGGCAGTGGAACTGTTTACGAAGGATAATGCTGCGAGTCGACCGCGTATGTGCACTGTGGTTTGCATTCCACTGTGTCCAGGCCTACCGGCGCATATTGTCAGCACGCCAACCACGTGTTCTTCGGCCGCAGATACTGTGGTGTGGACCATTCTATCTAACGTAGTCCTGCACCGCAAACGTCGTTCTAATGCAACGTTGCGTTATACTGTGCCACTCGAAAACTCTTTTTACTTCCCATTTCTTCTATCTCATTCTGCGTGTGCGTTACCATCAATAATAATAATAATAATAATAATAATATAGCACAAGTGACAATACTGAAATAAGACAATTTTATCGTTTGATTTGCTCCTGAAGTGCCAACGGCCGTGTCATACGTCAGTATATGGCAGAGAAAACTAGGCCTTGAGGCACGCGACTGATGCGGTTAGTGTTGACTCATTGGGCGGGATACAAAGACTGAGTGTATGCAACTATGCTGTACGTCAAGCGCATATTCAAGACCAGTTCTACACTTTTCAAAGCTATAAAGCGGACAAATTTGTGCAGTAGTGAGAGTGTGCCTGCAGCAGCCACAAGGATTGACACCCGTCGGTTTATCTCAACAGTGCGAGCCTAGGCATTTGAATGTGACATGCGAGTGCAATGTCACCATTTATAGCACAAGCAAGGGAGGGAAAGAACACAGCAAAAGCACACATCTTTCTGGTTATGTCTCCCTCTATATGCCCTTATTTTGAAGCACTACATTTAAAATCACAGAAGCGGATCCAACTTGTTTCTTCGATTAAAGCCCACAGGCCACGCTCAAAGAACTAACTACTAGAGCGAAGTGCTTGCATTCAAGTTGAATAATTTCTGCTTGGCAGTGGCGATTTTTGTAGTTCTTTTAGTGTTTACCACGAGAAAACAAAAACAAGTTCTGATTAATATGTTTGGTGAAATATTGAAAAGACCACTGAAGTTTATTACAAAGGGTTTTTCAGTTAATTTGCCTCAGGGCGTAAAAAAAAAGTTCCGCAGGCGCGTTACAAGGATGCAATCATATTAGCATTTACTGTCGTATAGACTATCTGACACAATTTTTTTAATGAACTCAACCAAATGAACTCTTGCTCATTGTTTCCCCTATATTTAGGCTGTTCTTTTAAACGAAAAATGTTGCTTCGAGAAGTTGAAAGCATTCGAAGTAGAGTCCGGGCACTTTATCAGCGCATCGGTTTCAATTTTTCCGGAATTTTAAGGGGCCTTACAACACTTTTGAACATAGTCAGAAAACGGTGCTGGTCTCTTAAAGGTGCTGCTGTGAACTTCTCAGGGAAATAATAATGCACTGCACGCACCACTGAATTCGCAATTTGGTTTTCAACACAGCTAGAAAACACCCGCTCTTAATTTCAATAAGTGACGTCACCGGGGCTACGACTACGCCGCGCTTTTTTCAGCCCTTTAAGAGAGATACGCCATTTCCTTCATTTGTTGAATTCAAAACGAACAGACAAAGCATAGCAGATTATCTTCCGCTCTTATGAAATCAGCCAACGCTGTTTCTTCCTCAGGCGAATGAGCCGGCGCCCCCAGTGATGTCATTTGTTGAAAGAGCGGGCGCTTTCCAGCTGTGTTCGAAACAATATCGTGGATTCCTTGGAGCGTGCAGTGCAATAACATTTGGCTCACATGTTCACAGCAGCCTTCACGACTGATCGGCACCGCTTTCCGACTCTACCCAGGAAAAAAAAAAGAAAAAAGAAGAAAAGCGGGCTTCAAGCTTGCACTAAGCCGCGAAAAGCTCATACACAGCCATGCTGATCGGTGACATTCCTGTTACGAGGTTAAACTTGGCCACGTATTCCAGATCTGCTCGGCGCCGTCAATTTCGTTCTCGTGCCGCGGTAAGCCTTTGATTTTGGGATCGCGGTTTCTTCTTCGCGATTACGATTTAGGTTCGGAATACCCATGGATACATGCGTTTGTGCATAGCCTCGCGCCGTGAGAAAACGCGTGCTCTCGCGGTGCGAAGCAATGCACAGACGCAGAGCTTCGCGAGACGCTGTGCGCCAGGCAAATCAACGCACACACGATTTGTCTTTTTCTCGCCGTTTCGCCAGTAGTGGGCTTAGGCCATGTGCGCAAGAGAAGAAAGAAGCGCGCGTGTGGTAGCGTCATATGCGTTCGGGAACATCATCATCATCAGCACTGCGCATTCGGCATTGCATAGTTCGCCCGCTCTCTTGGGAACATGAACTAAAGATAATGATAGTTTTTTGGTTCGCCGGACAAGGAAGGATTTGTTAAAAAAAAAAGCTTGCTGTTAAAAGTGCTGTAGGACCCCTTTAAGAAAGTGCGCAAGGTTCGAATATACCACGTGACCGGGTACTTGCGTGCACTGACATCAGCTCCTTTGGACATATACCAACAAGCAATCGATGATGCACATAGACCGTAGGCATCAAGAAGCCGAGAGGGCGTAAAGTATGGCCACGTCTTATCAATATTCTTGTGGCGTGTCCAGTGCTATCTGTCCTCGTGCATCACCGATCATGCTGTTGTAGCGAGTTTGACAGCGCTGATTACAAGGCTTCGAAACGCTTCGTCACGCGGTACTTTTTCAAATCTACCAGACCTTTATAGGAGCCCAAAAACGTAAAGCCACTGATCCTATTGTCATGATTTTACATTATCAGGACAATAATTTACATGCTGTAAAATTCCCAATTGAGCAATTTGTATTTAACGCAACTGTTTGAAACTTAGATAACTATAATGTTAATTACCTCAGTTCATTGAAAGAACAGCCTGAGATCGACAAGATAGCAGGCAACAATACCAGTATGGTTGCGTCCTTGAAGTGCACTCGTGAATTTTTATAAACCCTGGCGTAATTATTAACTGACACACCCTGTGTGTTACCGTGTTTTGGCCAACCCCTTTCTGCTTCCGGTCGATAAATCACAAAGCTAACAGAGCTACCTGCTTCATTTAACAGTTAAAGGGCTGTTCATCCTACTGGAGCTGTTGTCATGAAACTCCTTTTTTAAAACACAACACCGGCTGGGCTGTCCGATATATTCCTGCGCACACATTGAAACATTTCAGTAGAGTTTTAGCAATAGCGAAATAAAACCGACATACAGGGCGTCCCACTTAAACGTAATGTTAGTTAGTTTTTAAAAATGACGGAGTGTGCTAGCGAGTTGTAACAAACTCGGTCATGTTAAGGATCAAGTCTCCTAATGTTACAAGTTTTGTCATTATTCATGATCAATAAATTCGAATAAACTAATTACCGAACTTTTTACTTGTTCGCTTCAGGAAGAAATTTTCGATACAACAAATTCATATTTACGTGCGCCCAATTCCTTCACAATGACAAGGCAAAAGTTGTAGATCAAATAAAAAAAATTCCCTTAAGCAGCATTGATGGGTCTTTTGATATGTACCGTTAAAGAAAGCCCACGAAATGTAAAAGTAACCTCGTGACAGCGGCACTAATTCGGCGCAAAAAAAACCATACATGCGCTTGTACCTGCAGCGCTATAGCAATCAGACGCACAGTGTAACGACGAAAGTGCGTTGCGCTCCGTAGTGACGTTGCATAAAGATCTTTTTTATTAAATGTGGGAACATGGGAATGTAGACTACATAAAGATACAATTCTCTTCGATTCATCGAATGAAGCCCGCGCACGCACAAACACACATCTTGCGGCCACCGCAAGTGCCAAGCATGTCTCAGACAGCGCTGCAGAGACAAGCGGACGTTGTTCCCTGATCGACTGCCTGGAAGCGCTGAATTAGTTGCGCTATCACATGGTTATTTTTGTATATCGCGGGCTTTCTTTGACGGCACATACAAGCAGACCCATGATTGATATTGAGTTGAAAATACTTCAGATGGTCACTTTTCAATTCGATCTACAAATTTTTCAGCGACAATTTCTTCCTGAAGCAAATAAATAAACAAGTTATCTCATTAGTTTAGGCCAATTCACTGATTTTGGAAAATGAAAAAGAAAATTGTAATGCTAGGGCGCTTGATTCTCAACATGTGTGAGTTTCCTGCAGATCACCAAGACGCTCCATCATTTTTGAAAATCTGGTTAGGCTTAGGTGGGACACCCTCTATGTGTCGGGGCGCCCAAAGAGAGAAAAATGTATGATCCTCAGCTCGTACGACAGAACTATATCTTGCATACACATGTCGCACCAAATACAACAAGGATATTTAAAGCACGTAACAAAATAACACACTGCAGTCTAAAGTTCGGCAGCAATAAAGGTATCACAGTACACCTTCGCTTTTGTTAGATTATGACTAAATGTGCAAAGAAAGAGCAACTAGGGTCGTTATCGGCCGCTACACGAGAAAAGCAACTTTGCACTGCTGGCAAGTAGCAGTTTCAGATTAGCTTATACCATGACATAAGCCGCCCTTGATTGCTACATAACCAGCCAAAAGCGAAAATAGACATTTTCTTCTTACTTAAATTCGCACTTCCTGACTGTGCGAGAAACATTTCCGAAACCTTATACAAAGAGTGAAGGGAGACTCAAACAAAGTAAACTACGTCCCAAAGCACTTGAACGGCGAAGGTAAATGTCTAATACACGACAAAAGAACAAGAAATGAGCAAGTTATTGTTATAAGTCAGTCGCATATGCATGTCACAGTTCCTACAATGCGCGAAACTTCCTTACAGAACATGTTGAGGCAAGAGAATTTTTTTTATCAGGATAACACTACAACAGCCATGTCTGCCTTGAAAATAAAAACTACACGATTTAATACGAAAGCATACTCAACAGTTGCCGTCTGCAACAAGCCGTATTCCCGGAACACACGCGTAGGCCAAGGATCGGGAGCGCGGTCGGAGCTTGCGCTTGGGTAGAAGAGGGGAGAAGAGAATCCCAAACCAACGTCTCGACGCAAAATACGTTAGCTGGCTTGGTGGCAGTACACTTTCCTTCTTTTTCCTTGCAGCGGCCCTCCTGTCGTGTCTTTCTTCTCCTCGGACATACAAAAAAAAAGAAAAAACAACGGCACCGTACCATGAGAAAAAAAAAAGAACAAACGGAGAGGACGGTAAATTCTTCCAACATTTGTAGGTACACCGATCGTTAGCGATCAGGATGGCAGTAAACGAAAGAAAAATAAACGCGCAGTTGAAGGGAGCAAAGATGAAAACTATTTACTAGGCTAATTAAACGGTCTGAATAAAGCATAACCACACACTTCGCACAGGAGCCTACGCCGCTCGCATGACGGACATCGCTCTCTTTCGCGGCCAGTCAGGTGGCTTTCCGTCAGTTCGTTTTCCCTCGCTTTTCTTTCTGCATTTCTTTTTTTTTTATTTTTGCATGTGACGACTTCTCCGACATCTCCGGGCACTCGCGCTCATGGGCGCTTTCACGAACGCACAAACGCGCGCGCGCACGAACGCTGCTGAACGGGTTTTTCAACGAGGCAGAGTGGCCCCCGAGAAGGCTTCCTTCAAGGCCGTCTAACAATCACGCAGGAGATGAGCGAAGGGGGCAGGGGGAAGAGAGTGACAGGAAAAGGAATAAATGTAAGATAACTAAAGGGTTTGCCAGAGGTCGCCTACACGGTTCTGAAAAATGCTGAAGTAGCAGTTCCTGCAATGTTCGTGAGCCAGGACGGACGACAGGCCGAGAAAAAAGAAAAAGAAAGAAAAAGACTATGCAAGATTTTTAGCAGAACTTCTTGGGCGAGTTGGTGCATATCTGTTGGGTATCGTTGCGCATTCAACGGACGAACACAGGAAAGAACAGGCAGAGTAAACGGAAAGAGCGCAAACTATCAACTGATTTTATTGATTCGGTCATAGCATATATATGCATGTCCCAAACAACACGACAGAGGGAAGAGAGGAGAAGGGAAGAGAGGAGGAATCACAAAATATACAACCTCACGTCAAAAAGCCGCGCAGAAAATCGCTTTCTGCTCTATATAAGGTTACAGAAGTGTCACTGACGCAGTTATCACCAGCATCCTTAATATTGGAACGAGCAGAGATATCAGGTTAAAAAGGAAGGCCGTTTTATAATAACAGGGATAACGCCGGCAAAGCCCTAATGGCGGCCCGAGAGAGAGACTACCCCACTATATCGTCTCCTTCTTCCTAGCGATCATCGTCTTCCTTAATCAATAGAAGAGGCATGCAGGACACGGACACAAGAAGAGCAGTGACCACCACGAACGCCGACTAACAACTGAAGCACAGCACAGAGGCGAAAAAGAAAGAAGACACACAGCTTATCTGCGCATGCTCGGAATGGTAGCGCCACCTGTCATACTGTTACACGTGCCGTTCTACGCGATAGACAACTACTAAGACATTCTATCTCCTCTCTGTTTAAGATAATCGACGGTTGACTCACGCATGCACTTCCACTAATACTAATATGCCAGGCCTCAACCAATAAACGCGTATCTTCGTTCCTATGCCTGCACAGGATCTCGGTTTTGTCTAACTCGGGCATGCAGCTACAGACCTGGCAGTGCAAGGATAGATTGGACGGCGTCCCACCTGATAGCGACCTTCTGTGTTCAATTAATCTTTGATTAATACAACGCGCGGTTTGTCCTACATAAAAACGTCCGCAGCTAAAAGGAATCTTATACACCACACCCATGCGACAGTCGGTGAAATTGTTCTTGGCTAAGTGCTTAACCGGACAGATATCTGATCGCTTCTTACCTTCCATCTGCTCATTTCTTCTATGCACGGCAGCACAAACCCTTCCTAACTTATTGGGAGCCGTAAACACAACATTAACCCCATATTTACTTCCTACTTTCTTAAGCCTGTGCGAAACTGCGTGGATATACGGAATACTCACGACCCTTTTTCTTGTTAATGTTACTCTCTGCTACAGCTTTAGTTCCGGTCGAAATCGACTTCTTAAGACGTTCTGCTACTGTGGCTATGGCTAGTCTAGGGTAACCTGCATCTAAAAGGCGCTCGACCTGCGCATTTTCCTGACCCCTTCCGTGTACGTAATTCTCAGGCTCTAGTTTAGTTGTTAACAGAGGAAAATCCTGGCCACTGCACAGCGTTTAGCATGGATGTAGAGGATCTGTATTACTCGTTGCCCCATAAAGGTTTATTAAATTGCGTGAAAGAATGTATTCAAGAACAAGGGCAAGAGTCCGGTTTCATAGATAGATGCGGAGTCTCCACAGGTACCTTTCTAGAAATTCTTTTCATGTACTTAACGTCAACGATAGTTGGATACAGAGAAGGCGTGTTTGTGCAAAAATCAGGAATTTGTATAGGTTCAAAGGTCGCCCCTATTCTAAGTGATCTGTACTTGAGCAAGTTTGACTGCCGTTTAAAAGAGGCGTTAGGGGACCGCATCATCAGGGTATTTCGGTATGCGGACAATTACCTGGTACTTTCTAGTAAGAATGATTTTGAATCAGTCGTCACCTATGTAAGCGATCAATTTAAACTTAATGGAGATGGTCTAAGGTTCACGAAAGAACTACCGGAGAGAAACGTAATACAGTTTTTAGATATCTCGTTGTCATTTGAGCAGAATCACGTGTGTTGGCAGTATTCCCCTAGAGCATCTAAGCCGTTGTTAAACTTTGACTCCAAGCATTCCAAAGTAGTAAAAACGGAATAGCCTTGTCCTGTTTAAAGTCAGCCCTATCAAAGTCGTGCGTGCACCGTTTGACCATTAGCTTTAATGCGCAGGTCGAGCGCCTTTTAGATGCAGGTTACCCTAGACTAGCCATAGCCACAGTAGCAGAACGTCCTTAAGAAGTCGATTTCGACCGGAACTAAAGCTGTAGCAGAGAGTAACATTAACAAGAAAAAGGTTCTGAGTATTCCGTATATCCACGCAGTTTCGCACAGGCTTAAGAAAGTAGGAAGTAAATATGGGGTTAATGTTGTGTTTACGGCTCCCAATAAGTTAGGAAGGGTTTGTGCTGCCGTGCATAGAAGAAATGAGCAGATGGAAGGTAAGAAGCGAACAGATATCTGTCCGGTTAAGCACTTAGCCAAGAACAATTTCACCGACTGTCGCATGGGTGTGGTGTATAAGATTCCTTTTAGCTGCGGACGTTTTTATGTAGGACAAACCGCGCGTTGTATTAATCAAAGATTAATTGAACACAGAAGGTCGCTATCAGGTGGGACGCCGTCCAATCTATCCTTGCACTGCCAGGTCTGTAGCTGCATTCCCGAGTTAGACAAAACCGAGATCCTGTACAGGCATAGGAACGAAGATACGCGTTTATTGGTTGAGGCCTGGCATATTAGTATTAGTGGAAGTGCATGCGTGAGTCAACCGTCGATTATCTTAAACAGAGAGGAGATAGAATGTCTTAGTAGTTGTCTATCGCGTAGAACGGCAAGTGTAACAGTATGACAGGTGGCGCTACCATTCCGAGCATGCGCAGATAAGCTGTGTGTCTTCTTTCTTTTTCGCCTCTGTGCTGTGCTTCAGTTGTTAGTCGGCGTTCGTGGTTCGTAGCAGGCCCCGGCGGCAAAAGCGCCGACCCGGCGCCTGCTAGATCGTGATCGCATGGTAGGGCTTCAGGCGACCCACGTGAACGACATCAGATGACGTAGACGACGCTGAAGCATCGACTGGGGCGACTTCATAAGTAACGTCAGTGACTTGTCGGACGATGCGGTAGGGGCCGGAGTAGCGAGAGAGCAGTTTTTCTGATAGGCCGACACGCCGTGAAGGAGTCCAGAGAAGGACGAGGTCGCCTGCAGAGAAGTGGAGCTCACGATGGCGGCTGTCGTACAGGTGCTTCTGTCGGGTCTGCGATTCAGACAGCCGCCGATGGGCGATTTCGCGTGCCTTAGCAGCTGGAGCGATAGTGTCGCGGGCATATTCTGAGGGGGACTCTAGGTCAGTAGGCAGGAGCGTGTCGAACGGCAGTGTCGGTTCACGAAAGGGGAGTATAGAGCGGTATCATGGCGCGACGAGTTGTAGGCGAACGTCACAACTGGAAGGGCGGTGTCCCAGGCTCGATGATCTGAAGAAACATACATGGACAGCATATCGGTAAGTGTGCGGTTCAGGCGTCCCGTGAGGCCGTTCGTTTGAGGGTGATACGCTGTTGTTAATTGGTGTTTTGTGGCACAAGAGCGAAGGAGATCTTCGACAACCTTAGACAAAAAGTAACGGCCTCTGTCTGTAAGAAGTTGGCGAGGAGCTCCATGGTGCAAGATGACGTCTTGCAGGAGGAAGTCGGCGACGTCGGTAGCGCAACTGGTCGGAATGGCCCGTGTGATGGCGTAGCGTGTTGAATAATCCGTCGCAACGGCAATCCACTTATTACCGGACCGTGAAGTAGGGAAAGGTCCCAACAGATCCAGTCCAACATGATAAAACGGTTCGGGAGGTATATCAATCGGCTGTAGGAGTCCGGCCGGAAGGAGAGCTGGCCGTTTATGACGCTGGCATTTGTCCCAGGCATTAACGTAACGTCGCACGGAGCGATAAAGCCCAGGCCAGAAAAATCGCCTCCGGACACGGTCGTGCGTCCGGGAAATACCAAGGTGGCCCGCTGTGGGTACGTCATGGAGCTGCGCGAGTACGGTCGCCTGCAGATGAGAGGGCACAACTATCAGTAGTTCATCTCCGTCGGGGCGCATATTGCGGCGGTATAAGATGTCATCCACAAGGAGAAACATGCGAAGGGAAGGGTCTGTGGGGTCAGACCGCAGGAGGTGGATGACATGGCGCAATGATGCATCACGTTCTTGCTCTTCGCCGAGGTTCAGAAAAGTGTCGAGTGTGAAGATCCCAAAAGCTGCATTATTGGAATCGGGCGTGTCGACGGGGTGGCGAGACAAGCAGTCGGCGTCCTGGTGCAGCCTACCGGACTTGTACACCACTGTGTAGTCAAATTCTTGGAGACGTAGGGCCCAACGGCCTAGACGACCCGTCGGATCTTTAAGCGTCGAGAGCCAGCAGATGGCATGGTGGTCCGTGGTAACAGTGAAAGGTCGGCCATATAAGTATGGCCGGAATTTGGTCACCGCCCACACAAGTGCGAGGCACTCGCGCTCTGTGATAGTGTAATTGCGTTCCGCGTGTGAAAGCAGGCGGCTTGCGTACGCAATAACTCTGTCCTTCCCGCGTTGACATTGGGCTAGGACAGCGCCAATTCCATACCCACTAGTATCTGTTTGGACCTCTGTTGGGGCAGATGGGTCGTAGTGTGCAAGAATTGGAGGGCTGGTGAGCACTGTTATAAGGTGCGCAAAGGCGTTGGCTTGCTCAGGGCCCCAAGAAAAGCGTACGCCTTTCTTTAGAAGGTCGGTTAGAGGCTGAGCAATGCGTGCAAAATTTTTCACAAAGCGACGAAAGTATGAGCACAAGCCTACAAAACTTCGGACGTCTTTAGCACAAGTCGGCGTCGGGAAATCGAGTACGGCACGAACTTTGGCAGGGTCAGGGCGCACGCCAGATGCGTCGACGAGGTGACCGAGAATAGTGATTTCGCGGCGACCAAAGTGGCACTTGGACGAATTGAGTTGTAGTCCAGCTGCACGGAAGACCGAGAGAACAGACGAAGGTCTGTTCAAGGTGTGTGTTGAACGTCGGAGAAAGCACGATGACATCGTCGAGATAACAAAGACAGATGGACCACTTAAAGCTGTGCAATAGCGTGTCCATCATGCGCTCGAAGGTGGCTGCGGCATTGCACAGGCCGAACGGCATGACTTTGAACTGATAAAGACCGTCGGGCGTTACAAACGCGGTCTTCTCGCGATCCATGTCGTCGACGGCAATCTGCCAGTAACCAGAGCGAAGGTGTATTGACGAAAAATAAGTCGCACCGTGTAGGCAACCTAATGCGTCATCTATGCGTGGCAGTGGGTAGACGTCTTTCTTGGTTATTTTGTTTAGATGCCGATAGTTCACACAGAACCTCCAGGTGTTGTCCTTCTTTTTTACCAAGACAACAGGGGAAGCCCACGGACTCGACGACGGTTCTATAATTCCTTTTGTGAGCATCTTATCAACTTCCTGCTGTATCACTCGGCGTTCTGTATGTGACACGCGATAAGGCCGTCTATGAATGGGCGCTGCATCGCCTGTATGTATGCGATGCTGCACAAGGGAAGTTTGCCCCAAAGGTCGACCTTCAAAGTAAAAAATGTCGGCATAGCGAACGAGGACACCGCGGAGGTCGTCGACCTGAGAGAGCGAAAGGTCCTGGGCTATCATCTTAGTGATGTCGGTGAGTGTTGCATGTGATGTTACCGAAAAAGCGCTGGAGTCGGCCGAAGAGCTAGAGCAAGATGTTTGAGCAGAAAGGGCGGTAACTTGATACTGGTGCGACGGCGAGAGCGTGGCGAGGGATATACCTTTGGGTAGCACCTGAGGGCAGAAACCAAAGTTCAGAAGCGGAAGGTAGGTTGCGTTGGCGGAGATGGTCACAGCCGTGTGGGGAAAAGAGACGCCGTGGGAGAGTAAGGCACTGACAGAAGGTGTGGCCACATAGTCGCCGTCTGGTACACAGAAGTTAGGCCGAGCAGTAATATAGGTAACTGCCTGCGGCGGCAGGCGGACAAAGTCGGCAGAGCAGAGCTGGGTCTCTACTGTGTCGGGGACGTCGGGAAGATCTGGTAAATCGAGTTGCACCACGCCAGCCGAGCAGTCAATTATAGCTGAGTGAGCAGATAAGAAATCAAGGCCAAGGATTACGCCGTGAGGGCAGTGTTCAAGTACATGAAACAATACGGAATCAGAGCTGGTTTTGGGACGTTAAACCCCATAAAACAACAACAATACGGATGCCTGGCGACCACCAACGCTTACACGGGCGGCACACATTCCTAGCACTGCGGGCATTCCTCCGTCTGCAACTTGGACTATGCGGGACTCGGCAGGCGTAAGCACTTTCTTGAGCTGGTTTCAGAGGGCAGCACTCATGACCGAGATGTGTGCACCGGTGTCGATCAGGGCGGTTACTGGTAGGGCGTCAACTTTTACGGCGATTGGGTTCTGGTTAGTCGGCAGTGTAAGCAGAGGATTTCCAGGTGGAGGTTGCAATGCAGCGTCACCTCCGGGAGCTGCATCTGTTAGTTTTCCTGTGAGCGTACAGAGGGGTGCGGCGATGGACGGCGGGGCAGAGGCGAGCGGGAACGACGATCGTGCGGTGAAGGCGATCGGCTTGAGGGCCTGGTAGACATGGGAGGGTCGCGGTACGTTGAGCCACGATGGGCCTGGTCGCGATACATGGGTTCACGGCAGGTCGGGTCGTTAGGAGCGGTAAATGGGGGACGTCGCGCGTAATACGTGGAGCGGGAGTACGACGGTTGGCGATAAGGGCAATAGCGGGAAATGTGCCCCACGCCGCTACAGGTGAAGCATATAGGCTTGTCGTCGGGTGTGTGCCATTGGGCCGGATCTCGGTAGCGGCGAAACGTCGGTGGTGGACGATGAAACGGAGCAGTCGGTCGAATCGGAGGGCGAGTCACGGAGCACACTGGTTGGATGCCTGCGTTTGCAAGCTCGTCGCGGACAACTTCCTTTATAAGAGAGATCGTCGTCTGAATGTCATCCGAAGGGCGCACGAAAGAGGAAGGCCATGCCGCCTCGATTTCACGCCGCACAATACGTAAAACGCTGTCTGAGCTGGACGGCTGAACGGAGGAACAGGCGTCTTCGCACGACGACGTAGCGGCGGTGTTAGGAAGCCGCATGAACTGTTTGGTAATGCGCCGGCTCTTCGCGCCTTCGAAGCGTCTGCACTCGCTGATGATTTCGTTCACGGTTGAGCAGTCTTGAATAACCACCTGGTTAAACGCATCATCAGCGATGCCTTTCAGAATGTGGCCCACTTTGTCAGGTTCGGACATACTGGAATCGACGCGACGGCACAGAGGTAGAACGTCAAGGATGTACGCAACGTAGGACTCTGTAGCCGTCTGAGCTCGACAAGACAAATCTTTCGTAGCAGCGCACTTGTCGCCAGCGAGTGGGCCGAAGAGATCGCGCAACTTTTCCTTGCACAAATCCCAGCTTGTTAGTTCTTCCTCGTTGGTGTCATACCAGAGGCGTGTCGGTCCCTTGAGGTAGAAGACAAGATTGGCAAGCATGAGCGTCGGGTCCCACCGGTTGTGCGCTGCGACGCGTTCGTACAGGACCAGCCATTGCTCGACGTTCTCGGTATTCTTACCGGAGAAATTACCTGGGTCGCGCGGATGGGTAAGTACGACTGGCGGTGGCGGCGTTGCGGGTGCTTGCGTTGCGGGGGCCGACGGGGCGGCTGCTGACGCCCGAATCGGCCCGTCGTCCTGTTCGTCTGTCCGCATGGTAGGACGGCCGAGAACAAGCCCGCTGCGGAGTTCCGTCTTGTTAAGTACCCCACACCTCCACCACGATGGAACGAGCAGAGATATCAGGTTAAAAAGGAAGGCCGTTTTATAATAACAGGGATAACGCCGGCAAAGCCCTAATGGCGGCCCGAGAGAGAGACTACCCCACTACGTCGTCTCCTTCTTCCTAGCGATCGTCGTCTTCCTTCCTTTCGTAGCACCGTGACAATATGAAAGGCTTCCAGCAGCTCGCGCGCTACTCTCTCCCTGCTTCTGCCTAGAATTTTCACTTGTTTGAATAAGGGCTGACACCCCCTACAAGAGCTACAATGCGCGGGCAAATTCGCTCCTTCTCTCCTCGTGATCGAAGCGGCATGCTCCGCTATGCGTTCGTTAACGCAGCGCCCTGTTTGGCCCACGTAAGAACGTCCGCACGTGAGCGGGATTTGATACACCACTCCTGTGGCGCATTTTCGGAATGATTCCGCATGCTTTTTTCCGCAGCCGCTTCGCCGTTGTCCTTTCCTGCAGACCCTTGGGCATAAGCGGGCGAGCTTTTTTGGCGCGGAAAAAACAATTGGTACACCATGCCTGTCTGCCACTTTCTTCAAGTTATGAGCAACTTTGTGCATATATGGCACAACTGTGACCTTCTTCTTATCTATGCGCTCTGTGTTGCTTCCACGCTTTTCTTTTCTTGCCTTACCGAGAAGTTTCTCAGCCACAGCAGTGACGATCGTAGTGGGGAAACCTGCAGAAAGCAACCTCTTGACTTGATTACTGAAGCTATCATGCATGGCATGCGGGCATGATTTGTTAAGAGCTGAATCCAGACACGAGCTTGCAATTGCCCTCTTAACTATCTTCGAATGCGCCGACTCAAAAGGCAACAGCTCTTTCTGCGCTCTTGGAGCATATCGCCAACAGACGTGATGCGAACTAAAAGACACGTGAATATCTAAAAACTGCAGTGATCCCTTGGACGGGATTTCGTGCGTGAACACTAAACCTTTACCACATTGTCTAAAGCTGGTTAAAATTCTGCTCACCAAATCAGCTTGTGTCATGGTTATATGCTTAGAAATAACAATTAAAAAATCATCTACATATCGGAAGGCCTTAAGAACCCCGTGATCAGCAAGCTCACGACTAAGGGAGCGGTCTACGGCGGCTAAAAATATATTACACAGCACGGGAGCAACGCATGATCCTATGCATATGCCCTGCCGCTGAATGTAAACCTCATCATTAAAGGATATAAATGTGGCTTGTAGATAACCTTCTAACAATGACATGACACTGTCGACCGACACACCGGCAGAGTTCTGAAAGCTAGTCTCGCCATTTTCCTCAATGCACTCCCTAACTGCCACGAACAAATGATCATGAGGCACTACGTTGGCATCACGTCTGTTGGCGATATGCTCCAAGAGCGCAGAAAGAGCTGTTGCCTTTTGAGTCGGCGCATTCGAAGATAGTTAAGAGGGCAATTGCAAGCTCGTGTCTGGACTCAGCTCTTAACAAATCATGCCCGCATGCCATGCATGATAGCTTCAGTAATCAAGTCAAGAGGTTGCTTTCTGCAGGTTTCCCCACTACGATCGTCACTGCTGTGGCTGAGAAACTTCTCGGTAAGGTAAGAAAAGAAAAGCGTGGAAGCAACACAGAGCGCATAGATAAGAAGAAGGTCACAGTTGTGCCATATATGCACAAAGTTGCTCATAACTTGAAGAAAGTGGCAGACAGGCATGGTGTACCAATTGTTTTTTCCGCGCCAAAAAAGCTCGCCCGCTTATGCCCAAGGGTCTGCAGGAATGGACAACGGCGAAGCGGCAGCGGAAAAAAGCATGCGTAATCATTCCGAAAATGCGCCACAGGAGTGGTGTATCAAATCCCGCTCACGTGCGGACGTTCTTACGTGGGCCAAACAGGGCGCTGGGTTAACGAACGCATAGCGGAGCATGCCGCTTCGATCACGAGGAGAGAAGGAGCGAATTTGCCCGCGCAATGTAGCTCTTGTAGGGGGTGTGAGCCCTTATTCAAACAAGTGAAAATTCTAGGCAGAAGCAGGGAGAGAGTAGCGCGCGAGCTGCTGGAAGCCTTTCATATTAAGGATGCTGGTGATAACTGCGTCAGTGACACTTCTGTAGGACAGAAAGTTGAGCGAGTTGGTAACAGTCCATAATCAAAAGAAGAGGCGTGCAGGACACGGACGCAAGGAGAGCAGTGAACAGCGCGTGAACAGCAGCGCAGTTGAACAGCAGCGCAGCGTGAGCAGTGAACAGCAGCGCAGTTGCGTTGCGAGAATACACTTAGTGGACTGCAGTCCTCGGTTAGAGCGCAAGTGCTGGCAAGGGGATTCGATGCACAACAGCGTGGAGGGAGGAATCTTGCCGCGAGCACCGGGACAAAGAGGTCTACGCGAATGTCGCTGCTCGTTAAGTGTGTCAACCTTCGAACCAGAAGGAAAAGGCGGTTTTCGACGTTGGGTGGGTCGCCGAAGTATATTTTGGAAAGTTCACGTTCCACACACCCTCCTCTGGCGAGTCGCTCGGCCCTGTTCGTCGCCACAAGGAGTTTCGAAAGCTTTTCTGAGCTACCCCCTGATGGGACTGTTCTACGAACATGTTCGGCACTCGCCCCTCTTTTTCCTTTTCCCATGCATTCTTTCCTACAGGGACACTAAAACTGACGTCACTGCCACACCGGTGCTGTTTTGGGAGTCACGCATATTTACATGCAGAGAATATTGTGGTGGCATCACGGGACGTCTGGAACGGCCACGGTCGCTGCACGTTCAACACCGCCCGCCCCCCTTCCTTCTTTGCCCCCTCGTGCCACCCTCTGCCCACTGTACATGCTTAGAAACGGGAATGCACCCGCAGCTACACTCCGTTTCAGTAATTCCGTGCATGCACTGTAAAAAATTTCCGTGAGACTACGGAAACCCTCCAGGTAAAAAAAGGGAGAATTTTTCTGTTGCCGAAGCTACTGCGGAACTTGCCGATAACATACGGAATCATGCTTCTGTTGCATGTTTTACGGACATTCTACAGGTAAATCCACGGAAACGTCGCTGTTTTCTTCGCAACCGCAGAACATCGTGTTTCAGTTTTTGAAACATCTGTATAAGCCTCTCGGTGCATAGGCGAGAGCCCTCTTTACCGCCTTCCACACACACACACACATTATATATATATATATATATATATATATATATATATATATATATATATATATATATATATATATATATATTACGTGCGTGTGTGTGTAATCGTAATGCGTACTGTGCAGAAGAAATCTGACGGCTAACGTTTGGTGCAGTTTCGGTCGTAGTGCCTACAACTGGATTAATGAAATGTGCACACAAATTCGTACTTTTTTCCATAGGACGCCAACGCCTACGTCCATATCACAATTTTGCGCACGCTCATGCGTGCTCGTAAAGCCACGTGTGAAACTGCCCACGGGGGGATGCACGTAAGCAGCGTAGGCAGGGTGGCAGTGCAAAGCAACTCCAAAACAACAAACATGGCGGCTACCAAAATGGAGGCTTTGCTTCTCTTGAGTTGTGAAAGTTGCCTCTTATGGCCCACTTGTCATTAAGTGAAGAAGCGCCATATGCCAGATGAAGCTAGATAACCCAGTGGCAACATATACTACACTATGGTTGGAGTTTATATATCGAGAAGTTCGAGCGCATAAATAGAAAGACGAAACGGATACATGAGAGTGAGGGCGCTGAACTTCCAAATGACTTTGTTCCAAACGTTCACATCCTTGTGCTCTGCACACCAGGTTACATGCATTGCATGATGATGCAATGCATGTAACTTTTGCATGATGATGCGCGCAAATGTACCTGATATGCCGAACATGAACGTGTCCCCATGCGAAATAAATGAATCTCCCACTCGACCCTCCGACAAAATTAAATGGGATCTACCAGACGTTCAGAAAACTGTGCCGGACCATACCTGCAAAGTCGAATGAAGGTGTCGGTCTTTTTGCCAGCTATAATTCTTATATGGGGGAGGGAAATAATTGATAAGAAACACTGTTGAGCTCTCCCACAAAGCATTCTGCTGCACTATTCAACGTATCCTAACACAAGCCAGGCTGTAAGCGTTTTAGCAGAAGAATATCAGGTTTGTAAGTACGAGGATGGGGAACGCTCCCACTAAGTCAGCACTTTTTCTACGGTGACTGCCATATCTTGCTGCAATAAAGATGGTCGCTGAAACATTTTTCTTCAAAAGATGGCTATGCTGGATTCTGTTTCCAGATGGAAACTCATGTTTCCGGTCCCTTCCAACAGGAAAATTAATTCCAACTAAAAAAAATTGCTGTGAGATATATTTTGTTTCCAGCTTGCAAACTGTGATAAATTTCCAGAAGTGTGGAAATACTACTGGAAATTAGCAATTTGCCAATGACAGCTGTCATTGGCAAATTGCTAATGCTAACTGTGCTAACTGCCAGAAATACAGCTGGGGTGTCACCAAATCTTCAAGTTGTCACATGCCATTTTTATCAAGAACCTAATACCGGTGTCATACGGGCACTTTTGATCGCGATCCAGGGGAGACTTGATCAACCACGCCAACACGGTCCTCTTGATTGCTGTAAGGGCCATACGCTGTCAAGGCGGTCGCGATCTATCTCCCAGATCGCAGTTGTTTGGCTGATGCTAGCGCTTTGGGTAAACTCTCTCCAATTTGTTGTCCGCGCAAGCGGAGAAAGCGCGGTGGCTGTATCAGAGCGAAAAGAGGTATGCCAATCGCAAATAAGCGTCATTTCTAAAATTAAACCACCACCAGCACCAACCGCGAACGAGAAATTCGGTCCTGATAAGTTCGATCGCGATGTCAAAAAAAAAAAAGTTGAATCGAAAGTGTGCTGGTGATGGAACCAGCGCTTCAGACGTGAACGTGTTCTCACATCGTCCTGTCTGAAGCGCTCTTCTATTCATTTCCAAAGATATACAGTTCAGTACGTCATTTTTATGCTTTCCTGCAACGACTGCTGCAAATGCTTCCATTTATGAGTACACTTGCAAAGATTATAGAGCGAATACTGTAGAGTTACTGGGAATATATACAGTAACTCTAGAATACTGCAAACACTAGCGCCCTCTGCCATTCCTCTTCGAGCGTGCTGAGGTAAACAAGGCTCATCCCTCTAGTGGTACCTGCTCGCGTCCGGGTGGAAAAAAAATGGCGCGCGCCGTGTTTTTCATGTTGCTGTACCCATGCCGGAAAAGCTTTTTTTTTCCCTCCTTCCATGCTCTTTTAAAGGGCCCCTAAACCACCCCCGACATTTTTTTGAACATTTCAAGTTAGCACGCGCATCAAGTTGAAAATGCCGTCACGATGAACGATGTCAAACGCGGCAGCGCTACGCGCCGCGGGCGCGCCACAAACTCGAAAAACAATCCCGTGCGCCTCTCCGGCCAGTTGCCGGCATGCCAAACTTAGCCGTGACGACATTGTGGTTTTTGCTGACGTCAAAAGAGTCCGAGCTCCGCTTATTGGTCGAAGGAGGACGTCGACTTCCGGTTAGTCTGCTAGAAAATGCACGCGCTCCCTGCCTGTTTGTTTTCCTCGTCGTGTGTCGTTCGAGTGGTGTTCGCGTGTGAATTCGTAAATGCGCTACGCTACGCAAGTGCAAGTGAGGTACAGCCGACTAGAAACTGCAGCAACTCTCAGAACACTACGAATAGCGCTAACAGAGAGCGTTGGCACAGCACCAACGAGACATTTGCGCGAACGCGGGAGCCCGGCGGAGGCAAGTCAACCGGATGCGCGTCATCGGCGATGTATGTCACGTGACATTCGGAGGAGCACTAGGCGAGGAGGTGGCACTGGCAATCGGCCGGAGGGCGCAGGAGAGAGTGAAACAAGCAAGCGCCGCGTTTTAATAATCAAACGGGTGTAACTCGGCTATTTCTGCACCGTTTCGAAAAATTCTTGCGGCTACGTGTTTCTTGCGGACACCGGTACAAAAGCAACACCACAACTAAATTTCGACCTTTTGGTGGTTTAGGGGCCCTTTAAGAGTGGAATTGTTTGTAAAGGTTTCAAACGATACGGATAGCGCTGTTGTCGCATTCTCTGGATCGTTTGTTGTGCCCAGCGGCCCTGGTTGTGTAACGGTGCCTTCTCCGTGTTGCCTCTGCAAGCGATTTCACATCTCGTCGTGATACCCAAAAGGTACGTTTGGTCACTCGCGTCTTTTGTTGAAGTGAATTTTCTTACGTGTTTGCTCTATGCATGCCGTCTTTCTTCGTGCTGCTGATTGTCATCCTAGCGCGCGGTAGGGTCACGTTCAAGGTGGTTGCAAACAATTGCAAGTGCTCGCCTCGTTGGCCAAGCGGCAATCGCCCACTGCTCAATTTTTCGGTCGCGCTCCTTGGGAGCCGATCAGACGCACACGCATAGTACGCCTACATGTTTTACGAGTCGACGGCGGTGCGAGCACACGTGAACGGCATCAGTCGCGAGGCATCGTGGCGACGGGTTAGTCGCACCACGGCCGCACGATTAGCAACGCGCGTCGTGTGTTTTAACGAGCGGCCGTGGTCGCACTTGTCGGTGTGGTCGCCGGTCGCCTCGAGTCACTTTTTTGCTCGCCAGATGCAAATCGTAGCGCGCAGAGAGAGGAAGTTCGCAGATGTGACTTTGTCGTACACACGAGGCACATTGAAAACCTTTGGGCGTGAAATGAACGAGGACGAGGAACACACAAGGAAACAAGAGTGGCGCGAAGCAGGACTTGAGTGCTCTTCGACCTCTCTCCTTTCGCGCACAAAAGTTTTCGGATATGAACCAACTAGCTCAAACCAAGATTCCACTAGGGACACGTACTTCACATTCGTGGTACGTCCGCTCTACAAGTGAGGCTGAGCACATCTTCTAATCGCTACTGTGAATTAGCCCTCGGTCATGTCGTGTCTGAAAGTGTTCTCGCTTGCGCGTGGTATGTATGAACACGTGTGAAGTGCACAATTTGTGTAGTACAGTGCAGCGGTTGTTGTCCTTTTGCTACATGTTAACGCTTCTTCCACCTCCTGTCTTTCAAATGTTATAGATTACATTACATATTTTCCTTGTGTAACTTGTGTTAGTGACCAGCTTATATAGCACAATCTCTTTTAATGTGTTGTGTGTAAAAGAAACATGTAAACAGAGTGGTCGGTTTATGTGGTGCATAATTTGACTCACTACATTTGCAGAATTATTTATTTCTAAATGGACATGTCCCCATCACATTTTTTATGTAGTTCACACTGACTGCAACTGTTCTAAATGCACAACACCCTATAGATTATTCACACGTGTATTCGGCACCATGACACAAGGCCGTGCAAGAAGCAAGGACAGGATTTTGCTGTATGAGATGATTTCCCATACTTGAAGTAAACAGCACGAAAGGTAAAGGCAAGGAAGGAAGGCACTGACCATTGGGCGAGTTCTACTGAATTCCTCAAATGTACGACCACCAACCTAAACAACTAAATAATTTCGAAGTAGTATGTAATAGTAAGGAAAAAAAAAAGCTCTGTGGTGTGAGGTGTGTACCCAGGTCTTCATCCCTGAGGCATACAGCATGACAGGTAACACCTTGTCTTTGTACGGTGCTTGGCAATTTAAGCACTGTAGTTGGCCACATAGTGACCGGTGCGTTCTTGCACCACTGGAAAGTGCTGGGCAACCGGCTAAGGGTCATATGCTCTCTCATTTTGTAACATAATGAGCCATCTCAATGTCACCAGCATTCAGTAGTTATTCAAACATTGGCTGATTAGACTAGTGTAGCATTTGCATTGTTATTTAGGTTTTCCATGAGTTAAACTTGTACGCAATTGTCAGATGTACATATGCAAAGCGTATCTTGGAGCCTCTGTGAAGTTTTCAAGAAGGGGTTAATCGACTGCCTTGTATTTGGGAAAAAAATCATTTGCTGAGCAAGCTAGAATGCCATTCTTGAGGCAGATCAGTTAAAGAGAAGAATTGATTATGGAACCTCTTTCATTGTTAGGCAGAACCTATTCAAGCCACCTGATAATGAAGCCAAGCAATGCGTACGGGCCATTACGAGGTGTGTTCAGAAAGTACTGTGCCTTTGGTCAGGAGAGATGCAGTTATGGAGTAGGAGGAACAAAATATAAAGTCCCTTCAAAATAGTTACCTCGGTCGCACACAGACTTCTTTCAGCACTGCCACAGTTGTTAGAAAAACACTTTTCCATGATATTTGTGGGAATGATGATCAGCTGGGCCATCGCACTTGACAGGATGTCTTCTCTCGACTTAAGCTGGGTCCCTTTCAATTGCATTTTCATCATCAGAAACAGCTAAAAGTCACACGTGGGCATGTTGGAGGGGAAAGGGGAAGGAGGTGGCTGCCAAGCAACAGGGATGTTGTGTTTTATGAAGAAAATCTCAATCAGATGTACAGAATGGGTGGAATGACAGAGCTGTCAAGATTTTGACACAAACTCGGTAGCGCAAAAAAAAACACGGACGAAGAAAAGACGGAAACACAGACAGGCGCAAACTTCCAACTATATTTCGGAATGCCAAAGCGTGTCTATATGTAAATGCACACCCTTTGCACACGCGCCACCAGGAACGATATAAAATCTAAGGTTCTCCATGATACCGCTATCAAAACCAAAAACGTGAGAATCTGCCGATTAAATCTGATGCATGCGCGAAAAAAGGATGACAAGTGAACAACAAATCAACAGAGCATAAATGAAGAAATTAAAGTTGTATAAAAGAAATGAAAGAAAAAGAAAAAGAAAATGAAAAAGAAAAAACCCGCATTTCCCCGAAGGGGAGTATGAGGAAGTGCGAAGCACGGGGTGATGCTATGAGGGGGCGCGCGCGACTAAACTGCAGAGCCGAGCGAAGGAGACGGCAGCGAGAGAGCACGCGCCAGCCGACCCACGGAGGTCTGGCCGTTTTTAAGTGCAAAGGACTTTTACTGATGATGATGATTAAGTGTAACTAATGATTTAAAGTGTTGTTGTCATGATGCATTTGTACACACACACACACACACACACATTTATATATGAAGTAGGGTGAGTGCAAACCTAACGGGGGAAGAGGCACACCAGCTGCATGGCGCCGTGACGTCACGGCGCGGAGAGGGTGCGAGGAGCCGGCGCGGCGCGCGCAGCCACGGCGCGGAGGCGCCAGCTGCACAACGCGCCGTGACGTTACGGCGCGGAGAGCGGTGCGGAGCCGGCGCGGGGCGCGCGCAGCCACGGAGCGGAGGGCGGAGCGCGCGCAGTCACGTGGGGCGTGACGTCGCTGCACCGTTGCTACAGACGTTCCTCTCCGCTCCTCGCGCCGTTGCTAGGGGAGAGGAGGAGGAGCACGGATGCCGGCGGAGTTTTCGGGGTCGCTTAAGAAGTGCATTCGCACTTAAAAATGGAGAAGGGGGGGGGGGGCATTTATCGGCTACCGTCATGTGGAAAATGCGAACCCGTAAGATGCGCTAACACAATGTATTACTTGGTGCGATTAAAAAACCATCTAAAAACTGTTTGCTTCTTAGCAAGCAATGTCAAGGAAGGCATGCTTACGCATTTGCCAGCACACTTAGCAATAAAATACGCTTCAACAAACTGGAAAGGGAAGTAGTTGAAGCGTATTTTATTGCTAAGTGTGCTGACAAATGCGTAAGCATGCATTCCTTGACATTGCTTGCTAAGGAGCAGCAGTTTTTAGATGGTTTTTTAATCGCACCAAGTGATACATTGTGTTAGCGCATCTTACGGGTTCGCATTTCCCACATGACGGTTGCCGATAAATGCCTACTCCATTTTTCTTTTTTCCTTTTCTTTTTCTTTCATTTCTTTTATACAATGGTTATTTGTTGACTTTTTCATTTCTTCATTTATGCTCTGTTGATTTGTTGTTCACTTGTCATTCTTTCTTCGCGCATGCATCAGATTTAATCGGCAGATTCTCACGTTTTTGGTTTTGATAGCGGTATCATGGAGAACCTTAGATTTTATATCGTTCCTGGTGGCGCGTGTGCAAAGGGTGTGCATTTACATATAGACCCGCTTTGGCATTCCGAAATATAGTTGGAAGTTTGCGCCTGTCTGTGTTTCCTTTTTTTCTTCGTCCGTCTTTTTTGCGCTACCGAGTTTGTGTCAAGAATGTACCAACTAGCCCAAACAAGAGTGTTACTGCAGCATATTTCTTGTCCCCTGGGCTCTTTTATGTGTAGCCAAAGCAAGCATATGGCGGAAGTGGTCTCATGAATCTGATCGCCCTGACGAGTTGCCATTCCAGGATTTTGTCCCTGTGCTTGAAGAGGCATATCGTTCCACTTCAAGTCCAATTCCTTTTCGGGTGCCCGGGCCCTTCTTGGGCTCATGCGAGGAGAGTATGCAAGATTCTGAGAAGCGAGGCGTGGAGGCAGAACCGGATTTTTTACGAGTGGCTTCGGGTCCTTGCTTTTGAAAATGAGGATCCGTATATTGCTTCACTTCGATATGTGAAGCTAAGGAAGGTGATTTCAACCTCAACAGAGTTTTTTCTGGCATATGGCAAGGGTTTCGTTCCCTACTACGAAGACGCGGTTTGAAGAAGGGGATTCGCTGAAGGTTTTTGGTGGAGCCACGGTTCCCGCGGACGTGAAAAACCAACTGGAGAAAGGACCGAAGTTTTGCTACGAACCGAATTCGAGTAGACCGCAACTACTAGCCATGGTGAGGCGCTTGGGAGGCCTTGTTGCAGAGGAAGAGAAAGCACGAGCCATAGGAGATGGTGTTGACTGTTTACTGCGCACTGCGAGCGCTCAACGTGCGAAGCCTCCTCACAAGAAGATTGTGGGATCCCTAAGAAAGGAAGGCCTCACGGTTCTCCAATCCGACAAGGAGGGTGGCTTTGCTGCCATGCCGCTGGATGTGTTCAATGAAAAGGCCGAAAAAGCAGTGCTGAAGAATTTCATGCCCATTGGATTTGACCCTGGCAAGAGAAAGAAGGAAGCGGTGACGATTCTCTTGAAGATGAATTTAGTGAAGCTAGGAAAAGCTGTTCAAAACACAAAAGGGAAAAGCCTGGAAGCTTTTTTCTCTTGCAAGACGCACAAGCCCGGCGGTCCATTGCGTTTGATCGTTTCGGAGAGGGATACATGGCAGCGCCTTGTGGGTGGTTATCTGCAGACAGTTCTTGGCACTCTTGATATCAACGATCCGTTTCTGGTACGAAGCTCGAAGGAGGTTGTACGTCTCCTACAAGAAGGTATGTCAAACGACACGAGAGCATTCCCTGTGGACGTTGAAGAACTGTTTTATTCGATACCGCATGACAAGCTTTACAGTGCCGTGAAGGAGTGTATAGAACAAAACGGCGAAGTGGCTTTTAGAAATGAGGCAGGTGTGAGTGTTGAAAGTTTTTTAGAGATTTTGGACTTCTACCTGAACTCTACTGCTATAAGTCACGACGGCAAGTACTACGTCCAGAAAAAAGGAATTCGTATCGGGGAGTTTGGTTTGTGCTCAGTGACATTTATCTTGCATCCGTGGATCGTAAGCTTGTAGCATCTGTTTCACAACTAGGGGTGCTACGAATTGTTAGGTATGTAGATGACTACCTATTGATTGTTAGTGCCAATAATAACGTCAATTGTGACCAGAAAGTGTCTGTTATTATTGATATGTTCTATGGTGCTTCTGATGGTCTCAAATTTACGTTTGAGAAACCTGTTAACGATACCCTCCAGTTCCTGGATTTGTGTTTATTTTTTACAAGTGGCCACGTATGCTGGATGTATAGACGTAGAACAAGCAAATCTCTGCTTCCCTACAATAGCGCTCATTCCAAACTAACAAAAAGAGCAATTGTGTTACTGTGTTGTCGCTCAGCACTGGAGAAGTCGTGCCAACATAGGATAAGTGAAAGCCTTGCACTGCAGGTGGAGCGCTTGAACAAAGCTGGATACCCCTCGGATGTAATAAGAAGCTCGTATGAACGACTTCTGCAGAATCTGAAGGGGAGTAAGAAGCAAATGCAGGAGGTAGACAAAAACAGGCCACTGCATGTTATGCCCTACATTCACCGCGTATCACACAATATGAAAAAAGTCGCCAACCGTTTCGGTGTAAGAACGGTCTTTACGGCTCCGTGCAAGTTGGCAAAGGCTTGGGCTTTGATGCACAAAACAAGCGCCACGACTTGTAAGAAACACGTCGATCCCTC
This sequence comes from Hyalomma asiaticum, assembly GCA_013339685.2. Taxonomy (NCBI): domain Eukaryota; kingdom Metazoa; phylum Arthropoda; class Arachnida; order Ixodida; family Ixodidae; genus Hyalomma; species Hyalomma asiaticum. Next base: position 90,457,033 of record CM023487.1, read on the forward strand.
CACTAAGTGTATAAAAGGTGTGGTATACAAAATACCCTTGCCCTGTGGTAGGTTTTACATAGGCCAGACGGGCACGGGAGCATAGTCTGGCTGTGCGTTCCAACACAGGTGGCCACCTAGATTTTCATTGTCGGCAATGTAAGTGTAGTCCGAAATTGAAAGAAACCGTCTTCCCTGCACAGGTCAAAAAACAAACTGGAAAGGGAAGTAGTGGAAGCGGATTTTATTGCTAAGTGTGCTGACAAATGCGTAAGCACGCCTTCCTTGACATTGCTTGCTAAGGAGCAGCAGTTTTTAGATGGTTTTTTAATCGCACCAAGTGATACATTGTGTTAGCGCATCTTACGGGTTCGCATTTCCCACATGATGGTTGCCGATAAATGCCTACTCCATTTTTCTTTTTTCATTTTCTTTTTCTTTTTCTTTCATTTCTTTTATACAATGGTTATTTGTTGACTTTTTCATTTCTTCATTTATGCTCTGTTGATTTGTTGTTCACTTGTCATCCTTTTTTCGCGCATGCATCAGATTTAATCGGCAGATTCTCACGTTTTTGGTTTTGATAGCGGTATCATGGAGAACCTTAGATTTTATATCGTTCCTGGTGGCGCGTGTGCAAAGGGTGTGCATTTACATATAGACCCGCTTTGGCATTCCGAAATATAGTTGGAAGTTTGCGCCTGTCTGTGTTTCCTTCTTTTCTTCGTCCGTGTTTTTTTGCGCTACCGAGTTTGTGTCAAGAATGTACCAACTAGCCCAAACAAGAGTGTTACTGCTGTCAAGATTTTCCAGCTGACAGCTTGGACTTTGTGGAGACTCTCTCTTCAAGCCGAAATCCTCTGTTAAAATTCAATGGAATAATCCAAGGGTTACTACCCTTATATTGGTAGCAGGTTCTCTGAGTGTAGTGCCACGGTGGCCCAAGACCAAAGTCCGTGCTTGTTCAATGACATTCTCGTTATGGCTTGCTGAAAGGGTGCCTAATGCGGTTCACTGGCCATGAGTGCCATCGTACCACCCTTTTATGTGAGAGGTGCTCACGGTGTTCTCACCCAAAATTCTGACGAATCTCACTGATAGTTTTTGGTTGGGTATCGCAAGGTTTTTGGCGAAATTTCACGCAGTGTTGCAGGTCATGTTGTTACACCATTTTACTACTTGCTGTGATCTGACAAGCACTCACTGCAAGACCTTACTACAGGTTTTCCCGCTCACTTTAATCCAAGTGGCAGCTGAATTGATCCGAGCGCCACCGAAATAATCTGAGACCAAACCATTTAGTCTAGACGCCAGACACTTAATCGGAGCGTCAGCGTATTCAATCCAAGCACCAGCACAGTAGGCAGCGCGACAGTGTTTAGTCCAAGTGCCGCCATGTTTAATCCAATCGCCAACAGCTTTAATTCATGCGCCACTCAATTTAATCCATTCACAAGAAATAGCAATGTTGCGGCGAGAGCAGCAATACCGTTCAAATACACTTGCCCCAATATGAAATATAACATAACTGGAGAGTATAGAAGACAACACTGATATTTGTTGCAATCACTAACGTATCCTTTATGAACCTAGTACTAGCCTTATCTCAAGTTGTGTTCTGTGCGCCCATGAAGCGATAAGCACAAATGGGGGAACGTCGTCGGCAAATCATCACAGCCCATCAGGCCAAGCAGATATCTGCTAATTGTTTTGCAGGAAAGTATACTTAATCTGTCTGATAGCAGATGGCAGTGAACATCTGCGAGATGCAGTGGTGAACATGAGTATAAACTGAGTCGGTGCACTTACACACTTACCACGAGCACTCTGAGCATATACACTTAGTGTCCGAGCGAGTAAATACCCCGCACTTCTATCCTACGGTTTCGGACGAAGCGTTTGTGATAAATACCGAATTATACCTTTTTCATAAAACTCCAGCAAGCAGTGGCAGAAAAATTGCTTTTCTGGTCTCACGTTAACTTTGTTCAGGCATTTAGACCATCCGAACTCGTGTAAACTTCCTGTTTTCTGTGTATGGATTAATTTGATTGGTGTTTAAATTAAAGGTTCTGGCGATTGGATTAAACTTGGTGGCACATGGATTAAACTCATCAGGATGTAGACTAATGGCACTGGTGCTTGGATTAAATATGTTGGTGCTCGGATTAAGTGTTCGGCATCTAGATTAAATAGTTCGGTGTTCGGATTATTTCGGTGACGCTGGGATTAATTTAGCTGGCACTTGGATTAAAGTGAGGGGGAAAACCTGTAGTGCATCATCTGTCAGCAGGGGATGCTTTCTTTGGGCGAATGTCCCCATGTCTCCACTAGAAGGAGCTTCCCACCTTCATTAGTTTATGTGACAAAAAACAATGTTCAACACTTTCTGAATGGGCCTCGTATTCATTGTTTTTAATCTAAATGAAGAACTGTGATATTAAGGGAGCTGAATTAAAGCGAGAAAAAGTCAAGCTGCTACCGGTGGTGGACCAAACCCGCAACCAGCTTGAAGGACTCGATAGAATGATGTGCCTGTTTTCTTTGAATATTTCTTTCGCTCTGCTTGCTCGTGCTCCAAGGCTTCCCATTTCATTCCTGTATCTTTGGTGTAACTGCAACTGGTGTGCACATGTACGCTGTTGCATAGCCGTGTTAACGCATCAGAAGCATGTGTGCGTATGTGGCTCGATGGCAAGTGCATCAGGCTGCCATCAGGTTCAGTTGCACAACGGCTCATTATTCTGATTTTCCTTCAAGTGCAAGCTCCCGCAGCACCCAGAAATCAGGCAGTTTGGAAGGGCTTACAAATAAAGCTTCACTTTAAGGCAACTTAAAATATCTTGAATACCTAAACATGGTCAGTGTCACCGCATAAAATACATCTACGCTCTATGAACTGCCTCCTTAAAGTGTTCCCATCAATGTGGTTAAAATTCCAAACAGCATGAATGTGTCAATACTTGCATTGGTAATTGCTTGTGAAAGCTACATGGTTTATAAATCAACAGCCCTATGTGCAGAGTCATAGTTTAAAAATGTCTCAATCATCATTCACAAACTGCACTGAAGCACAGATAATGATAAGAAGTCTATAGCATGAGTGATCACCAGCTCACTGTTTTTAATACCCTCACGCCAGCGTCACAGAGGTGCGGTGGTGCTCGGAGGGAAGAGTGCACCAATCGAAACTGCTGCCTGGGAACTAAACTTTTATCAGCTAATCTGTCAATATGCCCTGTCAACCAATGGATAGAGGATATTTCCAGGTTCTTCAGGAATCTGCTCAATGTCATCAAATATAAGCAAATGGCTGCTGGCCCTTCCTTGTGCTTTCAACTTCCATGTTTCAACTTTGCACTTGCGAACACCATGCATAGTACACGATGGCAAAATTCGGCTGAGATTTTCTCACTCCATCTTTCATGCATGGAATGTTTGGTCGCCTTAGCCATGTGGAAGTTCAGGACCCCTCTGAAGGGGCATGGAACCCTTCAGAACACGAGATAGAAGGAAAGATAATATCATGTATTTATTGCTTTCAGCACAAATGTTCTGAATAAACCAATATTTATACTTATCCTGTGTGTATTACAAAGATTATACCTTTTATTCCTCGTAACTAGTTGTGAGAAGTCTTGTTTGGGGCACCTTGGACAGGACAAAAAAAATAATAAGAGATAGGACCGCAGATCATGCAGTGGTCCATTACTGGGTACTGCTCTTTTTCATTTCTGCGGTCATAGGATGCAACACATTTTTGTCCTCGAACATTCTTTTGTAATGTGTAAAATTTATTGCTGAGTGGAAAGGTGGTGCTGCTTTTGTGTTGTGCAGTTAAGCAACCCTCATAAACAGTCACTGTAGTTATGATGAGCACAGTCATCATCCATGGAAACATTGCTGTTAGGCACTTGGTTCCAAATGGATAAGGAAAGACAACATACTCCTCAACATGAACACACAAATTGTGCATGCCACTGTGCTGTTATGTGTAAAAACATGATTTCACCTAGTATTGATTGCTTTGTCTTGTGTGTTGGCAGGATAACAATTGAAAAAAAAAACAAGAAAGCTTGAAAATTGGATAAAGGGAAGCGGCTGTGTCTTCATGCAAATTTGGCATTCCCTTATCAGCCCTCATAGTCGTTGCTGTTAACCAATTTGTGCATGAATTGACAATCTTAATCTAGCCTTATGTGTAGCAGGATGTCTAATGCACATTTGCTTCTTTTTTCTCTTGTCCTTTTTTTTTCTTCAAATACTTCAGACTTCCTGAAGATGTCTTTCAAGATGTATTGGAGGAGATCCCACAGGATTGGAGGGTTACTGTAGTCACTGAAGCTATACCACCTGGGAACCATGACTCTTCAGGTAAAACTTTTAATGCATTTTTAAAATAAGTACATATAAGACTACACTTTGAAATTGTTCCCAACAATGCACAAGGTGGGATGAGCGATCAGCACATGGCTCTCACGCAGCCTACATTTCCATGTTCCCCACATTTGAAAAAAATAAAAAAAACACACCACTGCATAAATGCTCTCCGAGATATAATAATATTTAATAAATATAATGCTAAGCAACTCTGTTTAAATGCGGAGAACCAGTGAATGTGTAAATACAAACTTAGTAATTTAAAATGACAGGGTAACAAGTGCCGCATTTGAAATGGCAAACTCTTTTGTGCATCATAATCATTGGGTTACGAAATTGAAGCATAACATGGCTCATGAAAATGCAAATTAATACAGTGAGTGGCTATATGGAACATGTGGAGTTTGACGGTGTACTGAAGCTTAACAAGTACAGTACTCTTTTTTAAGACTTGAAGTGATTGTAGTGTGAAATAAGCCCGACAGAAAAACAAGCAAGCAGAAAACACAATACTGCACACCACAGACTATACACTCACCACTGGTTTCGTGTGCTAGAAGCTAGAGGAAAACAAACACTAAAATATGCATAAGGTTTAAGACAGCTGAAATGAAAAGCTGTTTTTCTTTGCCTAATCGAACCAGTGCTCACACACGTCGTAACTGTTCGAAGTTCATGTTTACAAAGGTGTGAAATAGGTATGTTGACAGCTTGAAAGAAGAGTCAACTGGTGTTTATCTGGCCTACACCACGCCCTATGCACCCTATGGGGCCTGACCCTTGCTTCAATAAGCACCACATGCCATATCATCGACCTAATGTTTCACATGCTATTCCACAATGGCGTAGTGGTTTACATGCAATAACAGATATTGCCACGTGCGTTAAGAAGACCTGCAATGGTGCTCTAGGGCTATGGCACTGGACTGCTGATTTGAAGGTTGCAAGATCGAATTTCTGCCACAGTCGCTGCATTTCGATGGAGGCGAAATGCTGAGGCCGTTGTATTGTGCGGTGTCGGCGCAACATTGAAACCCCAGGTGGTCAAATTTCTGGAGCCCTCCACTACGACATCTTTCATAATCATAGCATGGTTCATAGCACACTACTGCTACATACAACTACAGCTATTACAGATATGAGAAATCGCTGAGCATTTCAACTAATTTCATAGTTTTTTTTTTTGAACATGGGCAAATTATCTGAATGTGCAGTCTTTGGGCCACCTGAAGGGAACTTTATTTCGTACAGTGGCGTAGTTCAATGCTGTTGAACATGAACACAAAGAAATAATGTGGTCCAGATGATCTCCCAAATGTGTTTTGAACCATTATGCTGAAGTTATTGGTAGGTTTTTCTTTGTACTATTTAGAGCTTCCTTATTATCTCCTCAAGTGCCCATTGACTGGAGGACAGCTCGAGTTGTGCCAATTTTCAAAAAACGGCAATCCCTTGTTGGTAGAGAACTATTGCGCTATATCATTAACTTTGTTATGCTGCAAATTAATTGAACATATTGTCAACACCATGAAAATGTTTAGAGGAGAATTCCGCATTAACAGATTGCCCGCTTGGCTTTAGAAAATTTTTCAACTGCGACACAACTGTTAACTGTAATTCATACATTCGCAAAAACTTAGATAATAATGGTGAAATTGATGCTCTTTATATTTCAGTAAGGCATTTGACAGAGTTGTTCACTTTAAACTGATTCAAAAACTTACGGACAATAATCTTCCTGACATAATAGTTTCTTACGTAGCAGCTTACATTTCTGATCGCATGCAGTTCGTTTGTACTGAGGGCAGCAATTCCAGCTGTCCCGTAACATCCGGCATACCGCAGGGTACTGTCCTGAGGCCATTGCTGATTCTTGCATACATAAGTGATATTATCTCGGTCATTACACACATACGCAAATTCGGTTGTTTGCGGATGACTGTGTTTTATTTCGGGAAATATACACCGTACATGATGACGCCAAACTTGATTTAAGCTTACACAATATACAGGAATGGTGTGATAGGTGGGGCGAGTCATTGAACAAGGACAAAACCGTCTGCCTTCATTTCACTTGATAGAAAATACCTTTAAAATATGAATACAAACTGGCCACTTCCCTGCTAAAGGAAGTTGAAAATTATAAATACCTAGGCATCACATATTCTAATACACTTTCCTGGAATTTGCATATTAGCAAGATCTGTTGTTCTGCTTTCCACAAACTTTGCTTAAAACACAAACAGGAATTCACCTTCCAGCATTAAATTGTTAAGCTATTTGACCTCATTAGACGTAAACTAGAGCATGCTTGCATCAGATGGGATCCCTACACTAAATATAACATTAAAAGTATAGAAAAAATTCAGATAAAAGCTATTCGTTTTATTTATTCCAAGTTTAAGCACACCGATTCCCCCACCCAGATGACGTTGGCCAATGACATTCCTCTCCTTGAGACACGAAGGTAGATGCTTTCCCTGAAGTTCCTACAGCAGCTAATTAACCATGGATTATCCTTAGACACCGTGGCATACGTCACCCCTTTGTCAATAAGGCATACCCGTCATGAACATGTATATCCCCTAACCCCTCATTTTGCCAGGACAAGCGCATTTGAATTTTCCTTCTTCCTCAGAACAACGTCTGAGTGGAACACCCGACCTGATATGAACATTTTGTTTGATGCGCACTAATCATATGTTTTCAGTTATGTATATTTATCTTATTCGGTGTATTTGTCCACTTATTGGTTCGATGTATTATATATTTATACTTGAGTATTTTGTACTGTTTTGCGAGTATTTTTCCTCTCTTGCATTTTAAGCTGTAAGTGCCCTTCCTGCGAGAACTGATTTGTGGTCCACAATATTTTGTTGAGAAAAAAGAAAAAATATGGCACTTATGCATTTCTATTTACCCTAGTTTCTCAATTTTAACGCTGCTTTGATTATAATGTGAAGGGTAACATTTCGTTTCCTTTAGCAAAAGGAAGAAAAAAAACTACTCAAAAAGTGTGACAAAGCTTATTTTTAAAACGAAGTGACTTGGAGATTCTACCTTTCTGAAAAATATTTTTGCTAGTCATAGTATTCATTGGACAATTTCTCGAAAATCATCTCCTCCTTCTCCCTCTAATCCTCGCAGGCAATCTCGCCTCGGCTGCCATTGGGTTCATTTGGAATTGGCACTTCTTGAAAGCATGAACTATCGTGTAATCTGGGTTGTCATGCCAAGAGGCGACTGACAACTGTGGAATCTGCAAAGTTCTTGGCCGCTTGATGCTAAGAGGTCAAGATCTGTTCTTCACCAATCCAATCGTGTGGAGCTTGCATACTCTTTCCTCGAATGCTTTGTTCAAACATGCATCAGCTGGTTGTAGAATAGATGTCATCCCATTAGGAATGGTGGCAGGATGTGTACCTGCAACTTTATTCTTGACCTCGGAATTGAACATTCTCTGAAGAAAAATCCCATACAAGGACTGATGACTGGTAAAAATGAGCTCCTGTTTGTCTGCACCATAGCACATTAATAAAGTCAAGTACGAACAATGCTTCCATCCACCCATCCATTTTTGATCCACATTTTTGGGAAAGGTTTCTGTCATAACAGTTTTCTCACAATGAAAAATTGTGTGGTGGCAACTGGAGGCCATCTGCCAAGCATGGCATCATTACCGTCAACCTGTTCTCTTCATTCTCAGTTGCCCTAACGTGGATTTCTCAAGCATCGATGCCCTTGACGGTCTTGCTCATAGGCATATTGAGGTACCACGTGGCAGCCTGATTAGTCTTGCCAATATGTCCCACTGGCACATTTGACAAATTGCACAAACCAGGCATGAAATGTTGAAGTTATAAAAACTTTTCTTGAGAGTACTGTAGCAACTTTTGTAGACTGGATGTTGTTCGAAGAGAAAGCCCATTCTTTCACATAAGCCTTGCAATTACCTATGTTACACTTCAAACATTTGTGGTATTTTTATATGCTGTGTGACGTCACCCACTTTGCACTGGATTAGCTAAGTACTGAGTGCTGTGAGACAACTGCACTGTTCAGGGACGAAATCTGCAACGCACTGGTCCAATTCAAAAGTGCCATCTCTGGTGGAAGCCACAACATTTCTTCCCATGCCTTTTCTTCAAAACGAGCTCCTACCGGAGCTGTCATCTGTGGATGGTCGACCCATCCACATCAATGCTGTGGGTAGTAGCACAGTTTCGGACTTCTTTGGTCATCACATGAGCCCTTCTCCTTAACAATGCATCATACTGAGCACAACATGTTACCATCAAAGGCTTTAGAAACCTCGAGGGGAACCGAAGCCACCAAATACCAATAGAGTAGCAAGGATAAATGGGCTAGTTGGTAATGGTTCATTGTGGACGAAATGGGGCACACGTAAACTAGCAGAACACGGGAATACCTGTCTTGTTCCCTTCTGCTAGAGTCTGTGTTTACGTGCACTCAACTACTTCCATGATGGACCAGTACAAACAATGCCACAAGAATGAACGTGAAGTGTGTGCAGTGTGAGAAAGAAAAAATAAAACATAAGTAATCTTCTTTTGCTTACCATAAATTCAAGTGGCATTTGCACAGCCACATGGCGCCAAGATCAGTCACAAAATGACGAACACTGGAGCCGCCAGGTCAGTTGCATGCAGCATGGTGCTTTTGAGGCAACTTGAATTTCAGTGTTCTATTATAAGGGTGCGGCTTCAGGCAAAAAAGTTCGGTAGAAGACTTTTGTTACGATGGAGCAAATATACTGTATCTGACACATTTTCCTTGCCTTTCTTATATCCCATTGAATTTGTTAACAGTAAATTAATACAACCTTGCAGAATCACATACATTATTTATGGGACACAGACGGTTTCGGCATCTTTAATTCTATTTTGGTGGCAGCAAGTTGTTTCTCTTTTTCTCCTCCTTTATTCGTTTATTTTATTGTCATTCAACTAAAAAATTTCGAATAATGCCAATATGGTTTTTGTGCTTTCATTATCTGTTGGCTTCTTAGGTCAGGTCTAACAAGGCAATGGACCCCTCTATCCATTCTTCATTTTTGATACACTTGCTCTGGGACACACTACCAAAATATTTTTGATGGCGGAATGCATGGAATAACATCATGGAATTCTTTGTACCAGGGAACAGTACAGAAAAAAATTAAGTCAGCAACGTTGCAAAGACTGATGAAACAGTGGAGCTGGCGGCTGCTACTTACACTGCCTCTCTCATCTAGGAGTTCACATGCGCATCAGAGCTTATGGCGCGGTTCGAGGGCAAGTGCGGTCCGCTTTTCCCTTCTGTTTAATAAAACTGCTTCTTGGGCTAGTTGGTTCATTATAAAGTGCAAATGCTTACAGGGCGCAAATTGAACAAACAAAAGAGAGGGACACACAGACACACACAAAGCGCCTTGTGTGTGTCTGTGTGTCCCTCTCTTTTGTTTGTTCAATTTGCGCCCTGTGAGCATTTGCATTTTCCCTTCTGTTCAGCCCAGGACTTTGTGGTACTCGGCAGAGGACAAGTGCAGCTCCTTTCTATGCAGTCCGATGGTTGTTTCTTTACCCCCCTGTCTCTCTCTCCCTCCATTGGTCTCATTTTCTCTTTCTCTCACAGCAAGTTGCATTGCAATCGATAGTACAACGCAGTGACATGGTTCCCATAAATGCATTTCCTGCAAGTGCAAGTGTATAGCCTAGCGGTTGTGACGCTTGCCTTCCAGACTGTGGGTACCTGGTTTTGAATCTTGCCTAGCAAAGGAAATTTCTTTGTTTTGTTTATTTCTTCTCCTCTACTCCCCCCTTCAGTTTGCATAGCTGTGCTGAGCTTTAAGTGATGCCAGTCAGTATCTGAACTTGAGGTAAACACCTCTACTGTTAAAACCAAACATGAAGAAACACAGACATTATGTAGTGCTGACTATCAACTGACTTCGTGGTAATGAAAGACATATATAAACACACATGATATCTAAGAATTCCCTCATTGTAAGCAAAATACAAACCACGAAAACAAGAAATAACGACGTAGAAGAAAATTAGAAATCGGATGGTTATTGCGTGATGCTTCACGTGTGTGTTGAAAGTCTTTTTTCTTTACATGTTAGATTAGAGATATGTACATCTTTGTCTGATAATAAAAGAGGCGTCATACTTATGCATTTATCCTTTAACAATACAGTATTGTGGGCCTCGATAATTTCTTTGCTCTAGCAAATAACATTTTTGAAAATCATGACGACAACCTTGTTTTACAATGAACACTAAAATGTCCACTTATGGCACTGCTTTCATTATTGTGGTGCTTGCATAGCTTGTAATTTAAATGTTGGCGGGTCATCTTTCCGAAGTACACCTTTTGACATGGCAGAGTGATGTGGTACACAACATTTCCTACACATGGCAAAAATGGCGACCTCTGTCACTAGAGGCGAGACCTTTCTTGGAAAGGTTGTTTACACAGTTGCACAGTATGGAAAGTTTTTTGGCACGCTCAAACCAACCTCGATTCTGGGATACTGGAGCTCCAAATTGTGATACAGTTTATGTAAATAGTGATTCCAATGTAGTTACAAACTTGCCTTAATTGCACAGTAAGAAACATGTCCTGTCATTTCACAGCACCCATTCCTAGTTGATGAAAAGAAAAATCGCCAAGCTGGTCCTGTCCAACGCGCTGAAAAAAATCATACATGTTTTGCAAGTGGGATAGTTTTCAAGTGCAGGTGAGTAGATTTATAGTGGTTGGTTACTCATTTACATGCTGGCTTCAGTCGCACAGGAATGTTGAATTAAGCTTATGTTAGACCAATCAATGAGGAAGTAACGATAACGACTGGCGAAAACAAATTCGTAGATCTACTGTAATACCCTGCTTGCATGAACTGTTGCAATTTGCAGCTGAAAGGCCAGCTTATTAATGCCAAGGTTGCTTTGGATGTGCCAGTAAGCTGCTTAGACTGCAACAGTATCAACAAAGCTCCCAAGGAAGGGCCCACCTTTAGTGAGCAACACAGGTTGCCATTCTTGTCATGTGTGGGGAATATTCGGCTGTGTCATGATGTTTAAATGACAGGCGTCGTGATCCCCGCAGTAAGGTAACCAGTGCCATCAGTGGCCATCTCTCTGTTGTAAGTAGTTTGGTTATAGGGATTCTTAAAGATGTGACTTGCTAGCAAGCAACAGTGGCCCAGCATAGTTAGAAATTGTGGTGGCCCACGACACTTCATTGTTGAAGTTATACTTCAACAATGTATGAGTACAGTTTATTTTATCATTGAATAAATTATGTCTCTTGTCTAACACGACATGAAAATCCACTTTCACCATGCACACGCAGAATCATGTTATGATGACCATTGCGTTTGTTAATTTTCTTATTCTCTGTCATTTTTGTTTTGTATTCTGCTTATTACAAGGTGCTGTTATGCATGTATTTATATACAGCTTTCACCACAATAAAGCCACTTGATAGTCGGCGTGTCCGAGCTGCCGACCATACCAAATTTCGTGGTATAATCTCAACTTCTTACCTGACCCAGCTGCACATCAACCTCTTTTTTTTTTGTTCTTCTTATAGCATGTATACTCATAATCGCTGCCTTAATTTTCCATTTGCGCTATTATCCAAATGTATTCTGATAATGGGTTCCATTTCCTTAATCTCGTATTGCTTCTTTCCAGGTGTTGACACTGCCTTTATTGATTCATTTTATCCGTGAAGACACTTTTCTGTTTCAGTGACCCCTAACTTTTCACAGAATGAGCAGCAGAACTCTAACTCAGTTCTCCAATTCATGTCTGTGCATCCATTTTTCAACACTTAGGCTTCCCTTGACATGCTCTGTGCACCAACTCATTTCCTCCTTACACAGTGAGGGTGCGGATGAGTGAACTACATGCACACAAGTATGCCACCAAGGAAAACACGTTAAGGCACCCTTTTCAAAAAGTTGGCTACAGTAACCAAGATTGTTGTTTTGTCAGTGTTAGTCTGTGTTTCCTTACATCGTGGTACTTTCTGCGATTATCCTGCTCTGTTTCATTAGAGTGGAAGCTCACTAACAATTCTCTTTATTTCTCCTAACAGCAGCAAGCTTATCCATGCAAGATGTGTATGGCCAAGAGTGATTATCTGGAAGAGCGTAGGCCGAACAAATGGTAGTTGATAATAAAGTTGTTTTTCTTTACTGAAGAGCTTGTTGACTAAATTTTCTCGCCTGAAACCGTGCACTTTATACTTCATATAACAAATTGCAGTGCCTACCGCCTTTTGAACTATTCGATAAACTGAGCTCTTTGATTTTCTATGCATCACAGAGGATATGTTTTTGTAGGATGTTCATGCACCACTGTTCTGTCAAGACATTTATTTCTGCAGCTATAAGTGACTTTCATGACGTTTTACGAATGTGTACATGCTACAAAATTAAACATGCTTTGTGAAATGTACAAGATACCAAAGGTCAAATAAAATACCTTCTTAAACATCTTAATGAGCAAACAGACAATGAAGCCTAGGAAGGCATAGGGGAAGTTACTTGTGGTATTGTAATTGTGGAGTTTATAAAGTAGAAAGGAATTAAAGTGGACGAAAAGACAAACCTGCCTTCGGTGGGACCCATACCCACGACCTTCGGATGTCGCGTCCGATGCTCTACCAACTGAGCTACAAAGGCGGTCGTCCCCCCGTCCACTTTATCGTGTATTTATGTACGTATTATCCTGGGAGTGTTAGGCAGCGCCACTCGTGGCCAAGGCGGCGTGTGTAGAACACACTTTCTTGCCAGGAGGCGTCACGTAGAACGTGAACTTGGATGACATGGCTGCTGCCCAATAAGCCCTCGCATGCTACCTAAGGCACCAAGTCTGCCGCAACGAGGCCCAAGCTATGAAATAACGAAAGGGAAGGGGTCAAGGGCTCGTTCTTTATTTTTTAGAAACAACTTAATGAGCAAACAGACAATGAAGCCTAGGAAAGCATAGGGGAAGTTACTTGTGGTATTGTAATTGTGGAGGTTATAAAGTAGAAAGGAATTAAAGTGGACGAAAATTGTCTGTTTGCTCATTAAGTTGTTTCTAACAAATAAAGAACGAGCCCTTGACCTCGTCCCTTTCGTTACTTCTTAAACATAAGCAACACCTGTACATTTTAAATACAGAATCATAAATATAGGTTAACACAGGACGCCCCTGTGTTCCGACGGGCTCACCGTATTACGCAGATTCAACACACAGAATAATAAGTGTTATTATTACGGAAGCACCTGTATTTTGGCGACTGGCCCGTATAGTGCAAATATGTCGCACAGTTTCTCACGTTTTTTTCAATACATCAAGCATGTGTATATATACGACTCAACCGTATAGACAGCAAAAAGAAAACGGGGCATGTTGTTCTCAAGCTACGGCCACATCTGTGCGTTAACGACTAGACCGTATTGATCAAATTCATACAACGGAGCCTGTCGTTTTACAAATACGAATGCAGGCGTATACAGCACTGCGACAAATATTTTACAGGCTTTCCGTCCTACGGAAGTTGCTGTTACTAAAGTTACGAAGAGTGTTCGGTCACAATTTACCAGCAGGTTTTGCCGTAAACTAGGGAAATTTTTTTTTTACAGTGCAGCGCAGCCAAGGCCATGCCACCATGACCGCAGTAGCGGCTGGAAATAAACGTTGCCGGAAGATCTACTTACAATTTTATTTAATCGGTTGACTGATATCTCCACTTCTACATACCCTATTTAAACACGTCACTAGACTAAGCGCACAGATGCATTCTCAAAGGCAATAGAAAAAGAATTGTTTAGCTCGATTCGTTACTTTTTAAAAAAGCATATTATCGATTTTAGTTGTTATTAGGCTAGTTTACAAGACAGATCCAAATAAATTGCAGGTGATAATGTACAATGACGCAGTGTTTATTATACTGATTATGAAAAAGATAAATTGATGGTTCCGTGACCTATAACAGAAAAACACATTTTAATACTAACACCTTTATAATGTCGTTATGATTATAGCTACGGCCATAGTTTTGCGAGAGAGCTTGTATTTCCATACTGACATTCTACGCGCTAAATCTCACACTCCTACGTGCAAGTTTGTAGAAGCTATTCCCATTTATATAGCTTTAAAAACACGTGTTTCAAACAATGGTAATTCGGCCGGATTTCTTACTTCTATATTTTTCTGTAGCATACCTGATTCTTCTAGTACTACTCAATTCTGCATTACCGGTATTGTTATTTGTTAAATCGTACCAAACTTTACTTGATTTTGACAAAAATAACGCACGTACTTCAAAAAGTATACTGGCTCACTCACCGACGCAGTCGTTGTGCCGGCTATCCGTGGCTGATAGTCGATCACTCCACAGCACGAGCACGACGTAGGTTCCAGCGACGCTTTGCTGCTCTCGACCACAGTGTCCCTTGGTGCTCATCGCTGCTTGTAACGTTCACAAGATGCACGAAACGATTTCATCTTTTCCTAACGCGGCCGAAGGCCTGCCACTTCGCGTAAGCATCGCATCGGTTCGACTGTGTAGCTAGGACCGGCGCCATGCTAGGTTTGAGAGTCCTCGTCGGGCTGCGACGTCACTCCTCCAGCAGCCAATGAGAGTTGCCTGGCGCGGTCAGGCGGTGGTAGGGAGCATTTGCAGGTAGATACCGGAGGGAAATACGAACTCCGGTCATTGTTTACCGGAGGAGATGCGTGGAAGGCGCCCCGTTCCCTCGGTGCTTCATGCGCCGGATTGAAACCGCGGCGAGGCCTCGCACGTACTCCGGCACATCACGATGCGTCGAGTATATGGTGACGTCACCGGAGGTTAGCGGGAGTATTATCCTGCAAGATCTCCCAGCTGGGCATATTTTCGTTTACAGTGGAGCACATGTAAAGCATGCTTGTGAAAACGCTTCGCTACCACGACCGATTAGCTGAGACAACGCGTAGAACTGCTGAAAAAGTGCATATATATAAGATCTAGCTGGGTGCGCCAGCCGTTCCTGAAAAAAGGATGTGTTCAGCACTTGTAGCGCGCCTACACATCGATCATCTCACTCGTTGAGATTGCGAAATGAGGTGGTAAAATGAAATAAAGGGCAAGCAAAATATCGAAGCAAGTGGTGACTGCAGTTGCGTCACTGAGTGGTTGTATTGATTTTTCACTCACCTGCGAGTGCAGTCACATTCGCCAGACAGAAGTCTTCCGAGGAGCCGTCTTCAGAGAAAACTGCGTTCCTGGGTAGAGCTTTCGCGTTCGCTGGCTTAAAGCCTTTGATAAGCGTTGTCGGAAGCACCGCGCGCTCGTTGTCTTGAATGTATTTCACTCAGGCATACATGACGTAACGCACGGTGAGAAACACGTATACACGCACGTCAAAAAATACACACAAGGCACACAACTAAGACTATCACGCAATCACGCACGCGGACAGAGATAACCTCTGTCACTAACGAGGCCTGCCGCGGGGCCGAAGGTGTAGTCACAGCAGAGGTGGCAGAGGGCGCTAGTATTTAGTAATCTAACGAAAGTGGTATAAAACTAAGACGAACGCGTCGCGAGCCTCTTAGCATTCATAGATGCACATTGAGTTTCACTTATAGCATTTACGTGTAAAATTTGTTCCAGCATTCGTCGGCGTTGGAAACTGTGTACACAGGCTCGCAGGCCTGCAGCATTCGCGCTTGCTTGAATGAATGAATGATAACTTTATTTTCAGCTATAATAGAAGTAATAACATTTAAAATGCTGCTATTTTACTCTGCACAATCACTTTGCGTCAACTGGGAGTTTCCCTGCCATTTTTGTGCGTGAGGCAAGGGCCGGAACAGATATTATGCTTATGAGAAAAAAAATATTGGAAAATTATCGACTTGGGGGCTTTAGGGTGCCGCAAATGTCTTTCGACCCCGCATGTTTTCGTGCCGCTACGTGCAGAGCAAGCATTAGGTTCGATGCATTCCCGTTCAGGCGAACGCAAATGACAAATGTTTACTTCGATCGGAGCTCGTGATCGGAGCTTGTGAAGCCATAAAGAAACTGAATTTGCGCGCGCTTTGCTTATTTGGCGGTGGAACGCAATGAAAACTTTATACCGCTGATCAAAGCGTGACGACAGTACGAGATAGTCGAGAAATTTTTCTTCAAAGTACCAAATACAGGTGTCCAGGATCAATTTCATAAGTTTGCGAGGATAACGCAGGCACACTGAATTCATCATTGTAAATTTTCATTGTCTGTATGACCGGACTTAGTCCATGAGCAATTTGAAAAAACGACACTAAAAAATATTCTTGAACACCTTGTGTAATTACTGCGTTTTTCTTACCAATTGTGCTTTTCAGAGCTATTCATGGTGGCACAGTGCATCATTTTTATGTGCATTGCTTGTAGTTTTTTTAGCATATTTCACGTCTCCTTCCACATAATGTATGTACATTGTACATTTATAGTATGTAAATTTGTACGTACTGATATGTTTGCACATTCTGTACTGTTTATGTTTTTACATTTGTTTCAGCTACTTCTCTCTACCTCTGGTTTACTGTTATATTGGGCGTATATCTCAGTGCAGTGATAGTTCCTTTTTCTCCCCTCTCATCATGTATAACATTGACCTCCACAAACATTTTCGAATATGGCCTCCTTTTGCCGTTCACATCTGTGAAATCTTGTAACCACTGTCTGGAGCAACAGTTTCTTATTAAGCCATGTTTGCAAATATCACTTAGAACACTTTTCAGTAGTTGCGTATTTTCAGAGAAAAAATGGAACATGTTCTATAAAGTGTAAGATACGTGACATTTGTGGCACACACACTTCTGTACATGAGGGCATAAATGAAGACGCGAACAATAAAAGATCTTTGTCCTTCAGCAAAATTCGACTTCTGCCCGCACCGCCTGCGTCACCCAGGCGTGAATGGTTGACAACTTTTACAAACACATATTCCCAATTGTGGCCTCCCAGTTCTCCAGATTAAAATCTACTCATTCGCTATGTCTGGCGTGCCATTGCAAGAACGGCCAACAAAGAGCCACGTAATACAAATGACTCGCTGAAAGCCACCATTGCTGCCTCAATGGCCAAAGTCTCTAGGACCCATCTGATCCATACATGCAGCCATTTTTGAAGCTGAATTGAATTGGTTATTGCTGTGCATAACAGATTCATTAATTGTGGAAATAAACCATAAGAGAAAGAATTCTATTTCCCAACACTTGGTGAAGACGTTTATTTTTGCTAAAGATATTCTTTTCTGCTGGAAGCCAACATTGTGTACTCAATTACTTTGAACACCCAGTATGTATTTCATTGCACTATGTGTTGCTGTTGCTGCTTAATTTCTTACATTGGTGCTTCGTACCTTAGTCTGTATTGGTATTGACTATGACTGGTAATATTCCTGCTACTGGGGTAGTTGTTTATACAAATGGGGTTTCTTAACAAGCTATTTCATGAGTGGGCGAGGCGGCAGCAAACCCGGCACCATGCTGAGCAGTCCTTTTTGCTTCGTGCTACAGGTTGCGGTGGTGATTCTCGGAAACCAAGCTTCAACTAGCGCCAGCGCTGCTTCGACAACGCTGGTGGGTGTAGACCACCACGCTGGCGGGCATTCATTGACACTTGGTGAATGCGGCATCACGGACCCACAGAGTGTTCCACGCGCCATGAGTCGGGATATTACCTCATCAGCAGTGACGTCAAGTCACATGCCTCATCGGACAACTATAAAAGGACCCGACGAACTATTCTTCACCAGTGGGCGAGGCGGCAGCAAACCCGGCACCATGCTGAGCAGTCCTTTTTGCTTCATGCTACAGGTTAGTAGATACATGCCAACTCGTGGTTATCGGTCAGATAACCGGTTTTTGCTGCTGCTGCCCTGCCCACTGTGTGTCAGTTATTTTTTGTCTAGCATAGTTAGTCCATTAATCAGAGATCTTTTGGTTTGCGGGGACGTAGAAGAAAATTCTGGGCCATCAGAGAAAGACCTCTTGCAAGAACTTCTGAGTGGGTAAAGTAAAATCCTTGCAACTATACAGGACATACAGAGAACGCAAAATGAAATGCAAAAGAACCTATCAAAGCTAACAAAAGAACTGATGACATCGAGCAATGATTGGGTAATTTAAGTATGCTGAGCTCTAAGGTACATAGCATCGAGTCGTCGATAACAAACTTCGAGGAACAATTCGCTAAAGTTACTGAGCGTGTTGATGACTTCGAAAACAGAAGCAGGAGAAATAACCTAATAATCTATGGCTTACATGAAGCTAGAGTCGAGACAACAAAAGACTTAGAACGCAAAGCAAAAGACGAAGTATTTAATGAAAAACTGGGCATCAACGTAATCGGCATTGAAAGGTGCCACAGGCTTGGAAGAAAAAGCGAAAATAAAACACGTGCAGTGATTCTTAAATTTCTTGACTACCGAGAAAAGAGCGCCCTGCTTGGAGCTTCGCATAAAATTAAAGGTAGTGAATTGTCACTCTCTGAAGACTTTTCTAGGCGAGTACGGGACACACGGAGGCTTTTATGGGAGAGTGCTCAGGAGGAAAGGCAAAAAAACATGAAAGTAAAGCTGGTTTACGATAAGTTGAGCATTGACGGGACTTTGGTTGGGATGCCGAAAAAAAATCCCGTTATAAGCTACAGAGATCAGGTCCTCGAAACTGACGGTCTGAACCCAAGCGCGGCCCTTTAGGAATACTTAACGTAAATTGTAGGACCGTGATAAACAAACGTACCGAGTTAGAGGGATTTCTTTTGTCGTACAACCCAGATATCGTTGTCCTGACAGAAACATGGTTAAGTGACGACATATTTGAGAGCGAGTTCATTCCGCTTGGGTATGGCGCATTCAGAAGGGACAGGGGTAGCAGGGGTGGCGGTGTAGCCATCCTCTTCAAGGAGAGCATTAAGCTGGTAAAAATGCCTGATTTAGTAGACGTTGAATGCATTTTTTGTAAGGTCTACCATGAAAATGTTAGATATATTATTGCTGCTCTGTACAGACCCCCTAGTTCTGGTGTTGACGTTTTGGATTCTTTAAAGCTATACATGAACGAGCATATGAAACCAAGTGACCTATTATTCTTTCGGAAGATTTTAACTTGCCAAACGTTGATTGGGCAACGATGTCGCTCAAAAATGATACAGATAGTTTAGGAGAAGCCATGCTTAACATTGCCTTTTCATTTAATTTATCACAATTAGTTGATACACATACCAGAAAAGAGGGCGATTCCGAATCGATTCTGGATCTTTTCTTTGTAAGTGGGACCTTAAGTAGTCAATCAGCGTGTGATGTGTTTCCCGGTATATCGGATCACGAGGCTGTGTTATTAACAATAGATAATATGAAGTGGAAAGACAATTGTAGCTCCGTCCGATTCCGCAACTTCTCCAGAGCTGATGATGTTTCCATTATTGACACGCTTTCGTTTTACTTAGATTCTTTTTCGGAAAATGTTGTAGATGTGCAACAATTGTGGGATCGCTTTAAGTGAGTGCATTGAAAAATGTTTTTGAAATTTCAATGAGTGCATTGAAAAATATGTACCAACTATTGTTAAGAAAAGAAAAAAAGAATCCCTGGCTTACTCGGGAGATGCTGAGATTGAAAAGGCAGCTAAAGAGAATGAAAAATAAAATGAAAAAAACAAGCAGTGTTTCACCAAATGAACGACAGAAATTTCTCTCTCTTTCATCTAAGCTTCGCATCCAACTATCTACTGATAAACAACGTTACTATGGAGAATCGTTGCCTAAATTCATCACAGCGTCCCCAGAGAAATTTTGGCGGGAGATGTCACCGAAACATTACCAATGCGATGTATTTGAAGTTGATGGTTCTCACTTGGATGACGAAGAAAAAATTCCTAACTCATTTAATCAGCATTTCCACTACGTTTTTACTTGTGATGATGGTGTGTTACCTGTTTTAGAGAACTCTTTACCCCCTATTTCTGATGTATTAATAAGTGAACAGGGAATCTTCCACATGCTTTTAAAACTCGATGAAAAGAAAAGTTCAGGCCCTGACGATATACCCAACGCTTTCCTAAAAAGTTATGCCGAAATGATTTCGAAATACTTGCACATTGTGTTTTTACGTTCCTTAGAAGAAAGTCAACTCCCGAATGACTGGAGGACAGCACGAGTGATACAACTTCATAAAAGCGGTGCCAAAGAGTGCATAAAGAATTATCGACCGATATCGTTAACGTCTACCAGCTGCAGAATACTAGAGCACATTATACATAAACATATCATAGAATTTTCGGATGCTAATAACATCTTGACAGAATGCCAGCATGGATTTCCGAAAGGGTACTCGACTTGTACACAGCTAGTTGCTACCATTCATGACTTTGCCTTATCAGTAAATAATGTTAAACAAACTGATGCAATTTTTATGGACTTATCGAAAGCGTTCGACAAAGTATCACACAGTATGTTATTATTCAAATTACATTGTCAGCTTTGAAATGTTCATCTTGTTAATTGGATTTCAGCGTACCTGAACAACCGCCATCAGTTTGTTGCATTTAAAGGCCACCAATCTAATACCTACCAGTGCAATCGGGTGTCCCGCAAGGATCGGTCCTGGGGCCGCTCCTTTTTCTTATATTTATAAATGACATAGTAAAAGACATCTCTGTTAAAATAAAATTGTACGCAGATGACTGTGTTCTCTATACAGAAGTTAATGACCAATCAGATCAGACACTATTGAACAATGATTTTCAGCGTGTTGCTTCTCGGTGTAAACGGTGGCAGATGTGCATAAACTTCGAGAAGACAGTTTTTATGCGGATAACTCGAAAGAAAATGCCCTTAATGCTTACATATAATTTCAACAGTGTGATTTTGTCTGAGGTGTGCGAATACAAATATCTTGGGCTGTGGATATCCAACGATCTTAGGTGGAATAAACATATTCGTTACGTTACAGCTAATGCTTCCAGGAAATTATTCTTTTTAAGGAGAACACTAACTTTGGCTACCCCCGCTGTAAGAAAATTAGCATACAATTCCATTGTCCTACCAGTCTTAGACTATGCTGCTGTAGTATGGGACCCCTATACAAAATGTAATATTCTGAAACTAGAAAATGTCCAAAAAAGAGCCGTACAGTTCATTTATAACGATTTCCGACGCAGTTCAGTACGTGAGCTGCAAGCTCGCGCTAACCTAACGCCGTTAGCCGAAAGAAACCGCTCGTCACGGTGAAAATTTTTATATCAGTTAATTAAGGGGCACCATTCACTAATGTCAACGTTAGTGAATGGATCTCGTTCTCATCCGGGTATTCAACGCGCCTAAGGCATGAACTAACAATCACTCCTTCCCGTTCTCGTAACGAATGTTTCAAGTATTCTTTTTCCCCACGAACAGTATCAGATTGGAATAACCTTAGCAGCACCATCGTTCGAGCGCATTCTTTTTCAGCATTTTCGTCCTTTCTTTATGGCTAAAGATAGAGTTATTTTTCGTGTATACTGTGTGTATTACATCTCCGTTGCCTGTTGTTTTGTTGCTTTTACACATTTAAAAAATTCTTTGCTATGTAATTGAACCTGAATTTGTTGTCTTTAGTGTATGTAATCATCTTCCAGTATATATATATATATATATATATATATATATATATATTTGAGTGCCATTATGATATATTTAATTCATGTATTGTATCCCACCCTGCTAAAACCCCGGAAAGGGTTGCAGGACCAATAAATAAATAAATAAAAAGGAGCAGCGGGCTAAAAAAAGGTGTGACAATCTTGCATCTTATGTTGAGAGTTTACCTCTTTCCGTGATTAACCAAGTGGCAAAAAGGTGCAGCAGATATGCATTTCAATTTTTAAAATATAGCAGCAATATTTTTTAATTTAAAAGGTTCTACAAAAAGAAATGACAAAATATTTGCAGCCACATGATTTTATATATGCTGTACTCATGCATGAGATTGAAAAGGATAAGGTCAGATAATTTATTGTTTGTCATTGTTAGGAAACATGCAATAATGAAATAAGAAATAAGGAAATTGGCATTTGCTGGGGTTCGTGGTCAGAAGTTTTAAATGCATCAGCTAGCACTGTCACATGATAGAGCTAGTCGGTCTTAGTAAAAGTGATATTGGGGGTTTGTTATATTGTTTCATTTATTGCATCACTGATCAGGGGACATGGGTTGGAGTTTATGCACGTTCATTCGAAGGACAGAATGCAGCAGTCTGTCACGCATCACACAGCAGTCTGTCACACACTTTGCATGTGTGTGAGTCCAACAAATAAAGAAAACTATTTTTTTAATGGGGCCCTGCAACACTCTCTGAACAAATTCAGAAAATGGTACCGATCAGTTGCCCACGCTCCTCCTGTAAAATGTCATTGCACTGCACGCACCAGAGAATTTGCAATAGTTTCAAATAGTACAGCTGAAAGTGCCCGCTTTTCTTTCAACAAATTGCGTCACTGAGGAATAATAATTAAAGCCGCTTGAGGAAGAAATAGCACTGGCTGATTTCATGGTCGCAGAAGGATTATCTATGCTTTATTTGTTCGTATTGAATTCAACAAAAAAGAATATGTGCACATCTTCCTTCACTTTTATTTCCTAAGACCCCCACTTGGGGGCATTACATAAGGGGTAGGGTTAAAACGGTAAAGCTCGGAATTAGTGGCCACATGTCTACCCAAAAGCAATTAGTTTCTAAGCTGAAGTATAACAACAAACCACTACTTGACAACCGTACTTACAGGTAAAGAAACAATACACACAACAAGTGCTGACTCGCAACTGAACATTTTACTAGACATAACACATGAATATAACCAACATGCAAGTGCACGTGACATGGATTCTTGCTGCCGTTTTGTCAACGTAAGATCAGGTTAAGAAAACACGCACTGTAGAAAGACATATTCCTTGTCGAACAAATCAACTGAAGCTTGGCTGATACATTTTTCGTTTTCTTTAACAATAGGATACACCTCTACCACCTCTCTGCTAATCTGCTGCACATGCTTGTACACTATTTCAGTGCTCAAAAAAAAAGATGGGAGAACAGCCACATGATTTGCAATGCATTACAAGATTAGCAATGGCCAAATTTTTGCAAGAAGCATTATGCATTTTAAAACAACACTGTATAAATACAAGTTGGCCCACGAGCTTATAAATGTTCGGAATAGGTATGGGATCAATATTGTGTTTTCCAGCAAGAATAGACTTAGCAAGCTGTGCCGTCTTGTTAATGAAGACTTTCCACAGCAGAACACATGTGGTATCGAGCACGGGAAGAAGTCTCAAAAGTATAAGAAGTGTGAACGAGATGTTCTGACAGTGTTCTATTTTCGTGTGGTGATTTGTGTATTGAACAAACAGGACCTTGAATTAATGCTAGACTACAAGAAAATAATGCTTCTTTAAAAAGTTGGCCTCTGCAAATCTTGCAATGCACTGCAAATCATGTGGGTGTTCTATTTTGGCGAGTACTGAGTGAGGTAATGTACAAGCATAAGCAGCAGATTAGCAGAGAGGTGGTGAAGGAGTATCATTATTGTTAGAGAAAAAGAAAAATATGTCAGCCCAGCTTCAGTGGACTTGTGTGACAAGGAATTTGCCTTTCTGCAGCACGTGTTTTCTTAACCTGATGTTATGTTGGCAAAACAACAGTGGAAACCAATGTCATATACACTTGCGTGTTATATTCTTGTGTTATGTCCAATGAAATGTTGAGTTGCAGGTCAGAACTTGTGTTTGTCGTTTCTTTGCTTGTCGGTCCGGTTGTCTAGCTGTGGTGTGCTGTTATACTTCAGTATGAATTTATTTATTTATTCAAGTACCCTAAGGGCCCGAAGGCATTACATAGGGGGGACAGAACTATGAATAATGCAGCATAACACAGTTGCAAAAACAAACAAACAGAGCTCAGGAAGAAATATCTAACATAATACAGCAATAGTTTCGTGGCAGCAATATCAATGTCCTATGCAAGTAAATAAATGGGCAATAATAAATATAGCTGAAATTCAAACACCTCAGACATTTACAAATGCTCGAACAATACATGCGGCACTACAACCAAAAGTACGACTTAATACAGTATTTTTTTAACAAGCAGAACAAAATAAATGTGCAAAAATAACAGTAATCCAAACACCTCAGACATATACAAATGCTTCTTGAGCAATAAATACACATGACGCTGGAATGCAACTAAGAAAGAAGAAAAAAATTACGACTTGCATTTTAATGTGCAATGTGTCAAGAAGAGAGCAAAAAAAGGAAGTTTGACATGCAAAAATTTAAGCTTTAAAGTAACATTTCAGACTATTTACGAATGTATTATGATTAGAAATACCTGCAATGTCAGCAGGAAGCTGATTCCAATAACGGATGGCAAGTAGTAGCGGGGAGTTAAAGAAAAGATTGGTACGGGCGAATATGGGCTCGACTTTAAGCTGATGATCAAGTCGCGAGGATACACGATGGGCTTGTTTGATATGAAAATCAGCGCATGGATGACGGATTGTGATAAATCTTATGAAAAAAAAATGAAAGAAGCGTGACCAGCCTACGTTCTTCCAGAGGAACAAGATCAATTGAAGATTTAATTTCTGTTATACTTGATGTGCGCAGGTAGTTTTTGGTGATAAATCGAGCAGCTTTATTTTGAAGAGATTCCAATTTATGAATGAGGTATGCCTGATGCGGGTTCCAGATTTGTGATGCATATTCGATTTTCGAACGTACCAAAGTGTTGTAAGCGAGAAGTTTAGTGGTGGTATTCGCTAAACTTAAGTTTCGCCGAACGAAGCCAAGTGTTCTAGAAGCTTTGCTAACCATGGCGTCTATATGGGCGTTCCATGTCAAATCAGATGACAAATGAACGCCCAAGTACTTGATACCAACGTGCCCAAGTTATCGTTTTTATTAGTGTTTAAGCTAGGTCCTGTGCAGAATCTTAGGCTTTTTCAGTAGGGGGGCAAGTCTGCAACTTCAAGCCTACCAGTACTGTGTCCATAACCCGCTGGAACGTCGTAGGTGCCGAGGAAAGACCAAAGGGCATGACTTTAAACTCAAATAGGCCATCTGGTGTTATGAAGGCAGTCTTCTCTCGGTCTCTTTTGTCTACTTTGATTTGCCAGTAGCCAGTTTTGAGGTCCATCGACGAAAAATACTTCGCGTTGTAAAGTCGATCCAAGGCATCGTTTATCCGTGGGAGAGGATACACGTCTTTCTTGGTGATCTTGTTCAGGCGACGATAATTGACGCAAAAACGTAGTGTTCCATCCTTCTTCTGCACTAACACCGCAGGTGATGCGCACGGACTCGTAGACGGCTGAATGATGTCGTCGCGCAGCATTTCGTCGACTTGTTGCTTGATGGCCTCGCGTTCCCGTGCCGGAACTCGATAGGGGCTCTGACGGAGAGGACGGGCATATTCGTCAGTTATGATGCGATGTTTCGGGAGAGGGGTCTGACGAAGCCTCGATGATGACGAAAAGCAATCCTTGTATTGATGGAGTAAGGCCTTGAGCTCGTTTTGTTGTTTCCTTGAAAGTCCTTGATTGACGTCGAAGGCGGGCGCGGACACTGCGGTCGTCGTGGCGGGTCACCGAGCGTGGCGGTCGTCGTGGTGGGTCACCGTACCTCTATTCAGGCGCCTGTATTCGTTGCTGAAGTTCGTCACTATTACCTTGGCTTCGCCGTTATGCAGCCTGGCTATGCCTGTTGCGACGCACATCTGACGATTTAGAAGCAAGTTCTGGTCGCCTTCGATGTCGCCTTGTAAGTTCGTAGGCGTTTGGTGCCGACGGAAAGGATGACGCTGCACAGTGGAGGGACGGTTACCTGCTATTCTGTCACATTGAAGGCACGATAAGCGACGTTGCAGTCTGAGTTGCATTATCCGTGGACAGCGTGATTGACCTGGATCTTAGGTCGGTGACTGCGCCGTGCTGGTCCAGGAAATCCATGCCTAAAATGACGTCTCGCGAGCATCGCTGCAGGACCACAGATCTCACCGAATACATCTGGCTGTCAATCTTGACTCTTGCCGTGCAGGTTCCTGTCGGTGTTATAAGGTGGCCCCCTGATGTTCGCATATCTGGTCCTTCCCAGGCAGTCTTTGCCTTCTTGAGCTTGGCGGCGAAGAGACCACTGATGACAGAGTAGTCGGCGCCCGTATCGACTAGGGTGGTGACGCTGTGGCCGTCGACAATCACGTGGAGGGCGGTGGTTCATCGTCTTGCGTTCCGGTTAGGTCGGGGCGTCAGATCACGGCTGCGTCGGCTTGCTCCGGGGCTGCTATGTCGCGTCGGCGGCGAGGCTTTCTCATGAAGACTCTGGTCAGGCGGTGTGCTGAGACTACGTCGAGAGGGTTCGTACGTCGTGGTCGTCGTCGGCGGCGGCGGAGGATCTTCGGCATTGCGTAGTGCAGCAACCGCACCTCCATCGGTTGCTGCCTTTAGTTTCCCGTATAGGGGCTTGAAGACGGGCCCCCTGTGGGGCCGGTGTACTGGCGGCGATCCGGGGAGACGTAGCGGCCAGGCGAGGGTGAACGGCATGGTCGTCGTCGTTGCCACTGCAATCCGGCGATGTAGTCGGCGATGTCGCGACGTCGCTCACCTTGGCGCGGATGCGGCGCGTTCACGTCGAAGCCACGCAGTCCCATCTCACGGTAGGGGCAGTAGCAGTACGTGTGCCCCCCTTCGCCACAGTGGTAGCATAGTGGGCGGTGGTTCGGGGTGCGCCAAACGTCAGTTTTCCTCGGCGCGCGCTGGATTACTGGCGAGTGGGATGGCGGCGTTGGCTGGCGACGAAATTGCGGGGGCGTTGGGTCCTGGCGTGGACTATAAGCGGCGGCAGCTCGGCATGCAGCAGTGGCGTAGGTCATCGCCTCCGTTTTGGGTGTCGGTGGTTCGGGAACACTCAGCGAGCTCTGTACCTCCTCGCGAGTGATGTCTTCGAGGGAGGCGACTTGGGGTTGAGAGGACGAGAACATACGGCACAGTTCCTCGCGAACAATATCCCTTATGGTCTCGCGTAGGTCGTCGCGGCCGAGTCCTTGGACTTCAGCGATGTCTGGGCACATGGGGCGATTGTATTGCCGGGTGCGCATCTCGAGGGTCTTTCAATGGTGGTAGCCTCGGAGAGGAACTCTTGAACCGTCTTTGGCGGGTTTCTGATTAGTCCGGCGAAGAGCTCCTGGTTCACGCCTCGCATAAGCAGGCGAACCTTCTTGTCCTCAAGCATGTCGGCGTCGGCGTAGCGGAAAAGTCGCATCATCTCCGCCGTAAAGATTGTTACATTTTCGTTGGGGAGCTGTACCCGAGTCTGAAGTTGTGATGCGGCTCTTTCCTTGCGCATGACGCTTGCAAAGGTGGGCAGGAAAGCAGCGCGGAAGTCATCCCAGGTTCGAATCGTTCACTCAGGGTTCTCGAACCAAGTCCTTGCGGTGTCTTCCAAGTAGAAAGACACGTGGCGCAGCTTATCGTCGGGTCCCACTTGTTGAGGGCTTCGACGCGGTCGTAGATGTCCAGCCAGGTTTCCGCGGCCTCGTATGACGATCCGCGGAATGTAGGCGGCTCTCTGGGCAGGTAGACGACCACGGTTGCCGGAGACCTTGCTTCCGTCATCGTGAATGCCGGTTTCGTTGCAGCCCTTGTCTTCTTGTCCTTGTCGGGGAGCGTCAGGTATTCTGGCGGGAGTCCTTGTCTGCGGTTAGCTCGATGGACCGGGTTGGAGTCGTCCTCTTGGCGGCTTGGGCTTGGCTCACTGCTGGACGGGGACGTACGGTGCATGGACCGAGAAGCACCTCCACATATGTCACGTGGTAGTGACGCACGGAGCACTCAAGGCGAAGCAAGCAAGGGTGCTGCCGCGTAGCGATTCCTTTTTTCGTTCCAATGCCTTTCGGCGTTACGTCACTGCTGTCGTCATCGGTGGGCGGCGATGCTTGACGTATTTCAAATTGCCCAATAGTAAGCGGCCGCTTTTTCTCCTCTTTCTCCGCCGTTCGCGGGCTTGCATAGTAATTATGTTTGGTAAGGAAGTAGTTAATAAAATTGCGGTTGCGAACTTATTAGATGAAATGGTTTAGTAGCATTAAAACGCAAAAGCGAACGAAATATGAGGCAAACAAAGCGCAAACACACATGTATTTGTAGTCGTAGCCACATTTGCGCCGTACTTGAATCCAAGCCATATCGTTGAGCGCGAACAGATTGGCAACCGTTGTGGGAAACAGCTGACTGTGTTTTCATCGGTTATTCGTCCGGATCAGCTGCAACATTGTCGCAGAAGCGTAGGTACTTTCGCCTCAGAAGAAATTCTACACTCCACATTTTTTCCAGGAGTGACGGTACACTGAATTGAGGTGAGCACAAACTGTTACTGCCGTGGTCTGTTGCCGCTACATGCATTGTTTGATGTGCGCGCTTTGTTTCACTGCAACAGGAAGCTGTTCGGAAGGCAACTCGTAATATTACCGGACAGTAAAGTGGAACATCGTGAACTGGCCGCGATCGCGAACTCGCAAGGTAGCGAGCACCGTTTGACGGGGCACCCCCGCGGCACAGCGTAATTTCATGAAATCTGTGATCAGCTGCAGTCCGTTGCGCAAGCTAGCAGCCACTGTCGTCGTCGGTCCGAGAAAGCTGCTGCAGCATTTGCAAAAGTAAGCACATGCACTACATTACCTTGTTTAAATGAAAGAAATTGCGAAGCTAGAAATGAGAGCACGAAAATAAAGTGTACTGGCGTGTATGCAATAAAATTTTAACATCAATTTTTTAGCACTGCTTAACTAACGTGTTGTAATGTTCAGTGATGTGTTTTATGCAAACGTATGAAATGGTGGCTCGTGTTAATGTCTGTAAAAAATACAACTCGTAATATACAAATGGTGCCATTTCTCTCTTTTTTTTATATGTCCTGCACAATAAGGGGCGCTATTTCTCGAGTTCTTTAGGAAGTAATGGTTGCCACGCGTATCTGCTATGCTCATGATATGCAGCTTGCCAAGTAGGATATTTGCCTTCTTCGCACCCATATGCGATTTAATCATTTAACTATTGTCTACCTTGTGAAATCGGAACTTAGTCGTTTTGTTTAAAGCCGTGAACGTCAAAAAAGGAAACAGCCAGAGCTTCAATGTGGAGCTTTCCACATGAAGTGTTCGCATTCGCTTTGTACACATGCTTTTGTTTGTGCTCTGTGCAGTACCAAATTAGCATAGACCCCCCTTCCAGCAGTTCTCGCTAAAGTCGGTCAGTACGTGTATAAGTGCAGATACATAGACATACAGTTGCTTACTCGTTTTCACATAACCTCTGTATATGAAAACAAGATGTGAATGTTCTGAAAAATGCAAGTGTATATGTTTGCTAAAGGTAGGCATGCTTTTATTTCTGTATGTTAGTGTGCATGTAAATTTGTGGTGCTTCAGTACAGACTCACACAGCATTTGTGCATGAGCTTACAATTTTGTAAATTGAGATCGAAACAGTAATGCCGTGAGGCCTCGTTAGCATCGCCTTGCACATAAATTGATTTTGATCTTTTTTTCAACCAGCACGAGGAATCCGAGAAGCCGAGCCAGCAGTAGCTGGGTGCACAGCGCCTGGAGTTCATGGTGCCAGATGACATGGAGTGCCTGCTTGTCTATGCCCTCAGCAAGTTTACTGCCCCAACTCAACCCCACTCCCCCTCCTTGACCTGCCTCATTAGAGTATGCATGCATAAGAGCGAAAATTTTCATTATGATACTCTTTTTATTCTTAAGCTACTTCATGTGCTGGTGATTGTTTGAAGACTGAGTATCTGCAACTTATGACAGGAAGTGCTTTTGACAGTGTTTAAGTGAAGCATTAATTCACTGTTTGAATTATACTACAATAGTAGGAGTGTCGAAAACACTAGGCTGTGCCAAAAGCTCACTGTGGAAGCCTAAACTTCCAGGCATCCCATCACTGTCATGTAACATCAGACACGACGGCACACTGCAAATCTGCATGTTCATTGTAAGAAACCTGTAGGTTGTGATAACTTCGGGTTATGTTGTCGCGACTTACATGCGCAAGAATCATTTTGCAAAACTAGCTGAGAAAAATTTCTTGCCTATGCACCTGTCTCTGTGGCGTAGTTGCCTGTATTTAGTCCTTCATATATTTTTTTTTCACTCCTCTATCTTTCTACTTTGATTTATATGTTTAGGTTTATGCTAAAAGTTCTTTGTTGAACTACGGACAATTTCTTGTTCCTTTCTGCCATTTTATGCTTATAGGATTCATACAATAATATATTCATTTACAACATAACACTCATGTGCATGTAGGTCCATTTTTCTCACAAGATTAGCGGGACACTTTGTTGGACTAATTAGTATGCAATCATTTGTTTTGTGGCACTGAAAAATACAAACCACAAGAGAGTATCAGTGACCTGTCTCATGTGTGGCGCTCATCCCTTGTACTCTCTTGTGGTTTGTGTATTTTGACGCCAAAGAGCAAGAGATGTTCTTGTATTTTATGAATTCAATGCGAGCTGTGATTACTTATTTTTGATCCTGTTTGAAGGCATTTTGTATGCTGCAAGGTTCTCTTAGGTGCATCTTCCTTTCTGGTTTATTTGTACAATCACTGCGCAGTTCAATACGTGTATGCATACTTAGTTTTGCTGGTGAGCAATCTTTTTTTTTTTGATGCTATGCAGCTTATCAGAGGTTTCGTGGTGTTACCTGTGATATCTTTTGATGCATACATCCACAATTTTTCATCAGAGTGGAAGGTCGTGGCAATGTAATGCCTGTGCACTGCAGAAATTACACCTTGTGTCGCGTAGGCAATATGGTGCTTGATTTTAAACATATTCATCATTTCAATTCTTTCGACGCTGTGTTTCATAAAAAGCAAGTAGCTGCTTTCTTTGTATGCTGTCAATTAATAGCTGAGAGTGTTTCATAATCTCCTACACCACACATTATGGATCTGGTTAGTTGCTGAGAATTAATGGAAAATTGTGCAACATTGCAAGCAAGGAAATCTCACTGTATTGGTCTACAACCGTTTTTCTTGCAATACACAGTCATGATGTGTAAGGTAGTAGTCTACACAGTAATTATATTACTGTATGAGCATTTGTAGGAATGTTCTACTTACACAAAAAGAACTGTAGATGTATGCTGGAAGGAAGCACAATGATGTTAACTTTGAGCAGATTTATTTACTTGTCATTTCTACATTTATGTTGCAGGCTTGCTTTGTTAACATTGAACTTGACACACGTTACAGTCCTGTCTACACATACAGCTGCTCTTCATGTACATGGTGCAGTCCCCGCCTCCCCACTATTTTCATTCGTAGGGCATGTGAGGACAGAAAAAAAATGATGGGTGCTAAATAATGAGTGCTGTTGCAAATGTTTACGTTAGAGGTAGCTTGGCCTGTACACATTTCCATCGGCAGTGATAACTTGTACAGCACAGAAATAAAATTTTGGAGTATCCTGGTTATTGACTACCACTTTTTTTTTTGCAAATGCAGGTGGTTTTGCTAATGATCAATCAGCCTTTCTATTCTTCGTAATGTAATCGCACTTCAGGGGTAGCCACCACAGTATTTGGCATGCCGGTGGCATGTTCACCCTCTGAAGCGAGTTGCGCTGATGGTTATATGGAAGAGTGGTGGGGAAAGAGGAGGCGCAGTGAATAAGACTCTTGGTCGAGCACGAGGTGTTGTGCTAGTTGAACTTTTTTGCAGCTGGTAGCTTGCAAGCTTCCGTTGGAAGTTATGAGATGAGCAGGAAGCTATGCAGAACATTATCCTGTCTTACCTGGTGCTCTTTGGCCATCAAATGGCCCTTGCGCCATTAAACACCACTCATCATCAACATTATCCTGTCTTACCGAACCTAAATATCACGGCCACAACAGTATGTTTGCCATCTGTGCAACAACAGCTTGAGCAGTGAACTTCATTCCCAGACAAATGAGAGTTTGAAAAAAAGAAAAGCGAAAACAGTTGCAATTTCGCAGAAGATACTGGACAATTTGCATGCACATGATGACAGCTGCAACAAGCATTCAAGGGGCTTTCACATTGTGTTGCTGTGCATGACACGCTGAACTGAAGCACACTGTTTCATGCATCACGTGCAATGCTCTCTAAGTTGGTGCTCTTTGTGCTGTGTACTTCCACAACCAAAAAGTAGTACATTGATTGAATAGATCGAGAAACAACAAATGCTATGCTGGCAGCCATCAGCATCACAAAAAAGCTTGCATTGTTGGTGAAAAAATCAAAATGCATTATTTTTTATTTCATGCTAGATGTTCGTTTGTCGGAGCACTATACCCCTGCTTTCTTTTTAATGGACTGCATGCATAGCCTTCCAAGCGTTCCACCTTATTTATTGGAATATACCATAAAAAAAACTTGAAATTCAAGAACAATCCTCTCCATTCTAGTGCAAATCATGCAACAAAAAGCCACATTTGTGCTGTACTATAATGCAAAGTACTCAACAAATACCGTATTGTTTCACATCGAACATTCTAGAGGTGGCTTTATACATCTTTAATGACAGCATGTAAACACACTAAATGCTGCATGGTTGTGACCACGCTCCAGTACGCAGCATGTATTCTGTAATTTAGTCTTGTGGTAGAATTACTTGAACAAGGTAAGTTTCCTTTTTGTCAAACATCTGGTAGCACATTTGAAGAACGTGGTGTATAGTCAGCAGAAATGATATGAATTGATTCTTCGATGCCAGTAAAATGGCCACAATACTGCAGCTATGCTTTGTTGTGCTTAACGATGTCGCAGTTGTTGCACTTTTATCTGTACTCTCCACAAATAATGTGCATGCAGTGCCACACTTTGCAACAACGGTGTCCCACACTGCACAGTGTTCTCATATAAATACAGTGGTCTCGATCCTCTGCTTTGGGGCAAGCCGTACGGGAATCTACTCCTGGCTGTTGCTGCTGATATCACCTACATCCAACTTGAGAAAGCCCTCATTAAATCTAAGCTTGCACAGTGCACCACACGCTGCAGTGAATATTAGCAGCGATGTCTGGCTCATGGAGTGCTTAGAAAGATGATCTGTGGTGAATTTCGCTTGTGCATTGTGTATAAGGGGATGGCCAGGGATCGGGCTCAGAAGCCATGGCTGCAGTGGGTAGCCAGTCACCTGCATGAAAATATAATCAGTACCATAGTCAGCTGGCAGCATTTTTTTTCGAGGGGACACACGCATGCATGCATGCACACACACACACACACACACACACACACACACACACACACACACACACACACCTGGACTAGATCACGCACAGCGGCCGTGCTGAAACCATAAGACAATTTAATATATACATTAGAATCTAGAACATTTTGGGGGCGGGTTGTCCATGGACCCCCTCTCCTACTATTCTTATGGGAGTAATGCACCAAGCGTGTGCCATCGCTTTACAAGAAAGTTAGTACCACAAGGAATAATGCTCCTTCACTGCAAAGCTGAGCTGAACCTGCCTTAATGATGTGATCTATGTATTTTACTGCTCCCATCAATTAAGTAGCATCCTCCATTAAAAAAATCCAGTGACTCCACTGATGGGGGCTGCTTGTTCATCTTACAGCAGGCATGTAATAGTGCACTCGTAATTTTGTTAAAAGCACTGTTGCACGAGGTATGCTGCGCAATTTGCCACTACAGTCGTAACTTCGCAACAAAACCGCTTTTCTCTCATTTAAGGAGGCATTCGCCGAGCTCTACAGTGCGCCCCGACGTCATAGCCGAATTCCGGTCGATGCAGTCCACAGCGAGAGTGCGCACATCCGAATCGTAGATATAAGAAAGTGCGCGCGGTGAACGCATTGTTAGCAAATGCAATAAACTGGCCAACCGTCATATCTCACACGATCAGCTTCAATCGCCGTCAGGTCCGATGGGGATCACGATCGCGATGTGCGCGTCGCGATCTCTATCGCACTTCGCTCCCATCAGCGCCAGACTTGATCCGCATTACTTTAGGCCATGTAGCAGCGGCAGCGTTGATTACGATCAAGAAATCCAGCCCTGTTTGCCGCGGTTGAGTGTGCTCGTGTGCCACCGGTGTATGAATCTGGTGCAAGCGTACTAAACAAAACACAGAAGGCAAAGTACTCACGGACATGGCGTTGACGCCGTAGAAGTGGTGTCCAGACATGAAAGAAATCTTCCTGTATCCCTTGGTCACATTGACGCTGATGAGAGCGCTGTGCACACATCCGACAACGCCGGGAATGACGCCGCGACGAAGAAAGCACTCCTTCACGGCCGCCTTTTTGATCGGTCTTTGTTGCCATGTAGCCCCAGTGGTTCGTGTCTCGCCGGCGTTCACAAAAACAAGCGAAACGCACCAGACGCACTCGCTCACCATCGCGTGCAACACTCGAATCGTCTGTGAGAGCTCCCGGTAGCATAAAAACGCGGCGCGCACAACACCTTCCGTTCGACCGACCCGCCCATCGGTCGCTTCGTTTCGAGTTCCTACGCGACTTCACTGCTCAAGCATAACATGGACGCAAATGCCGTCGAAATTCATCACCCGGAAGGTCAAACGCGTCGTCCGATACCCTCCGTCGACGTAGTCGAGGCTCGCCGGCGCCCGCCGCAACAGCAAAGCCGCCGCTGTTAAGCCCACCGCCACCCCCGAACCTAGAAGCCGCCCCCATGTTAGATGCTTTTTCCTATTCCTTTCAAAACGCATATCTCTCCGGCGATTCTAAAAAATGTTCCTTTCTGCCGTGCATAATGAGTGCGTAAACGTCATTTTGACGTCACGGATTCGCCGCCCCCGCTGGCGTCAGCGGCGCGAAATTTGTTTCGACCAATGGCAGGCGGCCAGGACGTGAAGAGCCATGAAAAAATAAATGTAATTGTTAGGCGGTAGGCATCCCGTGATTCTGCGCTCTCGCGGACGTCAGGCGACGTCATGCGGCGCGAAATTTGTTTCGACGAATGGCAGGCGACCAGTGACGTCGAAAAGCATGAAATTTGGAATGGAATCGCTACGTGGAAGCACCCCAGGACTCAAGTGATGTCAGTCGAACTGTTTATTGGGCGAACTTGTGCCCAGCAAAACAAAGCCAATGAAATTGCACAGCCATATCGACGTGAACAGTCGCCGGTCGACGGTCGACGGAAAGACTCACAAACGCCGTAATGCATCGACTCTTATACCCGCGTCATAACGCGTTCTCGCATTATCTCTGGAATTCCAGAATTTACTGAAATATGCGCGCCAAGCATGCCAAGTTTCAGCAATGGTCGACACGGTTCTAGAAGTGGCATTCAAGATAAACGCGGCCTGCGTTGCGCGTAACAGAAAGTGATAACAGCGCTCCCCGCAAACAATCAAAACGAGCGCGCGTGTCACTGGGAAGCGATAACGGCTTTCCGCTTAAATCAAAACAACCGCACATGTCAGTATTCACACGTTCATGGTACCCCACACAGCTCCCGCCTCTCGATTCGCCAGATGCCCGCTTTGCATCCGAAAACTTCACGAAAATAGGTTTCACTTTCGTATTATGCCGATTACTATTACAGACGGACCAACCACATCTTTTCCGCCTATTAAACCCTATCAGGGCTGTTGTTTTCTTGTGTTTAACGTCCCAAGACGAGCTATGATTATGAGAGACGTTGTAGTGGAGGGCTCCGGAAATTTTCACGAGCAGGGGTTCGTTAACGTGGATTGCAATCGCACAGCACACGGGTCTCAGCATTTCGCCTTCATCGAAATGCAGTCGCCGCGGCCTGGATTCCATCCCTCGGAAGAACAGCCGAGTTCTACAGCCACTAGACCACCATGGCGGGGCCTTACGAGGGCTCTCATGCGGTGCGCTGAACACCATTCGACAATATATGTGGCCCTGAGATGTTCCAACGCATGAAAAGAGGCAAAACAAGGCCCGCTTCTCACGCCTGGTTTGTCCCGTGGTCTTTCGTGCGTTCGTCCCCCTTAGTGCTAAAACACTTCGCCATTTGTTCTGCAGCACACCCAGCAACAACGTTTTTAGGAGCCCCATTGGCGGCACGAGTTTCCTATTTCTCTTATCTATGAAAGCGCCGTTTTGCGAGCTGCGGTAGGCACTGTAATAACACGTCCTGTTTTTGCAGCTGCAGCCACGGCATTTTGTGTGGCTATGACGTCGCAGTACATGGCTTGTCACTTTTCGTTCTTTCTTTTCCCGCTCAGCAGATCCAAATGTCACGGGACTGGGGTCCTTGACAAATATAAAAATATGCATGGCTGATCCCATGTCATAGCAGTTATCGTTACACGAAACTGAATTTTTTTTTCACCGAAGTGTTTCATGTTGTTAGCAGAGTCGGCCATCTCGCGGTTTGAGCTGCTGGGCGATCCAATCAAGAAGCGGGACATGTGTTCGGGACTCCACGCACATGACGCCGTTGGAAATGCACGCCGGCCCACAAGGTTTCTGCACAGTGTTTATCGACGAGAGGCACGGAAACGAAAGTTGTCGAATGAGCTGAAAATGGAATAGCTGCTTAACAAATCCTCCACTAAACAAAGCCGTTCCTAAAAGCTGAAACAATGGAAGGGAAGTCAGATGTCTCGTCTTTACAGGGTCGGAACCCAGGGTTCGCTACTGCCAAGTGCGTATAATACGCTTGTACCCAGCCACCTTGTCGGCGTGCTCTTGGCCATTGGCGTCCTGTTAGAAGGCCACTAGGGCAGAGTGGCAAAGATATTCTTGTTATGAGGCGTGGGTGGCAACTAGCGAGGTTCGCGCGCACTCAGCTTCAGCAGAGCGAGAGTGGTTTCGCAGCTTGATGCGAGAAATCAAAATGTGTGTGTATGTACTCATAATGCGCGCGTGTATCACAAAACTATCACCATCATTACTTCAGGTCCCCAGGAGGGTGCTGCCACTTTATTGAATGCCCAACGTGAGGCGTTAGTCGCGCTTCTTACGCACAGGGCCTGAGACGACACTGACAAAAGTTCGGTTGGAGGGCGTACGTGTTCGGGCAGATACAAAGATAGCGTACAACAATTTGTCCGGTGCACAGATTCTCGCTAAGATATGCGTTCGTGCATTGCTTGGCAACACGAGAGCACGCGTGCTCTCATGGCGCGAAGCTCTACACAAAGCCGTAACGTACTATAGCAAAGGGGTGGGACGGCGTCAAGCCCACGCTCCGCGTTCTGCATCCGCTTCCGTATGTGTTTCGATGCGAGCGTATTTACGCTTAGGTCGGTGCGACACCTTGAGAACCGTTCGCTGGGCCTGCAGTGCTTTTCGAGGCGTCTCCCGAAGCCTCGGACCAAGACTAAGTGGGGGCGTGCCGAAGACCACCCTAGAACACTGAAGTGCCCATCAGCTTCGCTGGCCTAGCACCACTAGTGCAAGCTTCAGTTATTAAATGCGAAGCATTTCTTAGCGAAATTTGGGGACATTGAGGGTATCCATCTATCTAGCCACCTACGACTTTGCCGCCTATTTGACGTTTCGTTAATGGACGCGCTGTCATCCCGGCCTAGACTCGCTGTCATCCCGGCGCCGCATCGATTCAGTAATCCTTTTTCACAAGTTCTTTTACAGCTCGCTTCATCAGGCACCATACATCTTGGCCCCACCCCAACGCGTTTCTCTTCGTACTGGTCATCATTTACAAGTAACCCGTCCACGCAGCCGTACTACTACCTTTTCGGCGTCTTTTTTTTTTTTTTTTGCCGCTCATCGTCTGAGTGGAACGGCCTGCCCGGTTCTACTGTTGATATCACCTGCTCATCCTCATTTGTTGAAAATCTTAAGAACTAACCTATTCCTATGTTTTGGCTGCTAGCTATATGCTTAAGTCGTTATTGTGTTGTATACTGTATAAATTATTGTATAAATACATATATTATTTTTATGTATAATTCTTGTGTATGTATATTTGTGTATATATATTATTATGTGACTACAAATGTAACCCACCCCTTATGTAATACCCCCCTTGAGGGGCCTTTAAGGAAATAAAAGTGAAGTGGAGGGATATATAAGAAAAATTCGTATGCAACAAGATGAGTGCATGAGGAACATAAATGAAAGATCATAACATGAAAATTATGATGTGCATGTCAAGAGCGGCATTATTACGTGCCATGGTCTTGATGCTCTTGCGGCCGTCTCGTTAAGTTGATATCTACCAAAATTGGTACGCTGAGACAACAATGTCTGGCTATCATGGCAGACACGTTCTAAGAACTTGGAAATCTTAACATGCATGTTATGAGCTGCATGATTTACGTGTCACGGTTTTGGTGTTCTTGCTGCCGTTTGGTTAACTAGAGATATACCAAAATTGGTGTGGCGAGACAGGAATGTATGACGACCATGGGTGACATGTTCAAACTACACGAAAATCGCGACATTCATTCATTCATTTCATTCACTGTTTATTCAGACAAAACAAAGATTGCCTAGGTAGAAGGGACTAAAGGCAGATTACCTCTGCCTGACTAAGGTCCCTCCACCCATACATTTGCTCAGATGAAGTGGAACAATGATACACGTCATTCTTCTTTAGAATGAGGGGACACATAATTGAAATTCAAAAAGTATAACAGATGTCGAAACATACATCTTAAAATAACGCATTAGAGTTTCGTTAATGACATGCATGTCATAAGCGGCACTATTCACATGCCACGCGTTTCCTTAACGAGATGTATACCAAAATTGCGACTGCACAACACGACTGCGTGTCGAACGCAAATGACAGTTCATAACATGAGAATCATGACAATCGTGTCATAAGCGGCGTGGTTTGCATGCCACAGTGTTGGTGCTCTTGCAGCCATTTCGTTAACCTCATATATGCACCAAAATCCGAGACAAAAATGCAGATCCATTTCACGTTCCTGATGCTTCCTTCGTATTTCCTTGATTCACAGTGCATGTCAGATATGCCATTTTTTTCTTGCTGGCATAAAAAAATCACAGCGACATTTTTCAAAGTCATTGTGAGGGATGGGAAAAGGCATAAGTGTGTCACATTGCCCCCGAAACTTTCCAATGCGCTTTATTCGTATAGCTATGCTGGTTTCTTCGAGAGTGTTTATTCCGAAAGTTACTTTATGTCACTCGTTAAAAAAGGGGAAAGGCGAATAGAAAGATGTAGGGCACTGCATGGTAATGCATGACGGCTATAGTTGCAAGGAATTGTGTGTTTCTATGTTATCTTCCCCATATTCTCTTCATCTTTAGTGTGCTTGCTGTCGTCGATCGAAAAATGATAATCTATAGCTATGACATTCCTCCAATACGAACGATTCACCGTACTACATCCCGAATTCCGAGCGCATTGAATTACAAGATACGGGCTCATGGTAACGACATGTCTCGCTCCTGCGTCGATCAGATTGGGTCCCCGTGCTCATCCAGCACAGGTTCGCGGTTAGCAAGGCAATGCGAAGCTTAGCAAATGCTCCGATTGGTCACCTAGACAAGAACGTGATGACACGCTTACGTTAAAGAAAGGTAGCTGGGTGATTCCACGTAAGATCGAACAAAGCATGGCTGGTCACCCTCTTAAATTTATTTCAAAATTTTATATATTGCTGCCCGATGTGTGGAAAGAAGAGATCCACAATTGGTTTTGCTAGAAAAAATTTTGTCGAAGCGGCGGGAGTCAATAATGACGAAGAGGTGGAGTGCCGCGCTTACCTGCTCTTCTGTTTTGGCCAACTTTGGTTAATAATTACACAAGCTATGCTAAGGTTAGGTGGCTGAAACTTTTTAAAGTAAATACACCCATGTTTTTACTTGTGATAAATTATTTTTGCTTTTTATGGGGAGTGTACTTATTTTTATAGAAATCCTCAAAATCAGCCCATGAAGCATTTTTCTGTCCACTTTGCGGGCTTATATCTCAAAAAAGGCTTGCGGCAGAGCAGCGAAAATTCAGCATTATGTTCTAAGCATACTCTTTTGTCAAACTGCAAAAGCTTATATTTATATGACTTTTCAATAAAGAGATAAGGGAGGGCGAACTTCAGAAAAACAGCGAACAGTGGAAATTTCTGAAGACAATTTTAAAAAAAATCCCCATTTTTGATATTTTTTAAACTTTGTGCACTTATTCTCCTTCACGTTGGCTTTCACAATCGCCAAAGACATGTTGCATAATTTTGTTCCACTAGGAGTTACAGGCCGCCAAATTATACCCTTATGGAAGGCTCAGCGAACCATGAACGTCTGATTATTCTGACATTTGTGATCGCGTACGGCCTTCAAATTTTGGCATGATAATGTGCCCGGTCATTTATATCTGAACGCTGCATATTAGCTGTGAGGAGCACAATACTGAATGATTAGGGGTCAGTTTTGTAGGCGTGGGGTTCTTTGATACGCCGCGGTGTCGTAGCGCAGACAGATATTTTCCGCCTTTACCTCAGCAAAAAGGCAGTAAGAACTCAATGCGTAGCTTAGATTCCCCCCCCCCCCCCCTGCCCGGCAAAAAAAAAAAAATGAAAGGTAGGATAAAAATGCAATAAGCAAGGAGCGCTTTCCAAAGAACCTTTAGCAAAATGGAAAATTTGTGGAGGTCAAGAAGAACCGCTTCATTAATTCATGTTTCTGGGCTGAAATCGAGTTTATTCGATTGATTAGACAGTTCAGATTTCTTCTTTCATGTACACGTAACTCCTTCCAAGCAGGCCCGGCTATTCGTGCCACGTACAAACCAGGAGATGCTTTCGTTGACGTGGGTAGCTGTCAGGCATGCCAACACCATGGAACGCGGGTACTCTCATCCACTCTTCCTTCTTTAACTCGCGGAAGGCAACAAGTTCTTTTTCTTCAAGGTGTATTAGATGCAGCCCTTTCAGTTTCTCTGAGAAAATGGTTGCAAAGTCTCTGGCTGTACGAATTGCACTTTCAGGGTTTGTCCTCAAGTTGTTGAGCATTGCCTGATGCTTGAAGGGACCTCCGACTCCGTCGCACGCGTTTTTCCCGTGTCCAGTTGCTGAGAATAACCATTGGGTACTGGGACAACAGCTCTTTCCGAACTATCTTTTTTTTAAATGACTGGCGGCTTCATCACTCACATATGTCACCTTGGAGTAAACCGGCAGGTTGTCTTCCATCTGAGATAGGTGCGCGCGTCCGGTTACCAATTGT
Source organism: Hyalomma asiaticum (assembly GCA_013339685.2). Classification (NCBI taxonomy): domain Eukaryota; kingdom Metazoa; phylum Arthropoda; class Arachnida; order Ixodida; family Ixodidae; genus Hyalomma; species Hyalomma asiaticum. Next base: position 90,498,627 of record CM023487.1, read on the forward strand.
TTTGCTTTTGTTTCCTTTGGCATTCTATATCTTGCTTTGGCACTGGAGTGCCACGTTCTTGCGTTATACTGACCACAAGTGGCGGTGCACTGTTTCTCTGGCGGCGGCGGCAGCTGTCGACCGCGTGCGTGACGCGAGCGCTCATAGCTACCTGATAGTGTTTTGATCTTGCTTCCATCTCCGCCTTGTTATTAGGGCCTAACTATGGTGCGAAAAAAGACAGAATGGATAGCGAATCTTTAATGCACACGCGTTGAAGTTATCCAAGAAATGTTTCGAACACTTATGGTTTCAGGAGGCGAAAAGGAGCTGACTGTGCCTCTCTTACAGAGAGCATCTGGGGGCGCGCGCACCTGCTCGGTAGCCCCGCACTCATGGCCGCTCGGGTGACCAAATCATGTCTAAATTGACGTCATCGGTGCCACTGACACCTTTTTTCGGTGCTGCTGGCCTCTTAAGGGCCAGAAATTCAATTCTGTTTTCATTCTATACACTCAGCGGGCAAGAAGCCGGATCAACAACAATTGCTTATCATTGCGTAAGGGTCTAATTTGACGGCCTGTAACTCCTAGTGGAACAAAATTATGCAACATGTTTTTGGTGATTGTGAAAGCCAACGTGAAGGAGAATAAGTGTACAAAGTTTAAAAAACATCAAAAATGGGGTTTTTTTTAATTGTCTCCAGAAATTTCCACTGTTCGGTATTTTTTTGAAGTTCGCCCGCCCGTATCTATTTATTGAAAAGTTATATAAATATAAGCTTTTGCAGTTTGACAAAAGAGTATGCTTAGAACGTAATGATGAATTTTCGCTGCTCTGCCACAAGCCTTTCTTGAGATATAAGCCCGCAAAGTGGACAGAAAGATGCTTCATAGGCTGATTTTGAGGATTTTTATAAAGATAAGTACACTCCCTATAAAAAAGCAAAAATAATTTATCACAAGTAAAAACATGGGTGTATTTACTTTAAAAAGTTTCAGCCACCTAACCTTAGTATAGCTTGTGTAATTATTAACCAAAGTTGGCCAAAACAGAAGAGCAGGTAAGCGCGGCACTCCACCTCTTCGTCATTATTGACTCCCGGCGCTTCGACAAAATTTTTTCTAGCAAAACCAACTGTGGATCTCTTGTTTCCCACATCGGGCAGCAATATATAAAATTATGAAATAAATTTAAGAGGGTGACCAGCCATGCTTTGTTCGATCTTACGTGGAATCACCCAGCTAGAGTCCGGTAGGGCGGCGAAAGACAGAAAAACGCCTATCGCCCATTTTAACCAAGCGCGCCTGCGTTCACATTGTTGACTTCCACGACAGATGAACGTGGATATAGGGGGTGCGGTTGAGATGAGAAAGCGCAGCTATTTTCTACAGCCCCATTTGAGAGACTGCACGGCTCAGAGTCGTGAGAACGTGCGCAAATAGCGAAAGGGAGCATATAGTGGACATAGAGGCTAGCTTCCTCAGCCGCGAGATTTCCTCCGCCACCTCAACACAGCGATTCGGACCGTTTCAAAGCACAGTGCTCACCCCCTTTACTATTTTAGCACCTTAACTCCCCAAGTTGACCAGCGGGCCATCTACACTTACGCGTGAAATTGTCGGTGCATGCCTTGGGGCTTCGGCTGTACGCTTTTGAAGAAACATACAATAAAGACCTTCGATACAGGTACGACGGGAGCTGCCGTTTTAGGTAGCGCCCGTGCCTTACATGAGGATAAAAAATGAGCCAGATCATATTCCTGGTAAATGAGCGTTATATCAATGCATCTGGCTGAAAACAATCGATCCGCATTAGTGCAAGGGCAGCTTTCGCGGGAGAACGTGTTATAAGATTAACAGAACCGCTGCTGCTTTTGCTGGTAGATTGGCTTAACCAAAGCTTCGAGGAAATCCTAGCCTTCAAGCGCGTGGATTACGTATTTGTAATAGCAAGCAACCTCGTGAAGGTATCGATGTGTGCCTTGTGTTGGTTCGTTCAGGGGCCTCACCTAACCACTTCCCTTTGACGCGCAGCGCAGTCCGTGATTATCTTACATTCTGCTTTGCGAATGATGTCGACCGCTCTACAAGCTTTGTATGCTTGACGCACACAATGCAGTGCCTTTTAGAACCTTGGTGATATTACGAAAACGCGCTGTGAGGAGCGCATAAAAGCCAAAGCATCGCACCCCTGGCTAGTTGTCCATGGCTCTTTACGCAGCTGTCGTGTGGCCGCGTGGTTTTCTTTGTTTTACTGGGCGTAGTTTGGTCCAATAACAATTCAACTGACAACGCCTTGAGTTCCGTTGCGTCCTTCATTCTCACGACCACGGGACAATATACACAAGTAATGCTCGCTCCATCATCTTATAAACTATTGGATATTCAGTATTGAATTCGATATCGAAATACCCGATATCTTATAGGTGCCCTTAGGACGCAGTGTACACTAGCACATAGAGTTTCTGTGTCCATCGAAAATGTTACCACTGCGAGTTTGATTAGGCCTGCTTCTTTCGGGGTAAAATCGGGGAACCACTAGGCCGCTGCTACGGGCTATCTTGGTCCACTTGCATACTGAACCTGATGGAATGAAAAAGATAACACTTACCAACAGAGAAGGGAACGAGATGTGCGGGTTTGTGCGGAAGCGATTTTCCATCTTCACTCAAGCAGCGTTCGGGCTTGAATTTCTCAGGTTCCTCCCACAAAGTACGGTCGGTGTTAATTGCCCTAAAGTTAGGGACAACACTTGTACCTTTCTTTATGAAGAAGTCAGCGAGCACTATACGCATCTGAAGGACCGCATAAGAAGTGTACATCAGATATACGTGGTGTGCAGCGTAAGCGCCATTGAGCTTATGAACACACTGCATTAGGTCAAGAGTGACTGACAGAGATAGGGAGATGTATTGTTATAGAGTAACCACTCAGTCACTGGTTAAGATATTCATGCCCTCGGAATGCGCCTTATTATACTTGATTGAAGTGAACTGTACGTTCTTGTGGAAGTCCTGTTTTTGTTGTGAAACACAAGCTGTACTGCGTCGTAGCACTTTCAAACATATTCGACAATTTGGCGCACTGTATCTCTTTGAGGCAATTATTGTCGGGTACGCAGCGCAGGCCAGCGTTCTGTGTTAACATGCGGAGGAAGTAGGTCTTTTCACTCTTAGCAATGTGTAACAGTTCCAACACTCGTTCTGACCCATAGTGATGGCGTAAGTCAGAAGTTTAGTGTAAGTCATGAGTGATCTGATTTGGCCGTGCGTATACCGCAGTGGTGTTTTAAGTGCCCGCCACCACAATCATCGATGAAGCCGCTGACGACGCGTTCCACCCAAGCCACATGCTGGTGTTAAACACTCCGACCAATCATGGTGTGACACAGAAGGAAGTAAAAAAGAACACTGTGGTCCATCCCCGTGTCATAGAAATCGGCATAACACGAAAGAGATGCGTCTTCGCACATAAGCTGCTATGTGGTGGATCAATGGGCGAAAGACGGGTTGGGTACTGTGGACATTTGAACCGTTTAAATTTACACATCATGGGCACATCTACACTGTAGAGGGATCCTCTACCGTTGCACTCAAGCGAAAGCTCTCGAACGACATATTTCTCCGTAGACAATAGATTGAACACGCCAGCGTTCTGCGCAAGCCTGCAATAAACCTGGCGCGCCCACAATTGGTGAAACCTTCCAAGTGAAACCAAACTGTTTTTCAGCGGATAGTTTTGCGAACGCACACTTCGCTGTGCTAAAGGCGCATCATTTGCTTGTCAACAGCTGTCATTCGTTCCTGGATTAAACTGCGTCGCAACGCAACTGGCTGTCGTGTAGCTGCTGTGGCTAAAGTAACGCGCCGGCAGGAGGTCGAGGCATGGGCGGCGACAGAGGCGTCGAAACTACTGATGCGCTATCTACGCCCTCGCATATTAACGAGACAATTTACAACTTCGCTCCGGGGTTCTTCTGTGGCGATACCACTGCTGAGAACCAAGATTGCAGTCAAAGGGAGGCGATGTTAATTTAAGAGCAATTTTGCATGCTAATTAGTTGTGTATGAACCGGATACCATGTGGATGTAAATTGTAAAGCGGCCTAGTAAATATATAAGCTCGTGTTTTCCTCCGTATCGCAAGTCTGTCGGTTGCGTAGTCGGTAAGGCTTCTAGCTCTTAAGGTGGCACCCTGGTTGGTTGCGGGTGCAAATCCCAGCGGGTGGTACTTTTTCAAGCTGAAATACATGTTTACTTTTCAGTAATCTGGTTCAGTTATGGAAGAACGTCACAGATTTCTCGGTGGACCACGGCATAAAACACTTTCGTTTTGTAATTGAGGACGCGAAAGAAAGAGCGAGGCATACGCGACTGCATATCCAGGCACCACAACGCCAGAGCAATGACCTGTCGTCCAGCCGACTCTAGGTCACCGCATGCGGCCATGCCATACATCGAGCGTGGCTTGTGTGGAACGTTGCCAGTACGTTCCCGGCAGGTGAATCCAGAGCGCGTTGCATACGCAATACGCGCTCCAGGTTAACCACTTCTACAGCCGGAAGCGTCCCTAACTGTACTCTTAATCTGGTTCCATATATGTTCCAGTTAAAACGGTGATCCACATATTTTTATCTGGATCCAAGCTCTGAATAAGTGGAACAAGACACATAAGTGGATCTTATGTGGAACGTTCGTTCTGTTTCATTTATGTTTATCGTTCTTATCTGGAACTCGGTAAAGGGGGGGATGAAATGTTGCATGATCCAGCTACCGTTCCACTTAGGTTCCAGTAAAATTTCTAGAGTGTGCGCTTGTATATTTTTTGCTTGTGTCTTGTTCCACATAAATGATGCGCTGCAGTGAAGTGTGCATGGCACCACATATAAATTTGGCACTCTTTGCGCGAAGTTGCCCTTTACCCATACACACATGGCATATGAAATTGCGGAAACAGGCTGTATGTGTGAAGCTAGTTCACTGCTAAGGAGCATTTTCAGTGATGTCATTTTACATTTTAAGGAAATCCGTGTTCAACAATGCCGTAGAAAGATTAAACGACGCCAGCAAAGGATATGTCTTAGCTAAAAGCAGAACTTGCAGGAACCTCTTGTCAGGTTGTCTGCGGCGCTCAAAGTACAAACGGCATTTGCGAACCTGGTCTTCCTGTCACTAATTTCGGAACACGCAGTGCAACAAAGCGTTGCCCTCTCGTGCATGTCTCAGTTTGCGCCGTTTCAATGACGAATGTTCACCAGCTAGCTCGAATCTCCATTTTACTTCAGTGCGTCTAAAATCATCAATAACTTGAATTCTAGAAGGTCTGGCGTCTTTTGGTGTCCACTCTGCTATTTGGGCGAAGCCCATAACTGCCTGGGCTCAAGAATTTCTGGTGGACATCGCCATTTTCTAGACGCCTCTGTTACGAAATCCTTGTTGAGCCTATCACGTGCTGTGCATTTCACTAATAACTAGCCCCATAGAAACAAAGGGTTTGGTTCAACGTTCAGCCATTCGCTCGCTGTTGTCTAGTAGGGACACAGTTTTCAATGCTTAAGCAATAAGTCAATGACTATAGCCGTCAGGTATAATTGACACTTGGGTCAGGTTACCGCATATTGCGCATGCTCATCCGCATGCAAGTGTGCTTGCATTTTTCTGCTCGTGGTGGCTTGCTGAATTCCACAAGCAAACACAAATATCAATTTGCAGGGAAAGGTTGACTCTATATGATTCAGAAATGGGGAACGAAATTGAACTTAGAAAAGCAAAAATACTTCGCAGTATATGCAGTAAACTGTGTGTATTAATACTGATATCATAATACTTTTATAAATTATCACTTCAATAAAGGAAAAATTCGCAGTTTAAACATCGATTTCTTCGTGGTAACCGTATCTCACCGAATGACCCTTCCGTCTCCTGCTGCTCCATTGTTGTTTTCCTGCAATTCTAGCGTTTATGAGGATAAAAAACTGCTTGAAACGAGCCGGTGCATTACTTTCTAATAAACTTTGCACACCTTCCCCTGGCTATACGCGAGTAATTTGTCATGTGTATATCAAAGAGCGTCGCATTATCTATTTTTTTTTTCGTAATGACCAGGCTTGCTCTGGTCAAAGAAACGCAACAAATGGAGTAGCGTACATTTTGCGCTTATTGTAAACAGCAACGCTGTAAAGCTTTCTCAGTATGGTTACTGCGCGCGCTCACGGCCAGCGGCGCGAAAGAACTGTAGTAGCACTTAAGCGTTAAGCGCTGTGCTAACATCTTTATAATATGCTTTAACACGTGTATTACGTATATTTAATATATTAAGTAAAATATATTTAATTTAATGTAATTTATATTTAATGTAAAGTAAAATTTATATATATATATAAACACTGCGCCCTGTGGGTGCACGGCGCGTTGTCATTTCCGGAGAGAAGAAAAAAAAAATTGGCCGCGTATCTCCGTGCTTCGCTGCAAATGTCGTCGAAAGACGATAGCCTTCTACCGGCCGTACTACATGAGTCCCGGTTCGCGTGTTTCTATTTCCCCGAGGAGTTGCGCAAGCGAGAGGGAAAACGAAGAGACGCGAGGAGAGAAAGGGACTGGCCGGAGGGGCGGGGGGCTGTTCCGCTGCCTTCCGTTCGGCACGATGGATGGATGGATATTAGGAGCGTCCCCTTTATAACGGGGCGGCGGCCGGGCCACCAAGCTCTAGCTTTATTTCTTTTTCGTTTACAACCATTTCTTTTCCCGAATCACACATATTTTCACAACTAATTTTTTTCCTCGTCTATTTATTTTATCTATTATCGTTCTGCTGTGATGTAACAATCTTACCCGACCTACCTTGCGCTTTTGTTTGCTCCATACTTTTGCGCCACCAATGCTCTAAGCGCCTTTTACTTATATCTATCGCCGGCATGTTCAGCTTTCCCCTGTTACTCCTGAAACCCATGGCCTCCTCTAGGGTAGTGTCCACAGCTACACCTGGGTGGACATCTGTACATTCAATCAAAATATGGTCTGTCGTTTCCCTAGCTTTTCCACAGCGCGTACATGTATCCCCTTCTTTATTGAATTTCGCTCTGTAACTTCGGGTTCTCAGGCAACCGGACCTTGCCTCAAACAGTAAAGCGCTTCCCTTTGAATTATCGTAAAATTTTTCTCTCTTGATTTCGTCTTTCGCTTTTCGGTAGTTGTTCAATGCCGGTTTCTTCTCCATTCTTGCTATCTAATCCGACTTGTCCGCCGCTCTGACCATGCTCTTAATTAACGCTCTTTCTCGTCCCATCCGTTTCGTTACTGGATGTATACTTACTGGTAAGCTTCCTAGTTCTCTTACTCCATTGTGAATCAACGTTCTTCCTATACAAATACCTGAATACTTTCGCTGCCCATCTACTTTCTTTCATATTCCTTAATCTCTGTTCGTACCTAATTTTACTCTGAGCTTCCCTTCCCTCAAAGTCAGACCATCCCATATCCCCCTTAACAGCCTCATTTGTGGTCTTCCCATGGGCGGCCAGTGCGAGACGTCCGACCGTCCTCTGATTCACGTCCAGCCCTGATTGTACCTCTGACCTCATGCACACCACTGAGTTTCCGAATGTAAGTGCTGGCACCATTACACCTTTCCACAAACCTCGAATTACCTCGTACCTGTTGTAACCCCACAGCGCTCTATGCTTCATTATTGCGGAGTTCCACTTTCCTTTAACTATCACAGCTTTTTCTTGTACTTCCATGTATCTATTCCCATCATTTATCCATATCCCGAGGTAATTGTACTCTCGTACTCTGGGTATCTCCTCGCCCTGTATTGATATGGTCTGATCGTTGCTGTCATTGAATATCATCCAGCCGCATTTTATCACACTAAATTTTAGCCCTAAATCTTCACTTTCCCGACCACATATACTAACCAGACCCTGCAAATCTGTTCGACTGTCTGCGAATAGCACAATATCGTTTGCATAAAACAACCCGGTGAGCTTTTGTTCTATCATTATACCTGCCTGTCTGTACGACAGCTTAAAACCAATATTGCTCATCTCCAATGCTTTCTCCATTCTCCTCATGTAAAGCATGAATAATAGTGGGGACAACGGGTATCCCTGCCTCAACCCTTTACCTATATCGACGGCCTCCATTCTACCATTACTCGCCATACCTTCCCATTCCACACATACTGTATTTCCACTGTATATTTCCTTTAAGAGCTCTATAGAGTCATCCCCTATACCAGCCTCTTTCATTATGTCCCATAAAATATTCTGATTCACATTGTCATACGCACCCTTAATATCCAAAAATGCCAAATGTAGAGGTCTGTTCTCTTTTCCGGCTATTTCTATACACTGCGTAAGCGCAAAAAGGTGATCATCTAATCTCCTGTCGACTCGAAATCCATTTTGGAGTTCGCCAAAAGTGCCATTAAGCTCTGTCCATATCTGCATTTTAAATTTAATTGCCTGCATCGCCAACCTGTAGAGTACTAATGTAATGGTCAGTGGTCTATAGGAGCGAATGATATTTTTCTCTCCCTTGCCCTTATAAATGAACTTCATTCTACTTTGACGACAACTGTCCTGTATTCGCCTGTCCTTTAACCTTTTTTCAATTGCTTTTAATAGGGCTTCTTTGCTGTTTCTTCCGAGCTCATTTATTACAGTAATGCTAACCCCATCTAATCCTGTGGCTGTTCGTTTGGGAATCATTTCCTCCGCCTTCTTCCAATTGAAATTTTCCAGAACTAGTTCTTCCACTTGGTCTCCCTTGCTATTGTTACACGTCGTAAAGGGAGCCTCGTCATGCTTCTTAAAGGAATCGGTTGTTGCGTTTCGAATATAAGTCAATGCGTCGTACCCCTCCAATTTATTTCCTTCTTCATCCACAATATGCCGTTGCATAGTTAGTTTTCTTCTCCAGCGATTGCAGGTGGTTCCAGAAAAGCCTAGATGCGTCCTTCTTTTCGCGAATGTCCGATATCCAACGTTCACTTTGGCCTTTAATCTTGGCTTCAACTAAACTCTGTACCAGGGCTTTTTTCTCGAGATATGTTTCCCATTTTTGCTTGACCTCGTCTTGTGGCCTCTGCTCCTTTTTTGCCTGCCTATGTATTCGAGATGCTTCCCGTCGATTCTCAATTGCGTCCTGAATTTCCCTGTTCCACCATCGTTTTGGCTTTCGCTTTCCCCTCCAGCAACTCTTTTGTTTCTCTTTCGTAACTTCAGTCCTTATTAGATTAATAAGCTCATTATAATCCCACACTTTGCCTTTTGTTCTGCTCACTATGTCCTCGATTGTTGCGACTACGTTCCTAATTTGTTTTTCACTTAGAAAGGAGCTGCCCGACTTTAATTCGATGCTCTCTTTATGATCTACATATCCCATTCGCAAAGTTATGCGTTTATGGTCACTCCCCAAGCTGCTACTCCCTTCCTCATCTATGCTCATTTGTCTCAACTTTTCGTGAATTCCTTCTGTCATGAGGCAGTAATCGATTGTTGACTGCCTGCTTCCGACCTCCCATGTTACCTGCCCATCGCACTTAGGACTCATGTTAACTATATCGAGACTATGTTGTTCGCAGAGCTTTAGCATCAACTTCCCGTTATAATCTGTATATCCGTCGAGGTCATGCACATGAGCATTCATATCTCCTAAGAGGATTATTTCGGCCCCGTTACCAAATTTCTGAATATTCCTTGCTTATGCAATTCACTAACTCCTGATTTTTCTTTTTGCAGTTATTTCCAGTCCACATGTAAACTACACCCAACATAGTTTTCTTCCCGCTTACCGTTCCAGATACCCAGAGGTGTTCTTCACATGTCGAAGTAATCATCATCATCATCATCATCATCATCATCATCATTTATTAACCCTTAAGGGCCCCGAACAGGGCATTACGGGGGGTTACAGAGTTCGTGGGACGTATGATTGTGCAAACTCTTGCAACGAAGCCCAACAGCACTGCAGCAAATAAAGAGCATACAAAAAGAACAAATATTCAGTACTAATGACCGCTGAAAAAATGCCTACACCAGTTTCCAAATCCTACACCAGTTTGCTTCCCGATGAATTAGCATACCGATTCCCCCACCTTTTCTTTCTGATTTTGTCCTGTTGCACCCTTACCTCACGCACGAGCGTGAGGTAAGGGCGCCATCTGGCCATGGTTTCGGGAAACGCAAGAAGTTTGCCTAGTACGCAGAACTGCATAGGAAACGTCCGCTAACAAGCACTAGGGTCTTTAGAGTTGCGCATCTATGTATTTTCTACTAAAGGAACACACCGTCTAATACTTACGTATTGATGTTGCGCCTCAGATATGCGTAATATTTGCTTTTTGATCGGCTGTGATCAGAAGTATGAACGCAGCTGGGTGGTCGCAAGATGGGCGGTCGTTTAGGATGGGGTTAACCTTTCGCAGCACGACAGACACACACACACACAGACAGACCAAAATTTTTGCGTTGAAGTTCCCCAAGAAAGACTATCATCTTTAAAAGCGGCGACGGCCGCGCGGTTTTCACGCGCTGTTCCGCGGGCTCGCCACGGGCCAAATCGCCCATCCAATCGCTACCTCCAGATGCGCATGCGCGGCGTCAGACGAGCTCTCCTCGCCGGCTCGCGACACGAAGTACAGTGGGGCCGCAACTGCTACAGCGCCAAAGCACGAAAGCGGGACTGCGCAAACACTTGTTACGATCACAGCGCCCCCACCTCCCAGCTTTCGCTCCGCTAGTTGTGAACGTTCTACTTCACCCACGCCACCAGTGGCAGACACAGTGCAGTGGCGCGTGCCGTGCCTGATGCGAACTACTAGAAGTGAAGGTAGTGTGCTGTCGGCCAGTTTGGCGGGAACCGTTACGGCGAAGCGCCGCGGCGAAGTTTCCAGGAGGCGCAAACAAAGGTCAGTGCTGCATATTTATGTGCTCGGCTGTTGTTCAGTGAGACCAAAGACGCCACTGTGGTGGGGTAGGATACCGCTACGCTGCCCTGTGTATTCAATTGAATTCGGGCGCGCCTGCCGAACTCGCTCCCCGAAGGCAATTACTGCTCACGCAGCCCGATTGCTTGAGTACCACCCCGGCGGATTTGTTTCTAGCGCGCGTAACAGAGCAATCTGAATGACGGTAGCTTTTCCGCCAAATTTCGGATCACGAAAAACAGATCTTAATTTCGGTTGGGTAAGTTAGTACTTTAATTTTTGCACAACTCGGTTCATAGGAGTGTTCATAGTAAATGCTAACCTAAAATTCATTGTGCACATTGGTATTTTGACTGCTCTGTGAGAACTACCATGTCTAGCAATAATTTAATGTTCTGCCTGTTTTGGATTGAGCAGGTGCTTAAAAACGACCAATATCTTACATTTTTGCTATGTTTACCTTTTGAGGCTTCCTACTGCAATATGGCATTGTGAACATGTCCTACGTGGTTGCTGCCGTAACCTTGTGGCAGTAACTGAAGGTTAAAACTTTCTGCTTTTTGTTCCACTCATTATTTGAGAGGTGCTGCCATTTCTCTGGGTCTCACAGGAACTGATTTTAATGTGGTTTAGCTCTCACCTCAGTTTCTTTAGCTGCCGGCGCACAAGGTGCTCCCGTGGCCAGTAAGCGTGACCAGTGTTGTCTGCTCCATCGGATATGTTAACCTGTTCGCATGCCGCACAGCTTGCTACAGACAATGGCGTGCTTTCTGTAACTTTTGTCTCACTGTGCAGTGAAGATCCTGACTGATTGCTTTTAACTTTCTCCGGTCCATGTTTACCGCAGCCTATTTAACACAGTAATTCATGTGGTACCTGTTTTCACATGGTACTTGCTTGAAGATACATTTGCATTAGTGTTCATAAAAAAGCATGAGGTTGTACGAATATGAAATTTAATTTTTAATTTGATTCCACTGACCAAATAAGCCCCTGGTATGATGATTTTTAAAAATTAGTGAATTTGTGCTTGAAACAGGCTGTAAAAGAAATAATAAATAGGTAATAAATTAAAAATTAGTATCTTGCTACCCTGAGAGTGTCAATTATGTTGTGTAACATAGTCGCGAACAATATGGAGACAACTTGCACACGTTTTTAAATAAATGTTCACCAACGCCCTGTAAACTGGTTGATTTAGTTTGTCAGGGTGGCATACTAATGTGGTCTGCTGTTGAAAGAAGTGGTATAAATTTATGGGGGTACCCCCAAATACAGGTGAAGCTCATAAGCGACACTAGTTTTAGATTACTATTGGATGGGTAAATAAGGTTTAATTCAGCTTTTCAGATGCATCTGCCAGACAATAGAATGTGATGCAACATTAAAATCTTCATCGAAAATGCATGTAATAGTCAGGTAGTTATGATCTGTGAAAATGTTATGCAGCAGCCTAATCCACCAGCAGTCCTGGCTTGGCTCACTCATGCGACCACGCAGGGTATATACCTAGAGGATAAGATCTGAGATGGACACACCTTTGTTACATAAATTTTGCTCCGCAGCACAAAATTTATCACATCCTGTGACTTGAACAGTAATGTTTATACGTGGCAGCAGCATTAAAAAACACATTCTGAATATATTTGTTACAGATTTCCTTGTGTTAAGTGTAATAGCATATTTATTACCATTCCATATTGAGCACTCGATTCCCGCATTATCTGGAGAGGCCACTCCAGATACCGCCATGTATTCAATGTTGACTCATGTTATTTCAGAAAGCATTCATGTGGTCTGTGAGTGGAACGAAGAAAACGTGGCTGCTTCTGATGGGAAAAGTATCGGAGAAGCCTGTAGAAAGTGACCATGCTTCCAACAACCCAGTCCCAAATCCTGACGCGCTTCTTCAAATCAAATCAAATCAAATCAAAGTTTATTTCTTGCATAGAGTGGTTACAATGTGAAGGATATACAGAAGAGGGTCCCAAGGTCCGGGGACCGTACCGGGACCCTCTGTACAGAAAGATAAGATACAAACTACTAAATATGCACAAAATGTAAAAAAATATCTCTCAAAACGGGTGCAAAAGTTACGCAAAAGGAATACTGCGATAATAGGTGACAATAATGAAGTATTTCAGTACTTAGAACTGCTTTTTTCTTTGTAAAATACTGGAATAAAGAAATACAAGTTCATTCTGACGTTGAAAACATGCAGCGAAAGCCACCATGAATAGCAACAATGCAATCAAGGTGTTCTTATGTGACTAAGGAAAAGAAAAAAGCGCTAAAGGAACACAGTACACGCTATCATTAATTATTGGCTCAAGAAATGAGCTTTAAGTGTTTTTTTAAAAGCAGTAATAGATGACGATGTTTTGATGGGGTGAGGGAGAGAATTCCACATTTTGATAGCACAGAATGATGCTGTCATTTTACCATAATTTGTAAATACTTTCGGCAGCAAGAAGTTATTTTTTGAGCAAAACGAGTGGGGTTATTATTCTTTAAGGAATGCAATGAAACAAACTCGTGGGTGAGATCCTGATTGATTAATCTGAAGAACATGGTGAGTAGGTTGAGTGCGAATAAATCGTTGGTTGTGAGCACTTTATTTTCCCTGCGTATGATATTAATGTGATTGCGACTAAAGTTCGAAATGATGCGCAGAGCTTGATTTTGTATGTGTTGAACAGATGAGAAGTGACACTGATACGTGTTGCCATAGGCAGCAAGGCCGTAATTAATATGGCTATGAATGAATGCATGGTAAAGTGAAAGGAGAGCAGGAGTAGATAGGCAATGTCTAGCTTTTATTAAAGCTCTTAAGCCGAAAGAAGTTTTTTTCTTAACTTGAGAAATATGTTTGTGGAATTTTAGTTGTTCATCGAGATAAACACCGAGGAATGAAACACAGTCGCTAGTAGAAATGAAGTGGGAGTCGAGGGTTACCTGAGGTGAAAACTGTAGTCGTCTTTGAGGAGAACGGAAAACCATGAATTTAGTTTTATTTGGATTTAAGATCAAGTGATTATTGTGACACCAAGTAACAATGTTAGCTAATGCACTATTTAATTTATTAGTTAACGATGTTAAAGATACATCCGAGTCTGAAACAGTCGTATCATCCGCGTATAACATGCATTGTGAGGGTGAAGCGTGTTGGGGAAGGTCATTAATATAGAGAATGAATAATAATGGTCCCAAGATTGAGCCTTGTGGCACCCCCTGATTAATTATTTTAGTGTCTGAAAACTTGCCGTATAAATGAACTGTTAGCTTTCTGTCACACAAATAGTTTCTCAAAAGCGTTAACGCTGGACCTGTTATTCCATAGGCTTCTAATTTTTTAGTAACATACCGTGATTAATTGTATCAAAAGCCTTGGAAAAGTCTAAGAATACGGAAGCAACAAATAGTCCTTTGTCAATGGAGTGTTTAATGTAGTCTGTTAGTGAAATTACCGCCAAGTCGGTTGAACTACCTGAACGGAAACCGAATTGGCAGTCGTTCAAGAGTTTAAATTTTTTAGGTAACTATTTAGGCGACTAACAAACAGTTTCTCAATTATTTTGCTCATGGAGGATAAAATAGAAATAGGTCGGTAATTAGAAATAATTGACCTATCCCCTTTCTTAAAAATAGGTATAACTTTGTGTTCTTAAGGGTAATTGGAAAAATTCCAGTTTTAAAAATACTGTTAATTATACTGGCCAGTGTTTGAGAGATTAAATGACCTACCGTTTTTAAGTGGCGAGCATGGATGTCATCTAATCCGGGCGAGGTATCTTTAAGGTTCCTAATCGCGGTGAAAACTTCGTCTGGTGTTACAGGAAAAAGAAAAAATGAAAAATTAACTCGATTCATGCGACATTCAGCTTCCCTGTGGTCCTGATTGTAAATTTCATGAAAGAAGTCACTGAAAGCATTTGCAATTTCAAGGGCATCATCGTGCGTACAATCATTATATTTAATTTTAGAAACTGAAGTCTGACATGTTGTCCTGTTAAGGAATGAATTTAGCAACTCCCATTTCTTTTTAGAATTGTTCTGACGACTTAGGAATTCCTTTTCGTAATAACTTTTCTTAGCTTTCTTCAATAATGAATTTAAGATGTTGGAATATTTTTTGTATCTTGATGCCAAATTGAGATTGAATGGTCGCTTTTTTGTTTTTTGTATAAGTTTTCTTTTTTACGCATACTTTCAAGAAGCCCCTTGGTTATCCATGGACATCGAGGTGAACTGTAACGCCGTTTACATTTGCTAATAGTCGTATTTCGAGACACAGCTTCCCGAAAAAGCTCGCAGAACCTTTCAAGTGCATAGTCAGGGTCTTTCATCTGATCGATTTCGGCCCAATCAATATTACTTACATCTTCTACAAAGCTATTTTTATTGAGTACTTTGGCTACGTATCGTGAACTGTCCGAGCTATTGGATGAGTTAAAGATGACGAAAATAGGAGAATGATCGCTAATATCAGTTTTAATGACTCCTGAGCTAGGTGTTGGAGTGATGTTTGTTAATGCATGGTCTAGAAGCGTTTTTGTTCCATAAAGAGGACATCTTGTTGGTGATGTTATGAGTTGTTCGTAACCAAATCCATTAAAGCAATCAGTGTAGCTTACGCACAGCCTACTGTCGACGTCTAACAAATTGATGTTGATATCACCCACTATTAGAACATGCTTATTTTCTGAAGCTAGAATGTTGAAAATGTGATCGAGATGAATCATAAATTCTGATGAGCATGACGATGGCGAGCGGTATATGCAGCCCAAAACAAATTTTTTTGGATCAATGGATAAAAACGAATGATCTAGTTCTACCCATACCGACTCACACTGCGCAATAGGTATAGAAATGTCACGTCTTCTAGTGTAGCGGATATTATCGGAAATAAATATAGCTGATCCTCCATGACAATCATTCGAGCGGTGACAATATTCTGAATGATAAGACTGAAATCCGAACATGTCAGAATCATCATGACAAAGCCAGGTTTCGGTGATGCATACGAAAGAAAGTGGAATTGAAAGAGAAGTAAGAAAGCAACTGATTTTATCGTGATTACGCCGGAGGCTTCTTGCGTTCAAGTGAACGAGGCAGTGATTGTTATCAGGTATCAAAGATCGAACTTCGGTGGGTGGCAGTGAAGCCATGTTTCCCTTTTTATGTCGCATTTCATGAACACAGCTGAAAAGAAAAAGATCTACGTGAACACGCGCAGATCTGATTCAAATAAAATGCGAAATACCCTGCTGTCACTCGTCTTTCGTGCCTTTATCTGGCAGTTTTCTGTCCAGAGAAAGGACCACCTCTTTTCTTTCTTCAACGCAAGGGCCTTAGAAAACAGCTTTTTGTTCTCGAGGGTCAAGTGATCATTTACATACACGGCCCGATCAGTCGCTCCACCGAAGCCGATCTGGGATGTGTGAATCCGTGCTTTGCGCGCCTTCTTAACAAATTCATTTTTTTTCTCGCGACAAACGAAACGTGCAATGATATTTTTTTCACCAGATTTTGCAGCAACACGGTGAACACAATCAATGTCATCAGTCGAGACAGGACAGACTATTGCCTGCCCAACTTGCTTGAGAATGGTAGTGCATTCTTCTCCTTGAGTACTTGGGACGCCCTTTATTTCAACGTTGTTCATCCTGGAATACTGATCAAGGTCTGCCAGCTTTCTTCTTAGGGTTTCGTTTTCATTAGCAAGGGCTTTGTTTGCAGCAATAAGCCCGTCCTGTCTCGCGCGCATTGCACCTTACTTAGAAATTCCACTGTCTCACAGAGCGAACCTTGTTCCTCGATAGAGCGGCTCTTGATTTTTTCTAGGAGCCTTCCTGTTAGGTTACTTACGAGCTCCTCCAACTTATTTTCAAACTTTGTCTCGAGCGATTCCACCCTCTTCGCGAGTTCAATATTGGACGGCATTTCTAGTTCACGGCAAGACAATAAACCAAAATACACAATGGCTCAGCAGCAGCCGCGGGAAAGCTAATTACAGAAGATACTTTAGAATGGAGCGCAACCAACCTGCGGATACAATAAGTGACGCTTAGATGATGTTGACTTTGCCGCGGACTGCTGCTGAATGTGGCGACGACGCTGTCCGCAGAGTGTTTTATAGCCCTTGTGAAGTGGCTAGACGACGGCGCAGGTCCAGAGTTCCGCCAGCAGAATCCTATCAGTCGATCCGAGCACCTTTCCGTCCACGTGGGAAACTGATACGGTGACAGTCAATGCGACACCCTGCGGATACAATAAGTGAAGGTGAGAATTTCATTTTTTCATACAACTGAAGGTGAGAATTTCATTTTTCAAAGGCGTTTAATCATTGGGAACTACTAGATGTTAGCAGGTATTTAGTGTTGTGCTGGCTGTCAGTCCAAGCATTTATGCCTATTAGCCACAACTGTGGCAGGCAAGGAATGTTAGGAATGCCAGTGCTGCTACTCAGTTTGGAAGCTGCACTTGTGTAAAATATTTTGAGATTCTCGAATGAAAATGCATTATTGGCTCACTGCCATTACTTCCTGGGTTGTACCCCGGTGTCATTTCCTTACCTCTAGCTTCCAGACAGGAGGATTTTCTATTTCTCTTGTTGATGAGCTGCTTGCCATCTCTTCAACTATGCTATCAATTTTCATTTATGTGCATACATTTTCTGCAATCAGGTAGAATGCATTTATCCATTTTAAGTGTTAACGTCAGGGGTTTTTTATGGATATTACTATGTGTGGTTGTCACGATGTCAGTGCACGATCGAAGTATCGCGATGTCAGGTGGTAAAAATTTCATTATAAGAGCCTTCCACTATGGCACCTCTTATAATTGCAGGTGGTTTTGGGATGTAAAACCCCAGAAATCAAAAGATGTCATCTAAGTCAAGATCAATATAGAGTCAACCCCACTGATTGAGTAGTTGTGCAAAGATGATATTTTCTCTCATCTATCGTTCACTAGAATTAAAGTGTTTGAAGCTATTCTAGGGCCTGTTTTTGTTTCACTGGGTCATAAAGTGGCAATCAATGTTTATTTCTTTCAGCTTGCCTTTGAAGCAGAAATAAGGTTTAAAGACGCAGTGGAGGCTGTGGAGGCCAAGCTAAGCAAAATGCAAGAGATTTTGGACTGGGGAAATCTCATGGGACTGGAAGAATTTCTTCGACCCAAGAAGGCCGATGCTGAAGCTTTTACTACAGT
The DNA here is from genome assembly GCA_013339685.2 of Hyalomma asiaticum. NCBI lineage: Eukaryota > Metazoa > Arthropoda > Arachnida > Ixodida > Ixodidae > Hyalomma > Hyalomma asiaticum. The sequence continues at coordinate 90,516,749 of CM023487.1, forward strand.
AAGATGGCACTTTATGTCTTGAATCAAAAGGGACTGATTAAAAAAGAACTTCGGGGCTGTAGTTCCCTAGACAAAATACCTAAAAAAGTATGGAAAGGTGAATTTTAGATCAGACTTTTAAAATCATGTTGCATCTGTAATTTATGTTAAGCATCATAACAGTACTGGACAGCAGATAATGTAGTAAAGAGGACATTTATTTGCAGTTGGTAAGTGCGTGAAGTATGAAGTGTGCAATAATTAATATATTGTTTGGTTAGTAACTAAAGATCCCTCAAGGCTGGAAAAGCCGATATATCCTCAGGTCATTCAACCAGAAAAGGGTAATGCTTTTTCCAGAAATAAAGCAGTGATTCTGTTTACACTAAGTAATTTTCGATGCAGCATGCTCATAGATTTTTTGTGTACACTGGCACCTTTTGCAGGTTGGAAAGAAAGGATACCAAGAAATCATAGTGAAATAAATTAGCTTTATAAAATGGGTATAGTCATGAACACAATTTAAAGCCATTGTGTATTTAAAATTTGCTGCTGCTTTTTTCTTTAAAGGCACAAGAACTTGGCAATAGGTCTCCACCAGACCCATGCATTTCAAAAAAGAATGGCAAGTTCGAAATTGCCTGCAAGGAAAACATTGTGGCTTTACCACCTCCATCATCACCTGACAAGGCAGCCATCCTCCTGTTCACTGTATATTTCATTTTAAACGTGTCATACCCATACACTTTTCAATAGATTTGGGACTTGTGCAGAGAGTTTTTCTGAAGGGTGAGCCATTTGACAGTGGCTTCATGTCATTCTAGGTAAAGTCTGTAGAAAAACCTCGAGCGGTCAGGCCTAGTATTGACGTGCTAAATGTTTGGTAGGCAGAAGCAGAATGTCAGCTGCAACACTGAAGTCATGCCCTTTATGATTTTTTTATCACCAAGGCAAAGTACTGGCTATAGGATTCAAGGCAGCTTTTTTTTCTTTCTTTTTCTTTATGATATCGCACCTGTATTTTCCAGGTCAGATTTGTTTGGGTATTTAGAGATCTCTTATTTTTCAGGGTTTCATACCTTTATATTTCACTGCTGCCTTGTTGACCTTTAAAACTGTGTAACATGATTCCAGATATTTTTGGGGCAGGATTTGCAAACATTTACACTAGCTTTCTTGGTAGTGTTTGGGATGAGTTATCCCAAACTACACAATCCTGGGACAAGTAACCTTCCTGGTGTGGGAGGCTTTTTCAGGGGCTTATAGTGTTTTGGTCATGGTTAGCTTTGTATTATACTTACATCTGTGATCTGCCAACTGTATTGTTTCTAGTGTTGATGTTTTTGTTGCGATATTTGCCAGATGGCTTTTGGCAAGTTTTTGTGTGCAAAAGTTTCATTCTTTATATCGGGGGGGGGGGGGGGGGCTTGCACTGTCTCTTCCCTTTAATAACTTATCCACTACATATTCTTCATTGGTCTTGTCTTAATTCACCTCTGTAAGCTCATTGTTTTATGCCTTTTTCGTATAATTCTTAGAGTACTGAATTCTTTTGGAACGGGGATGCGTAAACTCGGTAAATTGCAGATGGGTACTTGCGCACTTTAGTTACCTTATTTCCTGTGATAAGCCAGCCTATTTTATAGCCTTGTTTAAGGTTTCTTTTTGCGCAGGCGATGTGCAAGTTTATTGGTATGTCGTGCACTTATGTCTCGGGCCATTTTTCTTTTTGCTTTTTGGTATTTTTTCCACGTTGACTAGTCATTTTCAATGAAATTTGAGATGAACATGACTTCAATGTATGCAATACGGCCACTCAATAAAGTTTACTCATCTTGAAAAGCAGTGTAATAATTTGTTTCATAGGTGTTCTAATTTAGGTACCTTGTTTGTTTTCCATCCAGCTAAAGGCCAGAACATGCTCCGGCAGGTGAATCCAAGCTTTCTACTGCCATTCCAGGTACATCAAACCTCCTTTTATGTAGAATTTTGCTCTAATAGGCAACTGTCGGGAACTGTCAGGGACTGCACTGCTGCTAAAATTTCTGCTTTCCAATTGTTAGTATCACCGCAGGCCACATGCCAAGCCAGCTTGGCACTTGACCTCAGTTTGTACTGACAGGGGAAAGCAAAAATATTGCAGAAGTGGGAACCCATAGGACAGTTTCCTAACTGTATTAGAACATTGTTTTATATAAAAAGCAGGTCTGAAAGTACCTGGAAGGCGCACCGGATATAGCCATTACTGTTTTATGTGGATCACCGTTCCAGTAACTGAAACGACGGCGTTCGTGGTGTTCACTGCTCTCCTTGTGTCCGTGTCCTGCACGCCTCTTCTTTTGATTATGGTTCCATATACTCTTATGTGGAACGACGATCCACATAATTGATAGGTAAAAATAAGTGGTGCACATTTCCATCTACTTTTAAAGTATGTGGAACGTGGTTCCAAATATATAAGCGGAACATTTTTGCAAAAAAGTTCCAGCTACTAAGTGGATCTTATGTGGATCTAGATTAAGAGTGCGGCGGCCGGCGTCGCATCTATTATACTGTAACCATCCCCTCCCTCAGTTGACCTCGCCGCATTGACTGGCCACCGGCTTGCTCTACGGCGAACATTTTTCTGTTGTTATTCTACCCTTCTAGCACTGTATGCTCAGAATTCTGTGTTCATATTGTCACGACTGTACTTTGGAGAATGTACTTTGGTAGTCGAGAAAAACGAAGTAGGAGCACGAGCAAGGATCTCCGGTCTTTCGGAAGAAGAAGTTTGGCGTCTGCGCTCACTGCGTTTTTCTGATAATACAGTTCCTTGTTCTTTTTGTCACATCGTGGTGCGGTCTTGTTTGTTCCACGTTGTGACACTGGCGGAGGTGCTGAACTTCAACGCCTGATGCTCGGAACTCCTCAGCGGAGCCACACTACTAGTCCAAGCCCGCAACCATTACCTGCTGTGTATACACCTGTCCACCGCTACAGTCGCCGACAGCGAGGCTTGAGCCCCGAGATTTCCCACTTGGAATTCCCCCTGTCAACGAGCCCTCATCATCCTGCAGAAATGACCACCGAAGGCGCTTCACAGGTGACCACTGAGCAACCGCGAATCCCCGACACACTTCACGGCGAGATTTATGAGGATGTGTAGGATTGGCTCCATCAATACGAGATAGTCGCCAAGGTGAACCGCTGGTCCCCAGATCAGAAGCTATCCCACGTCTACTTTGGTCCGAGAACCGGGAAGGGACTCTAACTGCCTGGAGTGAATGTCGGCAACAGCTCCTCGATACGTTTTCTAACAACGATCGTCGCGACTTGGCTCAGCAACTCATCGAAGTGCGGATCCAAAAACCCAATGAGATCATGGCCATGTTTGCAGAGGATATGACGCGCCTCTTTCGCCTTGGGGACCCCGAGATGCCTGAAGCGAAAAAATTCCGGCATTGGATGAGAGGTGTGAAGGAGCAGCTGTTTGCTGGCCTCCTTCGTCAGCCGCCGACTACTGTTGCGGAATTTATTAGGGAGGCGGCGAGAATTGAACGAGCCCTTCATCAGCGGTGCCGCCAGTACGACAGAACAACTACGTCGATCAGCGTTTCTACACTGACTGCAACCGGTGAGCCTTCCCTACGTGAGCTCATCCGTGAAGTCGTTCGGGTGGAGCTGCGCAACCTTGTGGTGCCTCCGAAAGATCCGGTGGTAGCTTCTGTCGCTGAGGTTGTGCGTGAAGAAGTCAGGGAAGCATTTTCTTCGCCTCAACCACAACTGGACCAGCGGTCCATAAACTACGCATCCGCAGTCCGTCATCCAACACCAGCACCGCAGACGTCATTTTAAAGCGAAGCTTTGTACCTCTACCAGCCAAGGGTTCTGTCGTGTCCGTCGTTGTAAGCAAAAAACGATCCCGACGAACCGCTCGCTCGCGCTCGGCGTGTGCCTCCCGGCGCGCTACCTCTCTCACTCTTCCATCTGCTGTCTTGTGTGTAGAGAGAGAGAGAGAGAGCGAAAGGCGCGCGTTGCCTATGGAAACGCTCTTTCTTCGATGAACGCTCGACCAGCTCGCAGCGAAGGAGAACGCGCCCTTACCCGCGAGAGACGAGCTTGAGGCAGGCAGCGTCTTCTAGCGAGCTTCAAAACAAGATTCAAAGTGATGAGCCAACATGATTGGTGATAAGGGCTGCGGGCAAACAACGGTAACAGGCTCGGCGCGGTCCGTAACATTAGACTGCAGCTGTTGCAAAGCTTATGCAGCAGCTTGAAAGAGGGTTGACGTCATTCGAAACCCTTCCAGCCTAGTAACTGCTTCGGTTCATTTCTAGACTACCCCACTATGAGTAGACCACGGAAAGTAAAGACGGCAGAAGAAGAGCGTGAATATAAGGCTCGGCGGAAAGAACAAATCGTCTCGCTCAACAGCGTCGTAGGCGAAACCCCGCAGCTCTCGCCGTCACCGTGAGGGTGGCGTAAAAAGCTTCGCTTTCCAACCACCTTCACAGGGTGCATTGCCGGGCAATTTTTTCCCTCCTCCTCGTAACGAGACGACGTATCACGCACAGCCGACCTACTTACCGCCGACACAACTTGCCGCCGACCCACCTCAGTTGCCGCCGATCCAACAGCCCAGTGTATACCCCGTCGAGACCTCGCCTTACTACCCTCCACCGGCCCATGCAACTAGGGCGCGAAGGACGCTTTTCAGCCGACCGCTTCTTTGCAGAACGGACACGTGGCGCACCGCCGACCGCCGTCCGCTTATCTTCCATTGTGGAGAAGCCGGCCATGTCTACCGTTTCTGCCTGTATCACGACTCCGGATACCAGACCTTTTCAAGCACCTACCCTCGTGCTCGCTTTGACAGTCGACGCGATGCCAATGTCCCTGAGCCAGCACCAGCACAGCTGTTTGCCGAACCTCATCGTCGGCCCCGTACGCCGTCACCTGCCCCAAGCTCCTCACCACACCATCGCAGTTACGCCGGTACCACCCGTGGCAGATCCCCGAGCCCTCGCTGGGTAAACTAACAGGAGCGACCTTTGGGGGGAAGGTTGCCACCAGTCGAAATGCTACAACTTCCCTAACGCCGCAAGGACGACTGGAAGATACGACGTTGCCGACCTCAACTTCTGCAATGACGCCAGAACGACCGGACGAGATGACGTTGCCGACTTCAAAGAAAATTGTAGGCGCCAACCTGCCTGTTTGCATAGACGGACGCCCAGTGACGGCTCTAGTAGACACTGGCACCGATTTCTCAATTATAAACCAGAAACTCGCCGACTGTCTTAGGAAAGTAAAGACTACTTGGACGGGCCTCCACATAAGGGCAGCTGGAGGTCACCTGATGACACCCACAGGCAAATGCACAGCTAGAGTTACCATCGGTACCTCTGCTTTCGTTGCTGATTTTGTGATTCTACCGGAGTGCTGCAAGGACCTGATCTTGGGAATGGACTTTCTGTGTGAATACGGCGCCGTTATAAACATTTCTGATAGGGGGGTCACATTTTCGATGAGTCCAGAGTTACTCGAACCTTGTACAAAGCAGCACCCTCGGCCTCTGCATGTCTTTGATGACGACGTGACTATCCCACCTCCCTTCTAACTCTTCATTTCCGCGTTTTCCTATTCTGTTTCCTTGATCAGCTTAGTTTTATCAAATTGTTCAAGCGCGTGGCTCAAATGACCTGTGCATTAGAAACACGTTGTGTCGCAAATGTCGGTCTTGCCGCGGGGCGATTTTGCAAGGATAATTACACTCGCCGCATTCTTGCCGCTTCGCCGTGGCTGGTGGCCACACCGCGACCTGATCCGTCGCCTAGTAACCGCCGGACGGAGCTGGCAGCGCCGCTCGCCCCGCCATCTGGCGTTACATCAGAGGAGCCCGATGAAACTGCGTTCAAGCCGGAGCTGGGAGGTTACCGCTGCCTGGTTACCGCCGGCGTTGTAAGGTTACCGATGCAACGCCGGTGAAGCCGGCATTTCATTATATATATCGTTGAGCCGGCTCGTGGGATTCGTCGGCAGATATGGAGAGCGAGTTGGAGAGACTGAAAGTAGCCAGGCTGCGTCATCGGAACGAAACGAAAAAGATGCAGCTAGCGGAGAGTCCTTGTAATTGAGAAGCAGCAAGATGAAGACGTCCAAGATGAATGCGTTACACTTTAAATAAAAATGCCTAATCTATAATGTATCCACAACTGAACTAGAAGTAAAAGCCAAACCCAAACACTAAGACTTACGAAGCTACAGGATAAAGGTGTAACTGTACGGAGACCCAAGCTGAACAATAAGTTTAACCGTACCTCTCTTTAGCGCACACACGCATAATTGAGCCGCAGCCATTTCTTTTTTTTATTTTAAAGGCGGGAACACTGACTGGCAAGTCAGAGTTAACTAGGGCAGTTCCTTGACGTAATTTTAAGGTTTCTGGAGCGTGATTAATTGTCTCGTGTAATGAATGGTACCCTTTTACAATCTGCACAGGCTTACCTTCTAGAAAGCGCGGTCGACGTGGCCGACTTCCATCGGATCATTTCCCAGATGCAGACCAAGGTTCACGGCATCTGTTTGCGGTCTTCCCACGCTGGAAGGCGTTGTTGTCCTATCACGCTGTCGATTTCATGCTGCACTCGCGCTTGAACTGTGTCTGGGCTGCTGGCGAAATTCACCATGTGCCAAGTCATCAAGACAGGTGGGGTTGTGGTGCCGGCCAAAATAAGCCCGGTTCTGTTGCCCACGAGGTATTCATCTGCGCAAAAACCAAGTGAATACTGAGTACATCATCGTAAGGAAGGCTGTCAAAATTTATTTATTTAGTTATTTATTTATTTATTTTAGTTCATTTTTCTACATTCTATATTACGCACTGTAACTAAGTTAGTGTGCTAGATGGCAATGGCACAATTTGGAGTAACGCAGCCGAGGCTGTGAATTTAAATTTGACTTTACTCAGTAAGTTTTCTTTCATTATATAAAATGTTACTTAACATTTTACACGTGAAGTTATTGGTTAATTTTCGGCTGGCCATTCTCGAATAAGGAAGTGAAACGAATGTCACGAAAATCTTCCGTGAACTGAATTTCAGGTAGCCTTACCATTAAGATCTTACATGGCGCTAAATCAACATACAGAAGAGAGGGACACACATAGGGTGTGTCTGTGTGTCCCTCTCTTCTGTATGTTGATTTAGGGCTGTAAGCATATGCACTATTACGAACCAACTAGCCCAAGAAGTTTTCTTACCATTAACACTCCAAGCATGAATTTTACACAGTAGACTTCTCAAATGAAATGCAGCAAAATTTTTACAACGATAAGAGCAGCGTATTTGTTCCACGTCTCTGCGACTGAGTTTCTTTCAGGACGCAGTGAAATATATAGGCAAACCTGAGACGTCTTTGCGCATTCATTTTTAGAGAGGTGTGTGGGCAATTAGGGGAGCAGCCTGTCTTCGTGCTACGTCGGTGTCCACATCATGTGACTATATTCCCACGTGTATTTACCGGTGTTAGCATTCTTTGTACAACGATAAAAGCAGCGTATTTGTTTCACGTCTCTGCGACTGAGTTTCTTTCAGGACGCAGTGAAATGTTGAGGCAAACCTGAGACGTCTATGCGCATTCATTTTTAGAGAGGTGTGTGGGCGATTAGTGGAGCAGCCGGTGTTCGTGCTACGTCGGTGTCCACATCATGTGACTATATTCCCACGTGCATTTACCGGTGTTAGCATTCGTCTTTCAGGAGCACTTTCATTGGGCGGCATGGGGTGCCCAGCCACTTCGCTGCAGCGATCGCAACGCATTTGTGAAAACAGGTCATGTTCTGGTATTGCATGTCACGAGATGGTCACGCTCGGGAGCGTTCTGTGTCCCGAATATAGTGGCGGACTCGTGGGTGGTGGTAGTACGAACATTTATTGAATCACAAAGAGTTCAGTGGAAGTATGTGGGGACCGCCCCTTAAGGGGACGGTCCTTACAAGCACTAAGTGGGGATCCCTAGTAAGGGACCCGATTGGCATCGGCCGCGGCTTCCCTATCGGAAAAATTCTAATGGTGGGCATAGTGTAAACGACCTACCAGCATCATAGTGGATTAATGTAGTGGGAGTATGCTGGGCAGAGGCCTTGGTGGGCAGGTATTGGGTGTGGCAGATACATGCTGTGCAAGATGGGTCGATACTGGGTGCTAGGAATGGTGGGTGGATATTCGGCGAGATGGTTAGGTACTGGGAGTCAGAATGGCGGGTGGATATTGGGTGACGTGGTAGATACTGGGCATCAGAATGGTGGATTGATATTGGGTGACGCGGGTAGTGACGCGCAGCGTACAAGATGGGTGGTACTGGTCGGCTGGTTACGGGTGCCTCACGTATTCCCAATCGTGAGTACATGATTGTTCACTCGGTGCTCATATGGTTGCATTAGGAGTTTGATTTCGTGTTTAAAAAACCACAAAAGATGTCAATTGGATGCTTTGTCTAAAATATGCCTACAAGACAAACACGCATCACGATACCATGCCTTCACAAAGCAGGCAATTACATGACTGAGAAAATGAGTTTATTTAACCTTGGAAAGCTTTTATGTGTGCTTCTTTTAGCTGCGCAGAATCTTGAAAAAGGCCACGCAGGTACGGTCTCATTGCTGCCACACGTGCATCCGTGGTTATCTCCAGACAACCTGAAAAATGTTGAAAAGGAGATCTAAAGTTAAACAGAATCTATGAAGAAAAACACAAAGTTTTGTTTAATAAGGAGCATATGTGCGTTGCTTTTAGGCTCATCCCATATATTTAGTAAACCCACGCTGCAAGCAAAAATCACTTATGTTTACATTTCACAGGAACACCAGACAGAATTTCTTGCCCCAGAATCTTATTCGTGGGACAATTAACAAAAAGGTGAACGTTTTTACTTCCTTATTCATTATTCAGAGAATACCCAGCATTGTCTGAAGGCGTTGCAGCATGGGGGGTTACAGAATTGACATAAATCAATCTTCATCTTCAGAGCACACTTGCAAGTAAGGTAACCTGTCCCACTCCCTTATGGTTAAAAAAATACTTTTGGAATTGGCCCGTCCTGGAATGTAATTCCCATATTTTGAAGCCATGGTCACTTCTTTATGAGTGGTAAGATGATGATGATGATAGTTTGATGTTATTGGCGCAAGGGCCAGATGTGACCAAAGAGCGCCAAGGGCAGTCTAAATGAGTCTACGATGAAATATTGGCAGTGCATAGATAGGTGCGACAGGGCTGTAAAGGGGCCTTAAAAATTGTCTGTACAGACATGCATGAAATATATAGGTACTAAAATTATGACAATGAAACAGCGAGGATACCTAATGGGGTAGAATATGCTCAGTAATATACGAGCCAAAGCAAAATATATGTCGGTAGCACTACTGCCCTTCCATGACCCTTCGGCGCGAGGGTCTGGAGGTGTGTGCTATTCCGAGTACTACTATCGCAACGGCGGTCTCTCAGGAGAGGCCACGCTACGATTCTCTTCGGCTGATTACGTGTAATATGTCTGCTTCTTTTAAAAAACTTAAAATTGATCTTGTATCAAATAAAGGTTCATTGGATAGGAGCAATGCAGGGTGGAGTGGAATATGCTGTCTGTATGCCAGTGGGAAGTGTTTTTTCCTTTGGTGCTCTACTTCTCGACACTCCAATAAAACATGAAGGACAGTCAGTGCGCCCCCACACTTAACACAGACGGGGGGCTCACCACGGGTCAATAGGTAGGAGGGCGTGTCGTATGTATGGCCTATCCTAAGACGACAGAGTGTCACTTCAGTTCGCCTTACTTTTGTTGTTGGGGGCCAATTTCCTAGATATGGTTTAACTAAGTGAAGCTTATTCGACACTTCAGCATCCCACATATGTTGCCAATAGCGCCTGAGTCCTTTGCGTAAAGATTGTTTCATATCCAAGACAGAAACAGCTAAGGAATGGTTGCCAGCTTTTATCACTGCAGACTTGGCCATTTCATCCACAAGTGTGTTGCCTGCGATGCCTCTGTGCCCGGGTACCCAGCATATTATCATTTGCTGGTCAGATGCATAGGTTTTACATAGAAGAGAATAAAGATCAATAATTACAGCATTCTTTTGCTTTCGCAGGGAAGTCAAGGATTTCAGAACACTCAAAGAGTCGGTGAATATTATTGCCTTTTGTAATTTCGTTTTCTTAATTTGCCTAACAGCCGACAGTAATGCATAGGCCTCCGCCGTGAAGATACTTGTTTGTGGTGGAAGGACGTTGGATTCTCTAAAAGAGGGACCAACAGCTGCGTACGACACGCCAGCATGTGACTCTGATGCATCCGTGTAAAATTCTGGGCACGAGTATTTGGCTTGGAGCTCAAGGAAATGTGTTTGGATATGCAACTCAGGAGCATGCTTCGTGACCTCAACAAATGACGTGTCACATTCAATAAGTTTCCACTGCCATGGTGGAGGCAGACTGGCCGGGGCCATTAAGTGACATGTGGTGAGGGGAATGTCCATTTCGTCGCTGAGTTTTCTCACGCGCAATGAGAAAGGCTCCCGCACTGATGGCCGGTTGTGGAAGAGCGTGGATTGCGTTGTATCGGTTATGACAGGATACGAAGGATGTTCACAATTTGAATACACTTTCAAAAAATAAGTGAAACTGCAGTATGTCCTCTGGAGGTGCAAAGACCACTCACTGGACTCTACGTACAGACTTGGTATTGGGCTGGTCCTGAATGCACCAGTTGCCAGCCGGATGCCTAGATGGTGGATCGGATCCAGCATCTTCAGAGCACTGGGGGTGGCAGACTGGTAGACAATGGAGCCGTAGTCTAAGCGTGATCGTATCAAGCTCCTGTACAGGTAGAGTCAGCACTTCCTGTCACTTCCCCAATTTGTATGCGAAAGTATTTTAAGTATGTTTATTGTTTTGAGGCACTTCTCCGTGAGGTGTTTTATATGTGGTATGAAGGTGAGTCTTGAATCAAGTATAATGCCTAGAAACTTGTGTTCTTTGTTCACAGGTAAGCGCTGTCCATGTAGTTGAATATCAGGATCTGAGACCACCCCTCTACTTCGTGTGAAAAGGACGCAGGAACTTTTGTTCGGATTAAGTTTAAAACCATTTTCGTTAGCCCATTTATACACTCTGTTCAATCCAAGTTGAACTTGTCGTTCGCAGACGGCAAGGTTACACGACTTAAAACCTATCTGCACATCGTCAACGTAGATAGAGTAGTTAATAGCTGCGGGTAAAGATATACGTAGCGAATTCATCTTCACGATGAAGAGCGTGCAGCTAAGTACACCACCTTGATGTACTCCAGTTTCTTGAGTAAACTGGCGCGATAGAGCGTTGCCCACTTTAGCACGGAAGGTACGTTCTGTTAAATAGCTTGCAATAACACGAAACATATTTCCTCGGATGCCCATTTCTGACAGATCTTGCAGGATCCCGTAGCTCCATGCCGTATCATACGCCTTTTCCATATCAATAAATACTGCTAAGAAGAACTGTTTGTGGACGAATGCATCACGAATATCTGCTTCTATATGTACGAGGTGGTCGGTTGTCGAAAGACCTTCTCTGAAGCCACACTGCAATGGGTCAAGCAGCTTGTTGGACTCAAGAAAGTGTAAGAGACGGCCATTAATCATTTTTTTCAAAAAGTTTGCACAGACAACTTGTAAGCGCTATTGGGCGGTAGCTTGCTACCAAGGATGGATCTTTACCCTGCTTCAAGACTGGGATTACGATCGCCTCCCTCCAGGTAGCTGGGAAGCATCCAGCAGCCCAAATGGCGTTAAAGAGCGCGAGCATTGTCACCAGAGTTTCAGCGTGCAGGTTCTTGAGCATATCGTACATGACTCTGTCCGCTCCTGGTGCAGAGCTGGTACATGTGTTTAAGGCGGCTTTCAGCTCGGCAATGTTGAAAGGACAGTTATATTGTTCATTGTTGCTACATTTAGTATCCAGCACCTTTTGTTCTATTTTTGCTTTGCGTCTGCGGAATGACTCTGAATAGTGTATGGAACTGGATACGTATTCAAAGTGTTCCCCCAGAGCATCTGCTTGATCTTCCAAGCTGGCTCCTTGGTCGTTTACCAGAGGCAACGAGTAAGTTTGCTGCCCGCTTAGCCTCCTGAGACCATTCCACACTTTAGTTTCCTGGGTATAGGAATTGATGCCTGAAATGAATCTCTGCCAGCTTTCTCGCCTAGCCTGTCGCCTTGTCTTCCTACCCTGAGATTTAGCTTTCTTGAAATCAATTAGGTTTTCTGCAGTTGGGTATCGTCGTAGCCGGCGCCATGCTTTGTTCTGTCGTTTTCGCGCCTGTCTGCAGTCGTCGTTCCACCATGGTACCCGTCTTTTACATATATTGCCGCTTGTTTGTGGAATGTATTTCTCGGCCTTGTCAATAATGAAAGCAGTAAAATATGACACGGCATCGTCTATACTAAAATCATGTATAAAATCACTGGGTAGATAAGAGGTTTCATTAAACGCCTTCCAATCCGCCGATGCTATTTTCCAACGGGGGATGTTGGGAGGACAGACATGTTGTGGATTGAGATTTAATGTTATAGGGAAGTGGTCACTTCCGAACGGGTTCTTGAGGACATCCCATTCTAGGTAAGTGTAAAGAGAAGCAGAACCGATTGCTAAGTCTATAGATGAGTATGAGTTGTGATACATATTGTAATATGTCGGCTCCTTCCCATTGAAGAGGCAAGCATCATAGTTCACAAGAAAGTTTTCTATGAGACGACCTCTCGCGTCACACCGGGTGTCTCCCCAAAGGTTGCTATGCGCATTGAAGTCCCCAACAAGTATATAGGGTTGAGGGAGCTTGTCACGGATTGACATTGCCTCGTGGTTTAATATGACTGAAGATGTACGGCAGGGCCGCACGTGCAATTTTGGAAGTGCTTCAACCGCTCTCCAAATACGTCGAAAGTTCTCGGCCGTTCCGGAAAGGACATGGGGATGACGGCCTCCCTGAGCGGTGAAGCTTGAACTTGAAGCATTCTCCTGCGACCCCCCGGCGTGGTTCTTGAAGACTCGAACAACGGTGCACCACCAACAATACGGGGCAAGACAGCGGGCAGCCTGTTTGACGTGCACTGGCCACGTGCGCGCGGACCTACGCTATTGTTTGCTCGTCGGCCACCGTGTCCAAAGGGGACAAGTATGCATCCCGTTGTTGACTCGAAGGGCACCCCCCCGCCACGCTGATGACCTGTCAGTTGGGGAAGCAGAATGAAGAGGCCCGTCGGGGACCACGAGAAAGGGTTTGGTCATCGCCCTCTCCAGTGCAGTAATTGCGAGAGGGATATTTTGGGCGGAGCCAGAAGTGAAGTTACGGAACAATTGTCTCAAAAACACGCCCCGATTCCGAAGACAGCGAATCGGGAAAAACATGCGGGTATTTAAGCGAGGAGCATTGAGGAGCACGGGGTTCTAGTCGCTTGGCTTACATGGCATAGAAGCCGATCATCGTATCGCTCTAGAAGTTGTTAGCGTGGCTCTGTATCGGCTGGCCACCTAACCTCAGCCGCTTCGCCTAGTTGAGATGTGCGCTTACCGTCTGCAACGTAGGCATCGGGACTTCGGCTCGACTTAGTTAAAACTGCTCGGGTTTGCCATCAAGTACTAGCTCCCCGGGAACATCAGCGCCGCAACTCCATCGACCTCAACGCTGTGCCGTACCAGGCTGTGCCGCACCAGACCGTCGTGGACCCTTCGACGCTGCCGGTCATCACGTCAACACGTATGCCACCACCTGTTTCCTATCCATGAACTTTCTTCTTGAAGTTTCGATAACTTTTGTAATTTAGATTTCTGTTCTCACTGTCGTTACTTACTGTTGTTAGTTTATTTTTCTTATTTGTTTGTTGTTCTCGCGCTTTAGTATTTTTGTCAAGCTCTTTCATCGCTGTTATATTCTTAGTTGAGTGAAGTGTTATTTCGCCTTGTATTCTACGTGCCGCCCTATCACTAGAGATTAAATTTTTGTTGTTTTGTTTTCTCAACCACGACTCTGATCCTTTCACTGTGTCTGCTTGCGTACGGAACGACCGAAACTGCCGTGGTTCCCTTCACCGACTTCGCGCCGGGGAGCTTGAACTCGGCCCTGTAACAGAGCTGATCGACGAGACTATAAAAAGTGTGCTTGTTTAGGTTATGATTTGGTGATATGTATAATGAACAAATCGTAATTAGCTTGTTGAATAAAATAGCCTGTGCGGCTACTGCCTCAAGGGGCGTTTGAATATCTAGGGCCCTGCTTGCTACTCTCTTATCGATTATGATGGCTACACCACCGGACGGCACATCAGCATCGTCGCGGTCCTTCCGGAAGATGTTGTACTGGCGAAGAAACTTTGTGTAGCCTTTAGAGGAGTCTCCTGAACACACAGCACCTTTGGAGTGTATTTATGTAGGAGCTCTGTGACATCGTCGAGGTTGTGAAGAAGTCCTCGTACGTTCCACTGTAGTATTTGTGTGTGCATATGGATAAAAGGTATTTATGCTGTGTGTTTGTAAGAATAGGTGAGTAAGCTTATGGAGGCCCCGTAATACGGGGTTTGCCTTTTTTGTTGGAGCGGTCGAGCGACCCTCGCCGCTCATTCGGCGCAGACTGCGCCGTTTGGCTCGCTGTGGTGTCCATTGCCTCGTGAGAGGCGCTGGACTTACGCTCACGTGAGCGGTGTTTTTGCAGAGCAGGCCTCTCCACAAGAGGCGAGGCCTTGAAGGTCATCAACCCTGAGGTTGATGGGCCTTCCTTCTGGGCTGGCAGGGCAGCGTTCGCTGCTACTGCCGAGGGAGCTGGTGGCACAGCCCCTGTCATTGTGTTTGTGGGCTGGGCTAGTGCCGGAGACCGCTGCGGTGCTGCTCCCTTGCGCGCCGCATCGGCGTAGCATGTGCTGTTCAAGAAGAGAATACGCTTACGCGCTTCTTGGAAAGAGATGCTTTCTTTAACTTTCAAAGTGACAATATCTTTTTCTCTTTTCCAGATAGAACAGGACCGCGAGTATGCTGCGTGTTCGCCATCACAATTGATACAATGCAGCGCGTTCCTACAGTCATCCGAGGGGTGATCGTGTTCACCGCATTTTGCACAAGTTTGACGACCCCGGCAACTTTGTGAGCCATGGCCATATCGCTGGCACTTGAAGCACCTACGAGGGTTGGGGACATACGGTCTGACTGAGTTTCATGTATCCTGTCTCTAAGGTATCTGGTAACACGCTCGATGCAAGTGTCAGGATCAGATGTTTTGTTGGAATGTCTCAGCTGTCCCGTTTGATCTTTATTCTCTGTACTTGAATGACATTCTGATCTTTCCATCCCTCTAGGAGCTCTTCGTTGCTTAAGTTGATCAGATCTTCATCAGAGACTACTCCCTTGCTTGTATTCATTGAACGGTGTGGTGTCACAGTGATCTTAACATTTCCAAACTCTGCAAGATTTGATAGCTTTCCATGTTAGACCTTGTCGCGAACCTCAAGGAGGAGGTCACCACTAGCCATTTTAGTCACTTTGTATCCAGGGCCCAGTGTGTCAGTGAGAACTTTCGAGACAGTGAATGGGGAGACTGTTCGAACGGTAGTTTCAGCGTCAGAACTGTGAATCACATGAAACCGTGGAAATATTTCCTTGCGTTTGGCAAAAAACTGTAGGGCTTCTTCGGTGCGTCCTCTTTTCAAGTGAGGACTATCATGTAAGGGGGGAAAGGAGGATGCCATAAGTATGTAAACCAAGTTCGGCAGCTGCGCCAGCCACCCACCATGGAGCCCAACTAGGGGACGCGGCGAGGAGTGCACAAGGAAAATACCTGCCAACGCCAGCTGTACACAGCCACTATAACCAAATATGTTATAACCAAGGTTGGTTATCGCACACAAGGTTAACCCTTGCCACCCAGAAAAACGGAAGTAAAAGGAAGTGAGTAGAAAACAGGAAAGATTGACAGTAAGAGAGAAAGACGAAGATTAGAGATTGATTTGTGGGGTTTAACGTCCCAAAACCAGCTCTGATTATGAGAGACGCCGTAGTGGAGGGCTCCGGAAATTTCGACCACCTGGGGTTCTTTAACGTGCACTGACATCGCACAGCACACGGGCCTCAACATTTCGCCTCCATCGAAATGCAGCCGCCGCGGCCGGGATTCGATCCCGCGACCCTCGGATCTGCAGCCGAGTACCTTAGCCACTAGACCACCGCGGCGGGGCGAAGATTAGAGAAGAGGACAGGAAAGGGCGACTGCCGATTTCCCCCGGGTGGGTCAGTCCGGGGGTGCCGTCTACGTGAAGCCGGGGCCAAAGGGGTGTGTTGTCTCTTCCGGGGCGCCTTAGAGGTCCAATCACCCGGGTTCGGCTCAAGCCCCAGGATCCCCTTTTCCCCGGACACGGCAAAGCCACGCACGGCGACACGTGGGAGGGGGTCGAAACCCCCCCGTTGGCTCGGGTCCGTGGTGTCGCCACACACCAAACGCGTGTCACGCAGACGCCCCTGCGGGATGAGTGGTAAGGATGATCTTTAAAATATATTGTGAGGCGACGTCCGGTACAGCGGTAGAACCGTTTTATAAGCACAATAGCGTGCGAGACAGCTTCCCAGCTTGCAGCGGCCAAACTCAGTGATGATGATGATTGGCGTGATGGGTATATACAGATGAAGACGATGAACTGCATACTTAGCGCTCACACTATTTCTTTGTTAATTGCTGTTTCATCACTGAATATCTGAAAAAAATCTTCAATTGTAACTTTCGTCAGCGCGGGGAAAGCAGTTGCCACTCAATTTAATTTTTACATTTGAGTGCAGCTCTCCCCCCCCCAAGACGAACCTAGCCGCCCTGTTTTGGATTTTCCCTATTTCACTAACCAGCGTAATTTACGAAGCGTAATTTGCTAAGCTTAGTTCCGAAATTCTTAAATTACATTGCATAAAATTCAGCTCCCTTGAAGGACTCCCAACCAATTCGTTTACATGTGCATTCCATGAACAATCAGATGAAAAGTGTTGGCTTGAGGAGCGAAGCACCCACCTGAGGACTCCCCACTGTCATCCCTCTATGGACACCGCATTCCTTCCCCCCTGGGGTGACCAGGACTCCACAAAGACGGCGTGACGGCCGATTTGTCCTGCGGAGAGCTGCGGTCAGCGAACAAAGGAACATGGTCGAGGAAGGAAGCTGCGTGAAACATCGCGGGGGAAACCCCGACGCGTGCTCAACAGAACTGGCGGGCACGCGATGATGACCCGTCGGCTAGGCCCTGGGACCCAGGCACCGAGCACGCTTCCACGACTGGCCGGCGCCAGACTTCGAGAGAGAGGAGAGAGAGAGGTGCTCCGGCGATCGATGTGGAAGAGGCGGGTGCAGATCACGGCGTTGATTGAAGGGACGTAAGGACGTACATCCCACCGGCAGCCAATCAGAAGTTGAGAGAGGACATTTTCTGATTCTGATTGGACTGCGAGAGTGCTTTTGGTTGAGAAGTGTACAGAACCCGGTGAATAGCGTTGTAAGATGGTTCATGATTAAACGTTGTTTTTAACAACAAATCGGAGCCGTCGTTCCCTCAAGGTGCCAGTAGGTGAAGGAGCCCGCCTTCGGTTCCCTGGTTGGCACCCAGGCAGCACAACAACATTGGACCGACCTTCGCACAACGTTGCAAAACATTGGATACAATATTGGAACGGCATTGGATTTTGGGGCCCGTGCTACACTTTCAACTAGATTAGTCCAATGTTGGATACCAGTCGTATAACGTTGGAAAAATTGGGAAAAAATGCCTTTGACCAACATTGTCCATCGTTTGTATTTTGAATATTGGTAAGCTTGTATAAACAATGGAAGCTCGAATGATGATTTTTTCCAGCCTTTATTGATGGCTGTCCGACGATTTTTTGCTACCATTCCTCGTTGGAAATGCCAGCATTTCTTGCCACCCTTCTTTATTTGCTGATCCTATATTTTCCCTACCTTTTTTATTCGCTGTTACTTAAACTTCCAGCGTTGTCAAGCACGCATTTAAATTTGTTTTGCCGAGGCTCCTGGCTCTGGCAAAAAGCAAGAATATCCAGCAAATAATGGCAGCAACAATAGCTTTATTGTGTACTTAATATGCATGTATGTATTGCCAGCTTGGGAAATGAATTTTGTTATGCTCACACTTTGTGGTGATGGCGATAGCATAAAACAGACATAAATGGTCAATGCACTCATATGTTAATGCCGAAACGTATCTTTCGAACACATACACTCATACGAATAAGTAAAAGTTCTTCTTCGTGACACATTTGTGAGTTGAAGAGACATGAGAAGGGATTGAAAAGAAAGTTCGGATAAAATCAAGAAGTAAATATTCACTCTAAGTTTGAAGTCCACTGTATAGGATCAGCTTAGAGAAAACTAAATACATAAGCACCATAAGCAAAAAACTATGCGACACGTTATGGTTTACGGGCTTATTATATGGTGAAGCAGCTGAAGCTTCATAGGTTCCTTAAACGATTCCACGAAACAGTTGAATTGTAGAAATTAAACACTTCCTCAAGTAAAAACACAGCATATGTGAATGTTAGGATACGGTGATCTTTTCCTGCATGCAGAATCCGGAACGGAGGGTACGTGGGGACAAACCGACGACTTCTAAAGAACCGAAAACCAGGAACAAGAAATGACAGTTAAAGAGCAAAAGGAAAACATGCATTTCACGCAAGACAATAACACAAACATAAGTCACATGAACCAAAAACAGCTTTGCTAGGACCGACTACTACATCTGCCGCGACGTATACAACAAAGCCCACCACGTGTGTATTTACAAATAGACAATTCTAAAGAAAATACGCAGTAATACATGCTATAATAAACCCAGCACACACCGAAATGAATGAATGGGTACAACGGAAAGCACAATGAGTAAAATAAACGAATGGCTAAAATCGGTACGAGGCTTTCAGGAAAACCTTTATAACTGTCCGTACACGTTGAGGCTGATCTGTTCAGTGCACTTAATATGTCCGGTCCAAAGAAGCGCAGGGCTGCCACTTTTTCACTATGCGGAAGCTTGCCATCGCAAGTTCCCTGTCCGCAGACTACTCGGGTGTTGTGACTGTAAACTCGCCAGTTTCAGCAAATACACGATGCCCGTGCGACACAGCCTGTGCGTCCGAAAAACCTCTGCCGATTGAAAGCCGCTTCGCCTGCCTCACCCCGAGCTCGCTACAAGAAAGCATGTCAAACAGGTATGCGAAGTAAAACGGATTAGTGCCGCCCACGCAGCCCCCCCCCCCCCCCCCCCTGCCGCAGTACACTTCGATGTTCGGCGGGCTCCTGTGCCAGCTACTCGAGGTAGACAAATAACAAAGGATTTTCTTTACATTCCAACGTTTTGTAGATACCGTATTTGCTCCTGCATAACTTATACCATGCTTACTCGCGCATACCACGTAACTCGTGTTTTGTTTTTCTCCGTGAATCTAGGAGTTCGAAAAGGTGCGTAAATTACACGCGAATTTCACAAATACTTCCGGAATACTGTGTAAGGAATCTTGGCGCGTGCTCTTCTGAGATGCATCAAGTGAAATGTATCACAAAAACCAAGGTAGCTTTCACTCAATAGGACGCGTACCTTAACAGCCAAATGCATTTGACTCCATAGAAATACAAGCAGTTCTAGAAGCTCTACATCGACAAGGGGTAAATGGCGTATACGTGAAAACCATAAACAACATATACAAAGATTACACAGCCACACTACTCCTACATGAGAGAAGCAGAGAAATCCCGATCAGGAGAGGTGTGAGACAGGGAGATACAATATCCCCGATGCTATTCACTGCATGTTTAGAGGAAGTCTTTAAACGTCTAGACTGGGAAGAAAAGGGCATTCGAATAGACGGAGAACATATAAATAATTTAAGATTTGCAGACGACATTGTGCTCTTTAGCAATGATGGTGACGAATTACAAAACATGATTGATGACCTAAACAGGGAAAGCATTAAAATTGGATTAAAAATGAAGAGACAAAAGACCAAAGTTATGCTCAATAGCTTAGCTAAGGAACAGGAATTTAAAATCAACAATGAACTCTTGCAATGTGTAAACGAATATGTATATCTGGGACATTTAATATCAGGAACTCCTACCCAGGAAAATGAAATTCTCCGTAGAATAAGGCTGGGCTGGAGCGCATTCGGAAGGCATTACGAAATCATGACCGGACACTTACCGCTCTCATTAAAGCGAAAAGTATTCAGTCACTGCATTCTCCCAGTACTAACGTACGGCGCAGAAACATGGAGAATAACGAAAAAACTAGAGATGAAACTAAGGAGCACGCAACGTGCAATGGAAAGAAAAATGATAGGGGTAACGCTAAGAGATAAAAAACGAGCGGAATGGATCAGAGAACAGACACGAGTAGCCGATATTATCTTATCAATTAAAAAAAAAGTGGACCTGGGCAGGACATGTCATGAGGAGGAAGGATAATAGGTGGACAGTAAGAGCGACGGAATGGATACCACGAGAGGGAAAACGCAACAGAGGTAGGCAAAAGGTTAGATGGAGCGAAGAAATGAAAAAGTTTGCGGGCATAAAGTGGAACCAACTCGCTCAGGATAGGGTGGATTGGAGCTAAAAAGGACTGAAAGTTGAGCGAGTTGGTAACAGTCCCTAATCAAAAGAAGAGGCGTGCAGGACACGGACACAAGGAGAGCAGAGAACACCACGAACGCCGACTAACAACTGATGCACAGCACAGAGGCGAAAAAGAAGGAAGACACACAGCTCATCTGCGCATGCTCGGAATGGTAGCGCCACCTGTCAAACAGTTACACGTGCCGGTCTTCGCGATAGACAACTCCTAAGGCATTCTATATCCTCTCTGTTTAAGCTAATCGACGGCTGACTCACGCATGCACTTCCACAAATACTGATATGCCAGGCCTCAACCAATAAACGCGTATCTTCGTTCTTATGCCTGTACAGGATCTCGGTTTTGTCTAACTCGGGCATGCAGCTACAGACCTGGCAGTGGAAGGATAGATTGGACGGCGTCCCACCTGATAACGACCTTCTGTGTTCAATTAATCTTTCATTAATACAACGCGCAGTTTACCCTAAATAAAAACGTCCGCAGCTAAAAGGAATCTTATAAACCACACCCATGCGAGAGTCGGTGAAATTGTTTTTGGCTAAGTGCTTAACCGGACAGATATCCGTTCGCTTCTTACCTTCCATCTGCTCATTTCTTCTATGCATCTGCTCATTTCTTCTATGCGCTACAAAGTACCAAGTAATCGTCCGCATACCGAAATACCCTGATGATGCGGTCCCCTAACGCCTCTTTTAAATGGCAGTCAAACTTGCTCAAATATAGATCACTTAGAATAGGGGCTACCTTTGAACCTATACAAATCCCTGATTTCTGCACAAACACGCCTTCGCTGTATCCAGCTAATGTTGACGTTAAGTACATGGAAAGAATTTCTAGAAAGGTGCCTGTGGAAACTCCGCATCTATCTATGAAACCGGACTCTTGCCCTTGTTCTTGAATACATTCTTTCACGCAATTTAATAAACCTTCATGCAGCAACGTGTAATACAAATCTTCAACATCCATGCTAAACGCTGTGCAGTCGCCAGGATTTTCCTCTGTTAACAACTGAACTAGAGCCTGAGAATTACGTACACGGAAGGGGTCACAAAAACTTAAGGATGTTAAGCACTTCTGCAAATAGCTAGCTACACAAACTTGCCAAGTCCCTGACTCTGATACAATCGAGCGAAACGGAATTTCTGGCTTATGGGTCTTCGCCGAGAAAAATAATTCTAAAGTGAGCAATTTTGCCTTTTTAACACTGGAAGCTACCTTATCTAGATTATGTTTCAACAGGAGATCGACAGCTCGTTGTTTTACTACGGAAGGTTTCAGTTTCACAGGTCTAAAATTCTTTTCAACAGCTGCTGAGGCTTTATCTGAAAAAGTGCTATTCGGCAATATTACAAAACAACCTTCCTTATCAGATAAAACAGGTCGAAGCTTATGTTCTACACAGTAATTTACCACCGGTCGGATAGGGTCAGAGGCCTTAACGAAATCGTTCGAAAGCTTGATGCTGGCGAAGCAATCTGAAATACAGCGAGACCGTTCAACTTCCGGAATAACCTTAGTTATAGAACGAGGTAAGCTTAAAACGTCAACTTCTTTTAGGTTAGGATGAAAACAGTACTTAGGGCCTAATGCTAGAATTTTCTTGCGATTCTCGTCCAAAACGGCGTCTCCGAGAATCATTACCTTTTCCGACTGCGATTTAGTAGAAAAAGAATTCCTCTTACTTTGCAGTAGATCTGGTAGCTTCGTCCTCCACAAAAAATCCGCGTGCTGCTCGGAAACTCTCAACGAATTGGCGCAAGTGCGGTTCCTTTGACGGTCTCCCCGGGTGGCGCAGCTGGCTTCTAAACACTGGCGATAAAATCTGACTTGCCGCCATGCTTCGGCTGAAATATTCGCGCAAATCCTGTTCGCGTGTCCCGTAGAAGGAAGAAGAAAACCGCACAACATCTGAATTTCCATCGGAATGAAATTCTTGCGTTTAAACCACGACATAGTTTTAGCGCGAAACATACAAATAGCAATTAAAGAGGCTAAAGAAGCAGGATTGCGCAGATAAGTAGGAGAACATGGAAAAGGGCTCAGGGTACTAGAAATGAAGCTCAAAAGGACTGAAAGTTGAGCGAGTTGGTAACAGTCCATAATCAAAAAAAGAGGCGTGCAGGACACGGACACAAGGAGAGCAGAGAACACCACGAACGCCGACTAACGACTGATGCACAGCACAGAGGCGAAAAAGAAGGCACACAGCTTATCTGCGCATGCTCGGAATGGTAGCGCCACCTGTCAAACGGTTACACGTGCCGGTCTTCGCGATAGACAACTCCTAAGGCATTCTATCTCCTCTCTGTTTAAGCTAATCGACGGCTGACTCACACATGCACTTCCACTAATACTGATATGACAGGCCTCAACTAATAAACGCGTATCTTCGTTCTTATGCCTGTACAGGATCTCGGTTTTGTCTAACTCGGGCATGCAGCTACAGACCTGGCAGTGCAAGGATAGATTGGACGGAGTCCCACCTGATAACGACCTTCTGGGTTCAATTAATCTTTCATTAATACAACGCGCAGTTTGCCCTACATAAAAACGCCCGCAGCTAAAAGGAATCTTATAAACCACACCCATGCGACAGTCCGTGAAATTGTTTTTGGCTAAGTGCTTAACCGGACAGATATCCGTTCGCTTCTTGCCTTCCATCTGCTCATTTCTTCTATGCACTGCGGCACAAACCCTTCCTAACTTATTGGGAGCCGTAAACACAACATTAACCCCATAATCAAAAGAAGAGGCGTGCAGGACACGGACACAAGAAGAGAAGTGAACACCACGAACGCCGACTAGCAACTGATGCACAGCACAGAGGCGAAAAAGAAAGAAGACACACAGCTTATCTGCGCATGCTCGGAATGGTAGCGCCACCTGTCAATCGGTTACACGTGCCCGCCTACGCGATAGACAACTCCCAAGGCATTCTGTCTCCTCCCTGTTTAAGCTAATCGACGGTTGACTCACGCATGCACTTCCACTAATACTGATATACCAGGCCTCAACCAATAAAAGCGTATCTTCGTTCTTATGCCTGTACAGGATCTCGGTATTATCTAACTCGGGCATGCAGCTACAGACCTGGCAGTGCAAGGATAGATTGGACGGCGTCCCACCTGATAGCGACCTCCTGTGTTCAATTAATCTTTGATTAATACAACGCGCAGTTTGCCCTACATAAAACCGTCCGCAGCTAAAAGGAGCATCTAAGCCGCTAGCCCCTAGAGCATCTAAGCCCCTAGAGCATCTAAGCCGTTGCTAAATTTTGACTCCAAGCATTCGAAAGTAGTAAAAAACGGAATAGCCTTGTCCTGTTTAAAGTCAGCCCTATCGAAGTCGTGCGTGCACCGTTTGACCATTAGCTTTAATGCGCAGGTTGAGCGCCTCTTAGATGCAGGTTACCCTAGACTAGCCATAGCCACAGTAGCTGAGCGTCTTAAGAAGTCGATTTCGACCGGAACAAAAGCGGTAGCAGAGAGTAACATTAACAAGAAAAAGGTCGTGAGTATTCCATACATCCACGCAGTTTCGCACCGGCTTAAGAAAGTGGGAAGTAAATATGGGGTTAATGTTGTGTTACGGCTCCCAATAAGTTAGGAAGGGTTTGTGCTGCAGTGCATAGAAGAATTGAGCAGAAG